>ML976985.1:784438-827529 GCA_010015675.1 Byssothecium circinans
GAATATAAGCCTTCTTTTTCTGACTACTAGAGAGTACTCTAGTGTTTGTACATACCCCTAGGGCAACGCCAGTCTCGTCCATATTGTAGGTATTCTCCGCCCGTATGTTAAGCCGACGTCTAGTCTGTTCATAGAGCTCTAGGAAGGCGCGCACCTGCTCTGGAGTCGCTGCATCAGCTCTCTAAGCCTCTAGCTTTCTGCCGACTACTAAGGCGATGCGTGGCTGTCGGCGGATAAAGTGTGAGACCCAGAGCTTGCCTACAGGCTGATCGTCGCCATTCATACGCAGGATTCGATTGGCCATTTCTCGAGCGCGAGCGTGGGAGGGAGGACAGGCGCGCGCGTCTTCTTCGAGGATCCATTCTACTAGGAAGTCCTCCTGGAGAGGAGTCAGCCGCTGCTGATGCTGATAGCTGAGCGCGCTTGTTGTTGCACCTTCTAGTCGACGTTGAAGCGTAGTTCGAGGAAGGCCATACGCCTTAGCAGCTGCGCGCTGACTAGTATAAATGCCTGCAGCGAGATCGCTGATAGCTGATTGTATAGCTACCTCACGGGCGTCCATATTGATGAGCGTTGTGTTGAGAAATCGCGTGTTTTGTTAAGGTGTCGCGTTTTGGTGGGGTGGCCCGGAACCACAGGTGGCCCGGAACTATATGCGCTAGCTTAATAACCGCTACAAACTTGGCCCTCGTGGCCCTCTATCCGAGCTCTTCAATTCGCGATGGACGCAACTCCAGATACCTTCTTTAACAAATAAACTCTAGTAAGACTGAAGATTGTCTTGTCGGTCCTACTTAGCTGTCTATCCTTGCCATCCAGCCGCTAGATAATATAAGCTTAAGAGAAAAGTACGCCAGTCAATGTCATGTAGTACGTACGATGCATCAACATCTTTGACACGTAAGACGAGGATTTTGTTCCTAAGTGGGCAAATTTAGAGAGAATACCGGGCATGTGTGAGAGCATCTTCGTAGGCAGTGCAGTGAGACATTTCTAGTGGTTTGCGGATCTGTATGGGGCTGGGAAAAATGCCTTTACGATTGCCGTTAGGACGGCTAGGGGCTCGCCATGCTCAAGTGAGAGAAAGGTCACGTGATAACATATGGCGCCGCGCTGGGGAAGGGACAGGTGAGGAGGTGAGGTTTCAGCGTGCTGACGAAGGTGAATACTTCATAAACCTCGGGTTATCGCGAATAAGTATTGTAATATTTAAGGTGTGGATTCTGGATCAGGCTTTAGGGGGATTGTGTTGGGCAACGGGATTTTAGAGAGAAATAAGCCCAAAATAATTCGATTCATTTTTAAAAACTGGCTGTTTCAAAGGCAGATAGTTGCGCGCGGTGCAGATTTGAATCAGGCTGAGCTGATAGGTGATTTGGAAACGAAACGAAACGAAACGAAACGGTACACCATTCGCGTATATATGCAATGCGGTGCCTCGAGCAAAACAGCTGACAAGCCACCCCAGAACGCTCTCCAGATATTACACCACGATGTCAAGCAAACGCCAACCCAACACGAAACTCAACTCCTCCTCTCCACACCCCTATTACTCTCAAGCCCAGACATACCCGTCCCAACCTACGCATCATCCACCTCCCTCCACCCCACGCCCATCAACCCATTACTCTCCACAGACCCCTCATCCACCAACTTCCTCGCCGCCTCGCTCCCCACCACGGGCAGCCTAACCTCGACCCTTTTCCCCAGCCCTCCACTCGCCCCCTCCACCGGATACGGAAACCCCACCCACTCAGGCAACAACCCCAACTGTCTCAAAACCGTCCCCTGATCCCAAAAAATATGCTCATGACAAAGCCGATCGCCCCTAACCGCCACCACCGCCGTAAACGGAATCTCCAACGGCCTCCCCGTCGGCGGGATGCCCGGCAGCAACCACTCGATCTCGCGCACATGCGTAGCCGTGAACACGAACTCGTCGACGACGCGGTCGATGCCGACGGTACGCGACACGAGGTCCAGAGCCGTGTCCTCGGGATTGCTGAAGATGAAATGCTGCGTGTAGAATGCCGTGAGCCGCTCTTTCCCGATCCCCCCTGTGAGCGTGGGGATGTGGTTGACGTAGGGTTCCGCGACCATGGTGCTCATCGTCTTTGCGACGGAGCGCTCGCTGAACTCGTACTGGCAGTGCTCTTCCCAGATGGCTTCGAGGTCGAAGTACGGCCCGTTTAGCAGCGGTTTGAGGAATTGGAGTGTGCGCGTGTGCGCTAGCGAGGCTGAGGGCGCGTGGTAGGCGTCGTCGGCGGGGAGGATCCAGGACGAGTCTTTTGGCGCGGTGAGGTAGCGGTATGTTTTTACGGGGGTTGCTTTGCTGGGTGCTGCGGTGGAGGGTTGCGGTTGGGGTTGGATGTGCACGTCTACATCGGGGAGTATGGACATTGATTCGCGGCGTGGGGAGGGGGGGCCTGCGATGTGCAGGAGTTGCGGGGGTAAAGTGTGGGCTTCTGGGTTGAGAGAGGTGAAGGGTCGGCCGGCGTGGGATGTTATTGCTTTTATGGAGGGGGAGAGGCTGATGGCTTCTTCGATGTAGAAGGGGAGGCGGGTTAGATAGGCTGTTTAATATTTGTTAGTGCCTATTAGTTCATTCATCTATTCTTTTACCACTCTTTCCTTTTCCTTCTTTTGCCTCGAATCTTGGAAACGTTCTTACAGATAATACCAAACCCCCCGTCCTCACCCCCATCACACTCCTTCATCCCCCTCAAAGCTTCCACCGCCCTCTGTAGCGGAAACTCTCCCCCGTCCTCCGCCTTCCCCGGCACCAGCACCATCGCGACCGCGAACCCCTCTTCCGCCCATTTCACCAGCGGCGGCGGATCGAGGCATCCTTCTCTTTTCTCAAGCGCGGCGTAATGGTCCACGACGAGGATGAGGCCCGGACCGTGGCCGCGGCGCGTGAGGGGCGCTTGGAGGGTCAGGTTTGGGGATAGCGTTTGGGGGGCGGGGTAGCTTTTAGCTGTGGTGGGGTCTGTGGCGGTGGTGGGGGATTGGAGTTCAGCCATGTTTTTAAAATCGGAGGGAGTTTGGGGGGTTGTTTAGGGGCGATATTTGCGTCGGAGTGGTTCTGGGATGAGTGGTGGGTGGTGAAGGAGTTTGGGAATTTAGGGGCGTGAATGATAGCTTGGGAGGGGGGGAATGCCGTACGATGGAACGCGGTATAATGCGAGACAAAAGCAAAAGCGGGGGATAATGAAGGAAACAGTTAGGTATTAAAAAGGGGAGACCTTTCAACCCAAACTCTAATCAGATCGCTCCATACGCAGCCTTCGGCTCCTCCCGTCGCACACATAACAGCGCCGTGGGCGCGTGCAACGCTCAGCCCACGAACTAGACCAGATATCTGTGCCACAGACGACGTGTGCCCGCTCGAGTACAGCAACAAGACTAACTAGTAATGGAACACGGATTGTGGGGAAACATGCAAATTAATGCGAATTGCTAGAGCTAAAACATGTGGAACTTTTAACAGGTCGATGGCATCTGCATCTGCACATTAGATGCGCAACGGACAGGGAGCTTAGCACAGTAGGGTGCTGCAAAGAGTGGTGTTGAGAGCTGCCCTGGGCCACATGACTGCTCCTTTTAGTGGGTCCTTGAGAGCTTTGCATTTTGACTGGGTGGTATTATTGTTGGTGAACCTTATCTGGTTCCACGCCTTTGCAGCGGTGCATGTCCGGGAATAGCATACCATGCCTATATCAAACACAACACTCAATAACAACACGTAAAACAAAGGCCTTCGCAACTGCCATGCACGACCCGTTTCCAAGCGATTAATTACTGTAACTGCAAACTCTCACCCCGAAAGTTTCATTCCCTTCCATCCTCATCCTCTCCTCCCAAAAACCCCCCAACCCGCAAGAACCTCCCTCTCCCCCCAAAACACCCACTCATCCCCATCTACCTGCCCCAACCCCTCTCTCTGCCTCTGCACACCCAGCTCTCCCCACCGCATCAACAACCCGCCATCAAGAACATCTCTCGCGCCCACCCCGCTTCCCAATTCGCCTTCGACGCCTCTCCAGGAATTGAGATTGAGGCCACAGGCGCTTTCGAGCGTGCTGGAGAGATACGTCGTGAGACCGCTTAAACGCCGATAGGAAGATTCCGATAGAGGGGTGAGTAAGCCAAGAGCGCCCGTCTGTGTAGTTAAGAGGATTTGATGCAGTGGCTGAGCTTTTCCTCTATCGTCTTCTGGGCCAACGCCGCCGGGGAACTCTGACGATGTCGGCATGTGCAATTTCGACCGTACGAGATCCATTGATACCGGAAAGTGGCCTGTGTGGAATGTTGACCGGTGGAGGAGACGGACACCAGCTGTGCTCTTCGGATCTGCGATGGTTTTAGTATATATATAAGGGTGCCAAAGGAAACTATTGATGGAAATCGTACCTTCAGGATCATATTGTAGGACTTGCAGATTCATGTCTGCGTCGGCAACGATGATGTGGAGTTGATTTTCAAAGGGGAGGAATTCTCCTGCGAGGAGCTCGAGATTATCTTTACTGCGACCAAAGAGCATCATCTTATAAGGCTCTTCCTGTTAAACCTGTTAGAATACCACGAAGGTGAAGGGGTTTGGAATAGGGCGTACAGTGTAGCCAGTGAACCAGAGCCCCTTGAACGCATCACCCATCAAGAGCAGACCAGTATCGGGCAACGTCTTTAGAAACGTGACGTAGCACTGCATATCCATGAACGCGACAGGTAACAGGGTTTCGTCCTCCTTGAGGCCTCGCACCATGCACTTCTGCCCTTGTGCCATGATCATGAAACCTTGTGTTCCGACCTCTGAAATGGCGGATACTGCGCCTTTGACTTCCTCTTTGACGATGAGCCTTAGCCTTCGGTTTGTCTCGGGACGGGTAGGCTCGGGAACTACAGTGATGACTTCGAAGATGCGAATGCAGCCCTTAGTTGCAAGGTCTTCACCACGAACGATAGAAGTGCCTACAGCAATTACTTCTTTACGTTGATGTGTCGTCTCAGAGACTTCGAGAGTAAGTGTTTTTACGCAGAGAATGACTTCCTGTGGTTCGAAAACATGCGTGTCGATGACGGACCAGGTTTTATCGTCGACTACTTTGAGAACACCTTGTTCGACGTGAGGCTTGAAGCTAATGTCTTCAGGCTTCCATTCGTAGTGGTAGGTGTCGTCCTGCAGAAGGAATTCCTCTGTCTGGCCTGTACCCATGGCATAGAGACCCCGAGGATGGTATGAAAAAGTGTATACTTCCGAGTCCATCGGCATCCGACGAGCTGCCCAGCCAAGGTGTCCGTAATGCGTCTGTGCAGGTAGTTGTGATATGCGAAGTGTGTCATCGGAATCAAGATACGCGAAGCCTCTTTGGCAAGCCGAAGTGTGTAATCTGGTCAAACACTTGATTGCCTTGCCGTGCAGACCCATGACGCGTGGTGCACTTGATGCCTCTTTGAATATGAAAGCCGGGGAGGTTCCTCGCTGGAAGACAGTACTGTAACCACATACGTTGTCGAGTACCACCAACGTGCCCTCAGATCCAACGTCATTTACAGGCTCATCGGAGTACGTGGGCAGATGCTGTTGTGAGATCTTGACCCATCTCAGGTTCGCAGTCCAGGAATCAGCCGAAGCTTTTCCTGGATAATGGAAGGCTTTGTAAATGACAAGATCATCAGTCGAGGTTCGTAGAATTAGGTGAGGAGATCTTGACGTGGTATCGCCCAGATCTGCGGCGATGATCTCTGTGATGTTGGCTTTTGCGGTACTCCGTCGGGCATAGTAGTCAGTGGTGAGAATGGGTGGAAGGAAGCTTAAGCCTTCAGCAACGTAGCTCGGCCTCTCTAGATTTGACATGGTGAAGATATGGAGACCTCCTTCTGGGGTGAGGAGGAAAGCAAAGGTTTCTTCCAGTGAGGACGATTTAAAGAGTGACGCTGATAGCCACTTCGTCGAACTTAACCCGCTCGCTTCCACGTCTTCTATTTCTCCAACGTCGTTAGCTTTGAAGAATTTGACGCTGGAGTCATCCCGCAGGACCAGCATATAAGGATCCGAGAAGCTTGCACTGATGATGCGGAGCTCGGCGCCGTTTTCTTCGTCTTCCATGGGTATAATTTGGTCCATATTGAGATCTTGGTCGTACGTCCTGGCCTCGGATGCCAAAATCTGCACGACTTTGGTTCCCTGAGCGAGGACTCCAACGTTCAACGTGGAGCCTTCTTCCCGTTCAAAGTCACCCTTTTCGGTTTCTTCCAAATCATTGTCACTGACCTGGTAGACGACTGTGCTTTCGGTCCCACCCTCGCTAGCTTTGCTGACGACCAGGTATTGATCATACTCTGCATCGACAGACATGTTGCCTTCTACGTCCTTGCCGAAGTCGGCCGTAATTCCTGAAGGAGCTTGTTTCCGAGCATGCACCGCCCACAGGCCTTTTGCTCCGACCAATTTTGTCTGGGCCAAGTTGGTCGGATGCACTTGGCGGTTGAGCGCGGTAATGGCTGCAGCAGCTCCCCGGCCTGTAGAAAGCATAATCTCGCCAGTTGTGGGATGACGCGGAGTGATATCTGTATGCAATACGACATCACGTATAGGAGCAATGCTCGGCAGAACATCGTGTATTCTGAAGGTGTAGGAGCCTGGAGCGGTCGGTTCGGCGGCAGCAGCGGTGACCTTTTTGACCGCAGGGGCTGTATCGTTGTATAGATCGTCATCCATGTCATCTAGATCCTCATCTTCATCACCTGACATGTCTTCGTCATCCAATCCGACTCGCGAGTGCTTTCTGTTGATTTGTGCAGACTTGCTCGACCAACCCAAGAGCGTAGAGTCGCCGTCCTCGCTCCCAACGAAGAGTCTGCCGCGTCCAAGGTTTTTCAGACAAGATGCACCGACTTTCAACAGGTCGCCACCATTAGATGCAGCGACCGATTGTAGTGACATGCCAGAAACCGTTCTGCCATCCAGGGCAAATGTCAAAGTAAAGAGCCTCCCGTTGTTCGTTACAATGAGCACATCGCCAGTGTCCGGAGATAGGAGCTCGGTCTGGCATCCTTCCAGATGAAGTGCGAGATCGGACTGGTCTGACAGCGAGAAAGAGGTGCATGCCTTCGCGAATTCGTTGACGGCGATTCCATTCGTTTTGCCGGCCTGATCCACGTGTATGATCTCATTGCTGCCGACCAACAGAGCTCCTCCAATTGGCAGCGGCAGCGGGACAACTTGTGCGATATCGTAGGGCAGTCCTGAGACTGAGAGCAGTGTCGTAGAAGCCTTTTGTTCCAAGTCGAGGGTGAAGACGGTGTAGGTGAGGATGTCTTTTCGTTCGGCGAGCAACGACGGGGCGACGGCTTTTGAAGAGGCAATTATGCCGAATGTAGGTTCACGGTACTCGTGGAGGAAGGCGAGATGAATGGGGTGGGTCATGGTCGGATCGAGGTGGGTTAGAGGCAGCACAAAGGAGGCCGAGTACGGCGTCTCGGGCGCAGGCTCGCCATTGGTACCCTCAGCATCAGCCATCTTCGCGTCCTTTTGCTCCTCTTGGTCCGAGTCATACTCGTCCACCATCCCCCGCTGCCGAAAGGGCAGGATGGCGAGGTTGTGGGTGCCGAACTTGAGGGCGGCGCATCGGCTGCTGGGGTCTGCCGTCAGGAAGTTATACGTGTCTTTGAGCTCAGGGGACCAGGGCGTAATGCCGGGCAAGTCTGGGTTCTCATAGTAGTGTATTGATACTGTATGGAGGTTGTATGTCTCGGGGTCCCACTCCACCAAGCTGAGCTTTGCGTCCCGAAATGCCACCAGCAACGCCTCTGCCCTTGACTTTGTGTTCAGCGCCTTTACTCGCGCAAGCGAAATGACCGTGCCGGCGAGGGCAAATTCGCCCACCAGCACCAGCTTCGACGTGTTCTCATTCCGATGCAGAGGCAGATCCACCGCCTCAGTATCCAGCAATGGCCCTGCCGTCGCGAACTCGGCTTCACTGTTGGTGCCTGCTTCCGCTACGGTCGTCTTGAGCTCGAAGACCTGGAGCAGCGAATTCTTTGCTACAACGAGGTTGTTGGCCCTGGGCGCGGTGAAGGGAAGGTGGACGGCATGGCTGACAGCCGTGGGCGGCGCGATCTCAGTGTAGCACTGCATTGGTGGGGAGTCGAGCCGCCGAGCCGCTGCCTGTCATTTCTGGGCGGTATCAGTGGTCTTGGGGGTGGCTGGATGCGATTGACTTAATTGCTGAAGCCTGCGATGTTTGGTTGTTTGTTAGGCGCGAAAGATCACCACGCCAAGCAGCCATCGATGATCGCGGAAAGAAGCTTGGGCCAGCCTGATGTCGATCACAAACAACGTCATCCTGCTCTGCGTCAACCGTCAACCCGCTTCCTCCTCTTCTTCCCTCGCAGGCTCAAAGGTAAGCTGTGCCTTTACACGGTCGATCGATCTGGAATCTGTCTTCTTGCAACTAACACAGCAAGATGGCGCTCATCCAAACCAGCTTGATCTGGGTGGCCTACGCCGTCGCCATCGTGCTGCTCCTGGCAATTGCCTCCATTTTCGTCTACCTCTACCAGACTCCGTCCAACCGCGCCGCCTCGGTGACCACAGTATGCATCTTCACTACCAGCGTCCTGCTCGCGACAATCCTCCTGACCCCCGTCGACATCGCCCTCGTTTCCTCCACGTCCCTCTCTAGCCAAGGCCGCAAGAAGGATTGGGCGACTCCGGATAAAGTGCACAGCATTGTCAAGACGTTGGAGATTGTATACTACACGCTGTACTCGCTCGATGCTCTGCTGTGTCTGATTGTAGTGCCGTTTACATACTTTTGGTATGAGGAATACGACGAGGATGCCGCCGAGCATGGAGAGCAAACAGTCGGCCAGAGACTCTGGGGTGCCTTCAAATACACCATAGCCTTCATCATCTTCGTGGTCGTCATCTTCCTCGTTGGCTTCTTCGTCCCGTTCGCGAAGAGGGCCAAGGGCGATGATCGTCTAGACCTGGACTTTTTCAAGCATCTGCTCGCTCAGAATCGTAAGTGCGCCCAAGAAGATACTCGACTAGGAGCTAACATGTGTAGGCGGCGAGAGCGCACTCTCCTTTGCACTCGGTCTGCTCATGCTAATTGGAACCATCATCTACGTTATATATACTGGCGCAGGTCTTGCACTTCTCCCCGTCGCTATGATCAAATCCGCCCCTTCTGTCTCAGCCCCCACCCTGGCTGCAAATACGCAATCCCAACTCGAGTCGAACCGCGAACGCCAGAGGCAGCTTGAAGGACGCAACGAAGGTCGTGATGGTGGCCTGGACTCTAGAGACAGGCGCGAGCTTGAGGCTTTGGTTCGCGAAGAAAGGACTCTTATCCGACGAGAACGCCTAGCTGCAGAGTCCAGCGGGGAAGACCGGCACTGGCTCGTCAAGACTTGGATCAAGATCGAAGCTGTCTTCCGACCGCTTAAGCTCCTCGGTGGCCTCATCCTCATGGTACTGGCTCTCCTCATCTTCGTCAGCATGCTCATCACGGGCATCGACAAAGCCAAAAACTCCATCTGCGGTTCTCGCTGCGGTTACATCCTCGGCCACATCAACATCTTCCAGCCCATCAACTGGATCTTCGTCAAGTCCTCCAAAGTATTTCCTGTCGACTATGTTCTCTTCCTGCTCCTCATTCTGTTCTTCTTCAGCGCGTCCGTGGTCGGCATCGCAACAGTCGGAATCCGCTTCCTCTGGGTCACCCTCTTCAAGATCCGCAAGGGCAAGACTTCCCCACAAGCCCTCCTCATGGCGACCGTCATGCTCAACTTGATCGTCCTTGCAATCAACTACTCAATCGCCATGATCGTAGCCCCGCAATACGCTACCTTCGGCCCCCAGACCTTCTGCGACCGCCAACCCCGCCATCCAGGCGAACAACCCGACTGCACAAACGACAAAGCCCGCATCATCCCCTGCACCGAGCTTTCCTCCAACTCAGCCGCCAACGCAGTCTGCACGCCTAGCGTCCTCAGTACCTTCATCAACCGCGTTACCATCAACTTCCCCTTCTTCGGCGTCGTCTTGTTCTGGGCACAGTTTGCTTTCCTAGGCGTATACATTATTGTCTTCCTGACTACTTTGTTCAAGACACCGGCTCTGGACCAGGAACAAATTGACCGCGACCTCGAGGAAGATGAGGAGGAGGGCTTGTTGGCGAGCACGGGCCGTAGGTTCAATGCGACCTGGCAGGACATCACGGGCAGGGGGAAGAATAATTACGGTGCTACGGCGACGAATGGGGAGCGTAGCTGAGGTGTGGGTTGTGTGTGAGGCCTTGGACGGAGAAGATGGGGGTGGGCTCTCGGGGGCACATGATCGGATGTAATGGGATGGAATGAATTAGTGAGGGGATATGACATGGGGAAGCTAGGCAAGCAACTTTGGGGGCGGGGGAAGGGGGAAGGGGGGAGTAGGTATATATGGGCAATTGGCGTTGGTATTTTGGACATGCACTTCTTGTCTTGATAGGTTTTGGTTTTCCCTTTTCGCCTTATTTTCCAGGACTGGTTGCTGGTTGGTCTCCCAGCCAAGTTGTGCTTGTGCTTTTTGTAGTATGATACCTCCTCGGATATGAAATTGAAATTGAATCTTCATTACTTTCTTTCCAAGAAAAAATTCTAAAAGATTTCTGGAAGTACCATGCTTTCCAAGTATGTCTGTCGCGCGCTTCAGCGGAGCAAGGAATATCTCCCCATGTGAAAGTGTGAAAGTGAAAGTGACTAAACTCGACGAAGTCTTAAGAATCATGCTTGACCGGAGGGAGGGAGAGTTCAGTGTTGATGTTGATGGAGTCCATCTCCATCGCATCTTCCTTTGCACAAAGATGGGTTCCTAGCCCTAGCTCCCCACCGTATGTATGTATATCTAATTACTTCCTTCACGAACAGAGAGATGGAGACGGAGGGGAAGAGGGAGAGGAGATAGAGAGCGGCAGATGCATTGATGTTTTGGTATGAACAAAAAAATACTTTCTCATAGATAGATAGATATCCTTGGCACTCACTATCGTTTCCGCACATACACTACACTATACTATCCCCCGCCTCTCAGCAGCCCTTAAATATACACTCACTCCTACTATCTACGAACCATCACCATCACTGCCCACTACTCGCAGCCCCTTGGCCCCCCTCCATGTCCCCACGCGACTCGCGCGTGTGCTTATTACACCTCACCAAGAGTACACATTACAGCCGGCAGTAACAGTAACAGTGACAAAGGAGACACACGCACACACACACACGGAAACACCGAAAAACCACGGAATATACACTCCACACTCCACACTCCACGGACACACACACGAGAAGAAAATACCACAGAGAGAGGAAGATAAAAAAAAGGAAAATTCGAGCCAGCGCTTCTAAAGCGCATCCGTGGTATCAAGAAACACGCCGAAGAAAAAGGAAAAAGGGAGAGAAAGGGGGATCTTATACCTACTCCATGATGGTAAAACCCACATCTCGTTCTTCTTCAGGGAACCCGGCCTCAGCAATTCCCGCTGGACCTAAGCCCCTCCCCTCCACTCCCCTCAAGATCCCCCATATCCCCAAATTACCCAGGCCCCAACTCCCCTCGCAGAGAAGTATGCTATGCCCCGGGCTCAAGAAATCCGCTGTGCCGCTTAAGCAATGCTTTTGTAAAGAGGGAGCCTAGATCTGGTGCCAGAAAAGTGTAGATGACGCCATGGTGCGGCATCGAGAAGAGAACCGAGAAAAAGGAAACGCCGACCATGCATAATAACACAATAGGACAAAAAAGTGTAGTAACGGGGCGTATCAGGCCGTCAGTCGTGGAAAGAATAGACGAGACAGGCAGGTCTCCCGAATCAAGGATCGACAAGAATCGAAATGGGGGTTGCATGTTTATGCGAGGCGCTGTCGCATTAGCGCTGGGTATCGTGAGGGGAAGCTGTGTACAGATTCGTCGCTGTCGCCGCTGGAACTCTAAAACTTCTCATATCGCCGGCGCTCGTGGGCCTGAGAGGGTGCCGAATAGCTGTTCGGGGGGAACGCGTCCCACGTTGCCCATGCGGTCCGTGTAGCTTGTCGGCGCGGGTGAATAGCCTTGAGATTTCTTGCGCCACCATTCGATAACGATACCGGCGACGACCAGGAGGAAGGTGAGCGCAAGAGCAATGGCAAGGGCGATGAGCACGACGAAGCCGAGCGCGAGATGTTTGTCTAATCAATTGTCAGCATACTCGTCAAACCAGGATTAGGCGGCAAAACGTACCCTTAGACATGAAGAACGACGAAGGGTTCTCGACGAAGATTTGAGACAGGCTACCAGCACTCCCGTTCGATGTTGTAGTGAGCAGGAAAGGAGTCACCTTGGTGCCGTTGAAGATGGCTCCAGAGATTGTTCCATTGTATTTCGGAATCCTAATGTTACCCAGGATGAGCAGGTCTTGCTCTCGGTCGATCAGCTCAGAGCTATCGTGGGCCTCCGACAAGCCCAGCACCTGCAGGCCTCGAATCACAGTGCCAGAATCAAACTGATCATTGACGGGAAGCCATCTCGCGCCATTGAACCGTTGGAGGAAGGCCTTGCCATCACCAGCCTGTCCGGCGGCCCAGAATTGGGAGCCATCCTGGTTGGCTGGCGTCAATGCGGTGACGGGGCCGGGCAGGTCGTTAGCGCCGTTAATCGGCAGGAACTGGCTAGTTGCGGTATCGTACGAGAAGACCTTGGTCTGATTGTTGCCCACGGTGAGGTTTCCAGAAATGAGAACTTTGGTGTCGGAAACCCAGAACAGAGATGTCGCGACACCAGAGAGTGAAGCACCAGGGGCTGTCCATTGGTTGCGCTCGGTGTTCCAAATACAAAGCGCAGGGCAGCTCAGGGCGCCAGCAGAGTCGAACTGACCAGCAACGTATACATCCTTTGATTTTGGCCTAGGCGCGATGGCATTGACGGTGACATTGGTGCCCTGGAGTGGAGGCGCTTGACTGTTTCCGAAGCTGTTGGACCCGAGGTTGTACATAACAAGCCCAGCAATTCTGTTGTTGTTGATGCGACCGGTCAATCTTCCACCTGCGAAGAGGATGCTGTCGAGTACTGCTACAGCTGCCACTGTGGAGTTTGAATCAACTTGTTCGCTGAAACCAGTGATCTTGTCCGAGTCCTTGCCATCAATAATCGCAACATTGGTGATATTCTGACCATCTGAGCCAGACGCGGCGAAGTGACCAGCGAGAATTGTTTTGTTCATATTGTTCTCCTTGTAGAATGTGGCGGTAACTATCCCAGTGGTGTTTAGGCTGTGATTATCTGCGAGTGCCCGCTTTTGGAGAGAGGACTGCTGTTGCTGGCCCCGAATGCTGGTAGCAAAGCCACTAAGCGAAAAACGGCCATCGCCATGTTCTAACACGGCCGCTCCGCTCGCACCAAGAGAACCAGAAGAGATGGTACCAGCATAGATCCGGTTGACGGGTGCTTTTGCGCCTGGAATTTCGGCGAAGGTCATTAGGTGGCCTTGGACTACTGGGGTTTGAAGCCGTAGGTTGTGTAGCCAATTGCTCTTTGATGGCACCCACACGGAAAAGTTGTCGGCTGCAAATGCTGTGTTGTTGCCGAAACCGTTGACCTGTGTAAAGAAACCGGTAATACCTATTACATCTTCAGGGTTTCCGGAGGTGATGTTCATGGACAAAGGAACAATGTGCATGACTATGCCTTGAACGCCTGCACCGAGAGCTTGCCATTTGCCGTTGCTGTACGCGGCTACACCGTTGAGGCCAGAAACTGCGCCGTTTTGGGACCTTGTGAATTTACCGCCAACATATACAGTGCTTCCGCTCACATACAGGGTTGTCACCTGGTTGTCGAGACCATTCCCGTCCAATGGAGACGGATTCTGCGCATCCTTTCCGATGGAGAAGATGTTGTTTCCTGATCCAGATGAGAAGTTGCCGCCAATGTAGAGAGTGTCCCCAGTCGTGGCGAGAGTGCTGATGAGAGCGTTTTGTGAGGGAGAGAGATTTGCCCCAGCCGTGTCAATGACCGACTTGGAGAGGTCCTGGTCGACAACACCTTTACTGGGATCATATTCGAAAAGGCCATTGATACCGCCAGACGTGGCGTTCCTGATCTCAAAGCCCACCCTTTGAGCAACAACGGTCAAGACGCCCCCGCCAGGGTTCTGACCGGCAACAGGTGTTAGCGTAACAGAGGGGCGTTGACCGTTAGATACATCGATGACGCCATCGTAGATGGTGTCGTACTTATCGAATTCATTGGTCTGGAACAACACTGTACTGGATGGTTGCGCTGAACCAGTATTCGTTGGAACGCCGACGGTGATGTTGACGCGGCCGCGCGTAGTGCACGTGTTATCACCACGACATCCAGGCGTGTACAGCTTGATCGTGTACTTTCCGTTCTGTGGAATATCGGGCTGGAAGACGACAGACTGTTTACTAGGATCGATTGAGTCGACTGGCAAAGTAGCAGTGAGATACCTGGAGGAGCTCCGCTGCGACTCAGTAGGGTTCCATGGTCCAACGGAATTGGCATTGGCACCAGTTGTGGCACCGCCACAGCTGGGCTTGTTGAATTCATTGATGGCGTAGGAGAAGATTTCTAGACTTGTTAATGAGAGGCTTGAGATGGCTGAGAGTTCGATAGCTTACGGGTCTGGAACACTTCTACTGCATTGAGACCGCCACCTTTCCCATACCAATCGGAAATGTCAAGTTGGAAGGCATTCATGCCAACCTGGTTGACAAAGAAAAAATCTTGGGCTGTCGTGTTGTCTTGTGGGAGAGGGCAACGGGCGTCGCAGAACTCTTGCCGTTTTGTCACGGGGTTTACGAAAGTGAAGTTCATTATACCGCCATCAGGCAATGCCGTGTAACGCCAGGTCTTTGTGCCGCGACCCTCGAAATTAGTATTATACAGTCGCAGTTTGGTGGGCTGGAACCCAAACCCAAAGCTGGCTTTCCAGAATCCAGCGGTGTTGTCCGCTAGGAGCCAGGTTGAGCCCGAGCCTTGCGTTTCGGGGTTTGTCTTGCATGCAATCGTTTTGGGGTCAGATAAGCCCGGCAAGCCGGAGCTTGTCTGCGATGTAATGTCGGCGGAGCCCACAGGAAGAGATTGCGTGTTGTTTTGCGCAACGCCAGACGTTCCATTGCCTAGACCGTCAAACTGTCCACCGAAGACAATCTTGTTGCTAGACGTTTGCGTGATGGAGTTGACGGGTCCACTGAATCCATTGAAAGGCATCTGCACCCAGTCGTCTTTCCAAATTACTGCGTTCTTGGAGTCCTTGCCGGTGAATTCGAACTCGCCTCCAACATAGACTTGGCCGCGGGAATCATCGCAATACAAGGCATTGACGGAGCCTTTCAATCCTTCCAGTGCCCTTGGCTTGCCGGTGGTTGCGTTGATCAGCGCAATGCCACCCTGGGTCTGTAGGCCGTCAACGCTCGTAAAGTTGCCGCCTATCATGTAGCCTTCCACAGTGTTGCCACGCTTGAAGGCGCACATGGCTCTCGCATCGCCATCCAATGTCAAGGTTTGGCCGTCGCCGATTGCGATCCTGGCAAGTACGCCATTAGGGAGCACCTGGTAGATGCCGTTTTCGGAGCCGGTGTTGCTTTCGGATTGTTCGGCGAACTGGTAGAGCGATATCGAATCGAAGTCGCCAGCGAAGGCTACGCGGCCGAGGTCGTCGAGATTGAGATTAGGGAGAGGTACGGGAGTGACGGCGAAGGCATTAGCGACGGGTATTAAGCTCTGCGGCGCCGTTGAGAGCAGGAGCGACAGGGCGAGCTTGCCAGCGCGCGTCGCCAGCAGCGAGGAAAACGGATCCCTCATGGCCGGCGGGCGGCGACAGAGTCGGAGGTGGGTTGTCGGAATAATAGAGGTGGTGTTG
Source organism: Byssothecium circinans (assembly GCA_010015675.1). Lineage (NCBI taxonomy): Eukaryota > Fungi > Ascomycota > Dothideomycetes > Pleosporales > Massarinaceae > Byssothecium > Byssothecium circinans. Next base: position 800,350 of record ML976985.1, read on the forward strand.
TGTATGAGCGACGGTTGGAGCAGTCAACTCAACGGGAGATGGGCTGCATGGCCTGAGGTGGTCGCGTCCTGATTGGCTTGTGGACGAGGAAGGGGAAGGAGCAGGAGAGCGGTCGCTGGCGTATCAAGCTCCAAGCAGCGTCTTGGCGGTGCCTGAGTGTGACTGTGACTGTGACGGTCGTGGAGCGGGTGTGCTGTATTATTCTTTCGAGATGTGGCTGTCGCTGAAACGAATGACTGTGGTGAGGAATTGCGGGTGAAGGTGAATTAGAAAACGAGAGACTTTCGCAGGAGGCGAGGCTGCACACGGCAAGGCGTTTCGTGTGCGGAAGGTGCTGGGGCCCAGGGGGCATTGGAGATGACTGCGGACAACACTTGGGCGTCGCTGGGCCAATGAGGAATGTGCAACTGGGGGTCCCAACACGCTAGCGAAAGCTTGGCATTCATGGTCGCAACGTGAATACCTACTAACGCCTTGCACAAACCACCACGCGTTGGACGACTAGCATGGCTACAGAAACCTTACATCAATTGACATCAATTGATATGTAGTGACACCTCACCCTCACATCATCAAAACACCCTCTTTCTCTAGGTCATCACGGGCAGTGAGAGACCACATTTAAGACACCTCCAGCAGTTATGAAGGCCCGAACCAACGACACCCAAGGCATCGCATGCCATGCTGAACCGCTACTATAAAGAAAGCAACCCCCTTCTGCTCACAATATTCAATTGCGAGACCGTCACCGTTTGGCCTTGGTGACTGAGGCGATGTGCAAGTGACGCCGAACGCCAAAACGTTTCCGCCGCGACATCCTCCACTCATCTTGCCTTCCCATCCACAATCAATCAAAATTCCATTTCTCTCTACATTATTTTCCACCGTCATACACATCTCACCATCATTGTCGCCCTCGACTATCATCCAGCATCACGCCCAAACTTCCCAAGATCGTCTCTCATCGTCGTCATACCACGCCGCAAGGATCCCTCCACACCCGGTCCTTGCACACCTCTTCGGCCACCGTGTTTCACATCCCCTCCCTACCCGTCGCTATCGCACATGCACACCTGAGACTCGAGACACGCCGCCCGGCGCCGTCTCGCCCGGAGCGAGGTGCGTGCGACTTTGACAGGTGTGAGGCGTGTTGAGCGCAGGGTAGTCAAGCCTGGGATGCGATGTGTTAAAGTAACGTGTTAAAGGCAGTCGCGCATGCATCATTATTCACTTGATATTTAGGAATTGGATTGGGTGCGGATGGGCGATCTGCGGTCGTGATGGTACTGTAGGTAAGCGTTGTGAGCATTTTTATTGGTAAAAGTAAAGAGATATTTCTGTGCGAGGCATGGATGCGAAGCGCATGCGGGGAGCTCTCGAGGATTTGATATGACCCGATGATGGACGCCGTATGGACACCGTAATAACGCCATCCGGCTTAAGCCGCGGCGGCACAACTTCTAAGGCCTTGCCCGCCGCTGTCCGCAGCAATTGAGGCTGGCGTCTCACGAACACAATAAGCATTCGCGACATTGGACTTCCAGGCTGGCGTCGCACAGACATTAGGTGAGTGCTTCGCACAGGAAAGAATAGGGTAGTTATGGGGACTCCGCCCATAATGTACCATGTTGGTGGCAGTGTTTGGCGTCTCGCGTGCGGCAAAACAGATGTCTGAGATGAAGGTACTATATATTACAGTCGAACTATCCTATTCTATCTATTCGTGGAAAGAGAGACCCGCACCTTCAAGTCATAAATACTACCAGTTGTCGTACACCGTCGCTGACCCGATCGTGTATGCAACCCAGCCATCTAAACTAAACAGCCAACCAACACCGCGCTGATGCAGACCGAGAACAGAACATCGAAAGAAACCGTTCCCTATCGTAAAGAAGCCGTACTCCATCATATCCCTTGCGCCATTTCAGGTTGGTGTACGGCATCGCAGTCGCATCGCCTCGCACACTCGGCACCCGGCGGATATCGCGCCCTTACTGCGCCTCCGTCTCACTGCTGCTCTCTACATCCTTGGATCTCTTCTTCTCCTTGAACCCTTGCTCGCTCTCCAGCGCAGTATCAAGCGAGTAGTGCTTCGTAAACGCACTCGCCGCCAAAGCGACAGCTGCGAAGACCGTCATAACGATCCAGATATACCTCAGAGCATCAGTATAGCTCTCGCGCAACTGCAGCTTCATATCGCCATTCGGTAGTGCCTTGATGACCTCAACAAGTCCCGCGGCATCTCTTGAGTACTCCACCGCTTTATCAGCGAGCAGCGGGTATGTAAGCATCTTCCTCTTCATCTGGTTCTGGAAAATGACGCCGCCGATGGCTACACCGAGCGTCTGACCGAAAGCGCGGAGGAAAGAGAAGATGTTGGATGCGTAGGCTTGATCTTTTGCAGAAGCGGAGGCTTGTGTCGCAATGGCCATGGCTGGGAAAAGCATGCCTGTTCCTGTTCCCCCGACGAGGTTGAGGAACACCCAGGCGACGGTCGAAGTGTCGGGTTTGAGGTAGATGAGGAGGCCGGTGCCGAAGGTGGTGAGGAACCAGCCGATCCAGACGGCCCAGCGGTAGTTTCCTGAGCGGGCGATCAGTGCGCCGGTGATCTAGGGGGTTGTTAGTATGTGTTTGGAGAGATTGGTGGGATGGTACTTACACCTGCTGCCGGGGCTACGGTGAATGTTTGAGGGAACAAAGCGACACCAGCCATGATGGGCGACATTCCCTTCACCGCCTCGTAGTACAGCGGGAGGTAGTAGAGGATAGACCAGAGAAGGATACCGTGGACGACGGTGCTTAGGTATGTGATGGCTGCAGTTCTGCTCTTGAAAACGCTTGTTCGGATCAGTGGCTCGGTAGCGATGTACTCCTGGTGCAGGACGAAAGCTACCATGCCTACGGCGCAGACGATGAGCGGGACAAGCGTCCTCCAGCTATCCCAAGCATACTGGACCCCACCCCATGTAATCGGGATGAGAAAACCGGTGGTTGATGCCAGGAAGAGGAACATGCCGATCCAATCAACACGGCGTAGTTTGGCAAGGAAGGAGCCGGTTTGGTTGTTGAGGTGGAGAAAGATGAAGATCAGGACACCGCCGACTCCAATAAAGGGGAGGTTGATCCAGAAGATCCAACGCCATGAGACATTCTGACTAAAGCCACCGCCTAGCAGAATATCAGTATCAACCCCAACTATCCTTCAGGAAATGGCTTACCGAGAAGTGGACCAGCGACCGTGCCAACAGACCACATAGCACTGAAGATGCTGAACCATTTCCCTCGCTCCCTCAGTGGCACTATATCCGTAACCACCATCTCCGTCAACGAGATGATACCTCCACCACCAATACCCTGGATACTGCGACCAACCAAGATTATAGTAAAGTTGTTCGCCACGGCCGCGGCGATGGATCCAGCAAGAAAGAACGCCAAGCTAACAAAGATGAGAGGTTTGCGGCCGAAGATGTGCGAGAACGATCCCAGCACAGGCTGGAAAACGGTCGATGTCAAGAGGAACGAAGTTCCACTCCAGAATGCTTCGATTGCCGACCCACCGAGGGCTTTGGCCATGATCTGAGGAGATGTTAACAAGGGCCATGAGGATGAAGGTGGTTGTGAGAACCTACGGGAAGAGCGACGGATATCGAAGTCGCGTCAAGTGCAGCCATCAGGACAATGACTGACAGACTGGCGAAGGTGAGAATGAAGCGCCATGACGGCTTAAATTCTGCGCTTGAATCATCCGACGTTGAGGATTCTGATGAGCCTTTGATCGGCGCTGTTGGCGAGATGTAGGTTTTCGAGTTGTCGATTTGTTGCTCATCTTTCAAGCTTAGAGACGAGCTGGTTGTTGTTACCGGTCCAGCCATGATGCCCGGAAATCGTCGCCGTATTCAAGGGAAACCGAAATATAGTGAACACTTTGGTCGATCCAACTGTTCCAAGCCTTGTCAAGCTTTCAGCACCTGGATGTATAATGCTTGTCGAAGGTAGCTGAGAGGCTTGGTCCTGCGTTCCAAAACCTCAAAGGCCATCCTTCTCTTATACATCGCATAGTCAGTGAAGACCATCGGTGCAATCGGTCTCCATAATCGCATTCCATCTCGTCCGAATCATACCAGGCAAGCCACTTGGTCGTTCGGACACGCCTTCGCATTCAAGAAGCCTACAGTATTAGTAACTGAGTCTCCAAATACTCGGCGCGCGGTACAACTTTTTGCAAGCCCGTCCCATTAGCGAGAGATGGATGAGTAAATACTCAAGCCTAGCGAGATGTGTACTCGTCACCTGGCATACGCAGCCAATGACAAGAGCTCACAATGTTCCTTCGGCGGGGACGGAGCGCTCAAGATGGCCGTGGTTAGTGGTGTGAGCGTAGGGCTGAGGAGCGGGAGGATGTTAGGCCGATGCCAAGGTTTCCAGGAGGGCAGTCTTTCGGCCGTGGGTGGGCGAATTTCCCGACCGCTTCTCCTACCCGTATCTCATCGACGTCGGCCCCCTATAGTACGTGTCAGTCTCACGTATGAGAAAGCTGTGATAAGTCGAGTTCTTAGACGACATCGAGACATCACGTGCTGGTGAGTCAACGCGCGCTGTGACTTCCCATTCCATCCATCTTGGGCTTAGCGCTCACCGGAAACGGATATCACCACTTCAGCGAGGTAACGGTTTTCTGCGATAGTTCTCTTTATCTCATTTTTTCGCCCCAAATTTCCTGCTCTTTGGTTTCGTTCTGAAACTCAAGTGCTTGTGGTCGAGTCTTGTCCAAGCTTCAGCACCATCGAAAAGCTAGCGGCTAATGCGTGAAGTTTGTTCCAGTTACGACTCTGGCAGAGCTTTATATAGAATCTGTACGTTCTTCTGCTGTTAGCATTTATGGCATCTGCACGCTCTTGCGGTGCCAGCTTCTTCGACAGTTCTATGGGCCCTTCAGACACTACCTTTGGCCATAATCAACCTCTATCAACAGCGCATCAAAAGTCTAGTGTTTGTTATATTTTCACCCATCAGGGTTTCTCTCATACACGGCGGTTATACGAATTTATCAAATTTGCTATGAAGCAACGGGAAAGTCTCGGGTACGCGTTCAAGCAACGGACGCATCCGTAGCCCTACATTCCACAATAGAGCCGCCGTGTCTTTGTTTAGCCACAGGAATGCCAAAAATGGCCGCTTACGATGACACGCACGTGCAATTTCTGCTTTCTTTGTTTCCAAAAGTCTTCTAGAAGCATTTGACGATGAAATATACAGCATCCCCACGTTCTCTCAACTGCTCGCGAAGACAATCACCCAAGGCATGCACCGAAGCCGACCAGACCAGATGTCGTCTCCGTTCACGCAGGAAAATATATCTTCCTCGTCGCTTGAGGGCATGGAACGCCCAATCCGCTCTTTCAAGTCATTCATCAAAACTGCGCCGCCAATTCCGCGCCCTCTGGGAAAGCCTTTGCCACCTACGCCGTCGCCTCGACCTTCGTTTTCGCCTCCATCATCAACTATTTCAGCGCCAGCACCAACTTCGCCAGCAGGAAGGCATTCAAGTGTGCTTTCTTGGAGAGCACCGGTTGATTGGTCCGAGACAGACGCATCACCTGGCCTTATTGCTCGAACATATTCCCCACTACTACCGGATCCTTCGCCTGAACTCTCAAATACTGCTGACGAACCAAGTTCATCTATGGGAGATATGCCACGACTTGTACCGATATACGAGCGCCCACAGAGTTATGTCGATTTAGGTCCACCACCTCGCAGTCCACCACGATCGCCACTTCCCGCTCCTCCGACTTGGACCTTGAACGGTACCACGAAGGAAATCCCTGTAGTCAAGCATTTGCCATCGGCGAATCATAAGCATAATAGCTCTACCGTTCCCGCTAGGAACATGGCAGGTTACAAATCAGATCTACGATATCCCGCGGCTTCACCTGGCAATTCAGTTCACATTTCAGTTACCTCCAAGGCCTCGACAAAAGAGAAGGCTTTCGCTTCGCTGGGCATCGGCTCGCCTAGACAGCAGACAGCGATACTAGAGGATAGACCCCACGACCCCGAGTCGATCCCACCTATGGAGCGCACACGAGCTGATCGGCAATACCTCCGAGGTAAGAAACTCCGCGCTCTCAACAAAGGAAGTCCTCTAGCGGACGACAGCTGGGAAGACACTGAGATGGACGATAAGACGCGCATGCTGAGCTTCTCTCAAGACTACCATGATCTACTAGTCGACCAATATCAAGAAATGAACGTTCGTGCAGAGGAGATAATGCGATCAGTAGGTCCACATCAAGTGAATGTTGAAGGTGAATCTTCGTGGCCTACACTACAACCTCAAGACGGCGAGCATCTCTACCCTCAACCACTATCATGGTCAAATAACTCAACTGCATCATCTCCACCCAGTTCGCCTCGCCGCTCCTCATTCCTACATAAGCAGTCACAAGACGAGACAAGTCAACGTTCTATAAGCGCCGGGCCTAAAGACAGCAAGCACAAGAGGATATCATCATGGGTGCCTCACCGTCTCAGTGTCGTTCAAGCGCGCCGCCGCCCATCCCCCGGGACAGATCGATGGCCCAACCAACCCGCGCCACCCCTGCAAAAGCACATCCCCGAAGACGTAGTCGACGATAAGACCAAAGACGATCTTCGCTTTTCCCTTTTCTTCCCACCCAGCAAATCTATCGGATTCGGCAAGAAGTCAAAAGACAACAACACCTCCCCTTCACCCAAGGCGCCACCACTCGCCGCCTCGCCACCGTCCGCAACGCCACTCATGCGTCTCCCAGGCGGCCTTGCCGTGGTCCGACACTCCCCCTCGCCAGCCCCAAAATCAGAAACAGCAAGCATGACCGAGTTATCGCCAACCTCAGCCAACGACTCCGACTACTCCCCCCGCTCCGAAAACCGCTCTTCCTTCAGCAGCCGCATGTCAAACTCGCCCATCGCGCTAGGCGTCGCCGTACGCAACACATACCGCTCCTCAGGCGGCTCTTACTACTCCAAACGCTCCAGCGGCTCCAATACGTCCCCCCAACACCCCCTCGCCACCGAACTCGCAAACCCTTACCAAACTCCTCCCCCACTCCTTCCTCCTCCACCCTCAGCGCCGCAAACACCGCCAACCCTTCCATCCCCGTCCGCATCGTCCCCTACACTGTCCCCCAATGCATGGAAGCGTCTCCGCGGCCGCAGCATCGGGAGCAGTGGCTCTGAATCCTCGCTTCGACCGAGTTTCCTGGCAAAGGCCAAGGAAGCGAGGAAGAGGCATTATAGGGAGGCGAGGCAGGAGAGGTTGAAGAAGAGTATTAAGGTGTTGGGGCCGACGGATCCGGGGGTTGTTAGTGGGTATGTTAGCGGGGGAGGTGGGAGGGTGAGTGCGGAAGAGGACAAGGGGAGGGCGGATAGTGATGGCGATGGGGGTGTGGTGGGGGGTGTGGGTGTGAGGGGGAGGGTGCCGGGGTATTTGACTGGGGAGGTGAGGCGTGGAGGCTAGAGGGGATGAAAAGGGAGGGAGGAGGTGAGGGTGTGTATATTTGTCATTGTTTTGTGGATGAGAGGGTTGGTTGGGTATAGATTAGACTTTAGTGCGATTATAGACTTTTTTTTCTCTTCTCTTATCTTTCTTCGAGCTGCGAGAAAGAAATTAGGATACGTGGAGGATGTAGTTATTCGATTCTGATTCCGTTCGCATTGCATTGGCATACCTGTCTTCAGCGTCTGTATGTGTTTTTACCAGCGTAAAAATGTTCGAGTTTGAAGTTGTGGATGTCACTTTGCATGGTTAAAAGGCAGCGCAGCCTAGTAATTAGCGCATAATTGTTGAGCAGCATGTGTTTCATTCACTACTTGCTTTGTGTCCTTGTTCACCGACATCCTCAAAGCTACTTTGATAGCTGGATACCATTTGATGAACCAGACCAGACCGTTCCAACCATTCAAGTCGTGAAATCTTTTGGGAAGTTAATGCTTGTCCGATATTTCGCTTGGTTGATAGCTTCGCAATGGCAAACTTGCTGGGTGCTTAGCTTTATACTAGAAGAAAAGGTAAAGATAAACTTACCTATGACCCAGTAGCTATGGAAGAAGGCTCATGGAAGGCTAGTGATGGTGATGGAATCACTCCTCTGAGGAATCGTCAAGGTTGTCCAAGCCATCGTAGGTATCGTAGTCGTCTTCATCATCATCGTACTCATCGTCCAAAGTCGAGTCGTCCTCGTCACTAGGCGACTGGATCTCGACCTCCTTGGTTGACCAACCACAAGTGACCGATACATCAGGAACTTCCAGCTGGATCCTCTCTTGTAGCGCCTTTACCGCATTTTGAGAATCTGAATCTTCCACGGGCGTCAGACATCCCCACAAATATAGCATTAGGATGTGGATGTGGACACCCTTCAATATCGGGAGCCTTCTGAATATCGAAACATTTTCTTTGCAACATCCTTCTAGGCCAACGGTGCCGAAGCCGTTGTAATAACTCGCTCCAGAAAGAGAGGACACTTCGAGTTCGATGGTGGTCATTTCAAGGCGGTTGTTAGCACCGGCTATGAAGCGAACCAGTGCTTTAGCATTCCGGAAAGCTATAGTATTAGACGTGAAAACTGTAGCTGAGGCTTCCTGACTGATCTGGCGACATACGCGGAGAAGGCCTAATGCATTGCATTTGGGCGATTTCGCCTTTCCGTGAGCTTCAATTTCCCACCTGTCTCCACCTAAAGCGTATCCGTATATCTCATCGCGGAGCTCGCGAGGTAGACGAAGGAGTGGAGATCGTAGTGGGTTTTGCTTCGAACTGTACAAAGTTAGTAAATGAAAGCCACTACATAATTGTGACAACACCACGCCAAGGTTTGGCTGCGCTCCACTTGGCAACTGTCTGGAGTAGAACTGTACTTACATCTCCGCACGCGTATCCTCGACCTTGGACTCGTCTGTAGGACCTTTGACGCTCGCCGCAGTCTGCTTTTTCGAAGGACGATCGTTCTCATTGAGCGGAGACTCGGTGCGAGCTTTGCGCTTACGAGCTCCCCTGTTCAGAGCCATGGTTGTTTCGCTTTCGAAGTCGCAGGAATGGAAGTGTGTGGTGGAGGGAGAGCAGAGAAGTCAAGAAGAGGCTTGTGTTTGTATTAAGATTGGATGTGACGTCATATCTCGCCGAAAACCGTAGGTGAAGGTAGAGATGAAAGTGAGAGTGTGAGGGCATGAAAAGCAGCAAACATGTGACAGAATACCAGAGTAAGGTCTATCTCGCATCGCAGGTTTTGCCCTCCCTCCAAGCCACCATAGGTAACTACCCCATATCTCGTCCAACCACCTTCTTCCTTGTCACCTTGACACTCGATAATTCCTTTTTGATTATCTCGTAGACCCTCTCGACAGGGTCCTTTATCTCACCGCTTTCAGATGTAGAGAAGCCATAGAAACAGTAGGTAGGACTACCCATAGCAACGTTGACAGTCTTCAGGCCGGGCAAGTGGCTAAGTACGAGCACATTCTTTTCCCAGTCGCATCGATACTCGAAACTGGAAAATGGCATAACGCGGACTTCAACACGGTGGATGGCCTGGCGTTGCTCCTCAGAGATCTTTCCGAAGAAGACTCGGGCTCCTGAAGCATCATGGAAGCTGAACGAGTCCGTCTTGTAAGGGATCGTGGCGGTCTCGGCGTATAGTTGTCGACATGTGCGGAGAAGGGCCATGGCGTTGGGCTTGGATTGGGCTGCTTTGGCTTTGTTGTAGAATTCCCAGCTCTGTTCCTTGAAGAAGTAGCCGTAGATCTGGTCGCGCAGCTCCTGGGGTAGTCGAAGGAGCGGAGATTGCAGTTGGTTTTGCGCTGAACTATATAGGTTAGGAATTGCAGTTTTGGCTGTCAAAGTCCCCTGCACTAATGGCGTAACGCCCAACGGCCACAACTCCACATTGAAGGCTGAGAGTTGTCTTCAACTCTGTGGGGAAAGTCTGAGAACGCTTCACCAGGCAAAGACGCTGAAAATTTCGGGAGGTAGAAAGGGACTGTACTTACATGACATCGCATGACTTTTCGACCCCAGGCTTCTCGGACAGATTTTGGGCGGTTGTCAGGGTCTGTCGTTTGGGAAAACGACCATTGTCAGTGAGGGCCTTGCGCTTACTAGCACCCCCGTTCAGAGCCATCGTTCGTGTAAGATTCATGCATTCGCAAGTATCAGTGTTTCTGGTGGAGAGGGAAGAGAGGCCGAGAAGAGGGGGTTGTGTGGCTGAATTTAAACTGCGCGACGTTATACCTCGTCGAAAACGTACCATGGTACCCAAACGCGAGGGTGCCAAAAGTGGCAAACGGGCGGCAGAAACTCCTCTCCGTCACCTCGGTCTTGCGCATTTATCTAGTGACTTCTAATACGGCATGGACTCGACGTCGATATGTGGTTCTTGTTATGATATTATGAGCGTAAAGTAAGTAATTCATAACGGGAATTTGAGTATAGAGCGCCACTTTTGGTGTTTCGTACAGGCAGGGTAAAGGTAGTTAAGGTTTTGATACATAGTTGTATGCTTATGTAATTTGAATACCATAGTACTCTTGACACCTCGTTTTCAGCGAATTCAGGCTGATGGCTCAGCAAGGAATTGCATATAGCTCAAGATTATAGATCTAAAGATACAGAAAGTAGAATAATAGAAGTACTTATTATGCACGTAGAGGTATGGTTGTATCGCATGGTTCTGAATTCATGGGAAACTTGTTGAGGGAAGCGCAGCTTCCCGCTGATGGCAATCGGTCATGCCGGTTGTTTACACCCAAATGGGACTAGTGTAGATCTATATAGGCAGCCTTCGGCTGCAACTCAAATCAATAACTCTTACACCAATTCCTTCACTTGAACAAAACTTACATCATGATACACTGGATTTAAAAGATACTCCCCAAACTAAACTATCAAACTTCTAGTGTGCATGTTGAAGCTTGCGGGCCATATACCTTGAAATTAGTTGATGATGACTTGTCACATAATGCAGAGGTCTCTTATTCTTACGTATCAGGGTCGTGTTAGATTCGTAGCCGTGGTGTTGGAGCATGAATACCTGGAATATATGAGCAAAATTAGGAGAATCGAGTGTGTTACTTAACGCAGTTAGAGATAAAGAATTGCAGATTACACGCCACACGGCGATTGATAGCCCTCCGTGACGTGAAACGAGGAACCAGTGTGAAGCTGATGGTGGCGGTCTCATTGAGCCTCTTCAAGTATTCGCGCACAAGTCCTTTGTTCTATCAATGCTGCTAGTGGGGATTCCCATGTTGATATCTTTGAGCCCATTGAACTTAGGATGTGATGGTAACGAGGTCAAATGGAAGTTGAACAATCCAACACTGCGGGTTCCTACGGAGACGGACGTGATAGCATTGACTTGTTCAGTCGTGAGGGCAGCGTTGAGCCATGTTGGCCACGGCATGGTATATAAGATAATGGTGCTGAGGACGAAAGGAAGGAGGCGCGCTTCGGAGTTCGTTTGGCGGCACACTTGAAGGAGAGCGAGAGACTTTGCGCTCCTCGACTGCACGTTGGGCTTGCTGGCGTGAAGGTTCAGATCGGAGAGCGCATAGGAATAGATTTTTCCTCTCAGCTCTTAGGGAGGTGGAGAAGAGGCGATGCATGCTGGTTACGCTGCGAACTTCAAGCGGGGTTAGTTGACTGGAGACTCTGGTTGCAAGTGATTGACTTCGAACCCACATCTTCAAGGGAGCATCGCACCACTCTCGGCCTCGAGTCCATCTACCATTCAAACACTCAAATATTTGCATTAATTCACGAAGCACAAATGCAAACTTCGTTCTCGAACGCAGACGTTTGGCACTCCCTTTCACACCTCTTCAAATTCATGGACGCCAGTCACTAGCGCAGATATCACGATGCTGCATTCAAATGTGCGAATGTGAAATACATAGACTACTAAAATTCCAATTATTTCTTGAAGACTGGTTCCCCAGACGATTTTTCAATTTTCGCGGTCGATTCGACGACTCTTACCAACGCTTTTCAGGGCAATTTCTTCTTCAGCGCCGTTCAAATCGCCCAAGCTTTTTTACATCAACAGCCAGCATGTGTCAGCTGACCAAGGAGTTGCATCAGTGCAAAAAACACCACATAAAGCGATATATTGTTACGCGAAATTGGGGAAAGAATCAGAATCCGCCACGCATAGCCCACCCATCATTTCCCGGAACCGAAGGTGCCTGCTACCCAAGTCAAAAGAATGTGCAAGTAGCGATGAGACCTGTCTTTTCGGGGGACCTCAGTCCAATACGTAAGGAATTTAGGAAGAAACATACGTCCGGGGTGCCTGGTTATTCATGTGGATTGTCAACGTTCCAGAGGAAATACTACTAGAAGAAGGGGAAAGAGAGGATGTTGAAGGAAGCTAGGAGAAGCAATGACCTCGAGGGTTTGGCGCAAGACGAAGGCCACGACAAGATGAGTACAGATAAAGATGAGGCTCATGGAATGGCCACGCCAGGAAATCTAACTCCGGGGAGGTCGACTTGGCCGAATGCTCTGCCGCCGCTCCCTCCTCTTGCTCAAGCTCCGCCGGCTATAGCTATGCCCACATCTCGAAACATACGAGGGCCAGGTGGTTCCAACGCTCCACCGCCGATAGCTCCATCATCTTCGTATGCTCAGACTCCACTAGCTATAGTAACGCCCGCATGTCCAGATATTCGAGGGCCGCCGGCGCCAGGTCAGAGGTTGTCAGTCGTCCAGCAGGCACTTCTATCATATTCGAATCTCTCGATCCCGAAACCACGTCCTGTGAAGACTTCCGCCTTGCCTTTTGAGAAAAAGGCCGGAAAGTCAGGAGCCTCAGTTCTTGGAAGGAAGAAGTAGCCAACATTCATGTGTGGGGCCTGCAAGATGTGTCGGCTTTGGTGCTGGTCTCGACTCGGTTCCTGTTTTATACGGCGATTTGCCGTGTTACAACTAGCTAGAGGGGTAGTGGGTCTATACGTGTTGTTTGCAGGATAGAATGTGTAGTTCAGATAGTATAATTGTACTTTTTGTTATTCATTTGATACTGTAAACATAATACATTTAATTATAACGTCCAAAGATAATTAGTAGTATCTATAAAAAAGCTTTACCGTAGCTAAATCGTTGTTCTACTGCTAGTCTAGTAATAAAAATAACAGGATGAACTAACTATGCATAAACACGTTCAAAACGATAGCAAGCTTAGCAAAAGTCAAGACTGTGTCGACATACCTCTCAACACCTGGCTAGTAGTTTTGTTAACTGCCTGCACGAAACTAAATAATCGCTTGCAAATTTTGAATTTTTGTGTCTACCTATGGTAACCGATCTCAAAATATGCTGTGAATATGTTGCGATTTCGATTTGGGGAAGCGCGATACCCAACACAGTCGGGTGGTGGTCAGTCCGGTGAGAAAAGTATAACATTAAGAACATTAAAAAAACTCGAAAATACGACACTTATTGCGTGTGACATGTTGCTTAACAAGCGCTGCGCGGGGCTAAGGATTGCAGTGAAGGTGAAGGGAGGTGCCATATGTAGTGTAATGGTACACCAACTAAGCGAGTAGGCGAGTCCATTCACGCATCATAATCTCGAATTAACCGGCATCTGTGTTCGTTGCCATGGCTGACAAACTATTGTGGCGTAAGGTAGTTATGAAAGAAGGACAGCAATCAGTAAATAGATTCGCCAACATTTTTTGGAATGCATAGATATGTCATTAGACTCTAGTGCTGTCACTAATTCATGCAAAAAGAGAGCGCCTGAAATAATAGCTACGACCGTTGAGCAAGTTATAGATATGTTTTGTTTGGGACTAGCTTTAACGACCCGCGCGACATCCGTAACTTTATTCGTGTAAGGTAATGAGCCCATCCTCCAAGTCTCAATGAGAAGATATAATCCTCTGGTCTAACCCCAACAATTCAAGCTAATAAACTTGTGAAGTCTTGACATTGATATCCTCGCCGTCATCGTACTTGCGAAGAAGACCGCAGGCACGCAAGTCGTCCACCTGCTCGTTGGTCTCCAAGAAAAGCATCTCCAAGTTTGGAAACATGACAGGGAAAGGCTTCAAACCCCCAATGTTGTATTGGGTTACACGGTATCTTGGATCGAAACGCAGTGTCTTGATAGCCTCCCTCTGTGCTGGGATCCAAGAATTGTAAAGCTTTTTAAGAGTCTCCAAGCCAATAACCTTGATTGAATTGGTCCTGAAGTGCATGGTGGCCGTCTCGCTATAGATTTGGCGACAGGTACGCGGCAACATAAAATTGGGGAAGACGCTACCCTGCGGAATGCTTTGACGGCTATAAGCAATCCACTCACCGTGATGGTCGAAAATGAACTCTCTCTTGCTGTAATACGAATTGGTGTGTGGTAGTTCGCGAAACATATTCTTGTAAATTACGACATCGGAAGCGCCGGCCACGTGCTCGAAAATCTTGGTGCGTATCTCGGCAGGAAGTCGAAGGAGGGGCGAGTTTGTGGCATTCTTTTGAGCCCTGCAGGCAGCTGTTAGCAATTGTATCATGCGATGTTGGGGCTCGGAGAAACCTACCGATGGACGAGGCGCGCTGGCGTCTTCTCTAGTGATAGGAGGCCATTCTCGATGCAAGCGGCGAACTTCGGAACATTATTTTTGACGTACTTCTTCGAAGTACGGCCATACGTGTCGCGAGGCCGGAGTGAAAAGCGATCAACCATTTTGGGGAGGTTTGTGTACAGTATCGTGCGGTGGAGGAGGGGGTTGGTGGGTGTTAGAGAAGGTTGAATCGAAGGGGTTGTGTGGTGTTTTGTCAATATGTGGGGTGTACGGGCTTATATAGCAATGGCGTGAGAGTCCGCGCCAGTGAAGACATGCCAAGACCGGGACCGTGAACTCGTCGCTTCTGCGCTCACGTGAGTGACATATTAATCAGGTCTTCTAAGTTCTAACTATTGGCACACTTCACGTCCTTCTAAGTCTTGACGATAGATAGATCCTGGTTCAAGCGGCAGTTTACCCGGCCACTTTGACTTTGTGCCCGAAAACTGACCCCGGAGTTTGCTAAAGCTTGGAAGGGTGAATTCTTTGCTAAAAGCAGATAAGAGGATCAACAGGCCGTATAATTTGTGCTTACAGTACTATGATACGATCCTTTGTCTAATCACTAGATGTGTTGTTGTGTCCACGATCAGCCTGACATAGAACACCACATCGTCCAACGGGCGCTAGTCTGCATTTGGTATTTCCGAGGTCATTTCGTGGGAGTTTCCCGCCTTAGTACATAGACTAATACTAGCGTGACTAAGTATTCGCTCTGATTGAGTATCGCGATCAGCCATTTCCGTTCTTCACGATGTCTGCTTCCGCTAAAGCAAAGACACGTCCACGATCTCAACGACAACGCTCTTGGAAACCAAACTACTGGAAATCCCACATCCCATCTCTTAACCTGCCAATTCTATCCGCAAGGATTGGATATGGCCAGAGAAATCCTACTATCGGACACCCGCTCATGGATGTAATGCACGCGACGGGACCGTATTGGAATCACGCTGGCAAAATCGGGGCGGCAGATGGGCCAGACAAGGCGAGGGATGATAAGGCTCGGTGAAGTGTATAATCCTGAAAATCTGGGGAGAGTGGAACATCGACTATGAACGAATTGATAGACGAGTATAATAGGATAGTGGGGTGGGAGCCCAGGCTAGATCGATGGAAAGCCGCAAAAGTATTCCATCATATGATTGTGAGTAGCTCTTTCAAACTCCAGGCGTTCGGCAAGACACTTTACTTATATCCAGGACGTACTAGCTAACGCGTCCCACAGATCGCTATAATCTCTTACGAGATTCAAGTACGTACAGTCAGCAGGCAGGCAAGCAGCGAGTTCTCACATGTGTACTTTGAGAACACAACGAGAAGTCTAGATACCGCGTTGAGCATGGTACGGGAGATGAACGGGAGTGAGAAGTTAAGGAGTAGTCTACAAATCTGAATACTCTAGATCACTGAACTAGCGGTAGTATAAAAATTTAATCACATTAAGCTAATGTTTGCCGTCCTTTCTAGGTTTTGTAAATATACAGATCCGGGTTGCATCCTCCTTGGTAATGCGGACTGCTAACGAGATTGTTGGCGCTCTTGCTGCTGAGCCCGCAAACGGTCTTCCTCTTCAGGGGGATCATAGAGATCCCCATCATCGAAATGTATTTCATCGAATGGAGGGAGCAGCGATGGAGCATCCGGCCAACCCGGGCCTTGCGGTGAAGACCCAGATCGTGCTAATTCAGGCGGTGTTTTTCTTATACTCCTGGCCGGGTTCGTTTTGTCGACGTCCATTGTTTCGGGGCTGGCTCTTGCCGGTAGTTCGGGACTCCCGCTGTTCCGGGGCAGATAAAGACTATGGCGTTGCTTGCATTGTGGACAAAGCTCCGCTGATCTTTCTGTCGACACTTGGGCGTTCGGGCCTCTTTGCTCGCCTCTGGGGTAACAGGTGCCTTCGGTGCCAGGGTTGTAAACGTGTGCGTCTCGACCGCTGTGTCGCCCACATGGCGGTCCGCGAAGCTTGTATTCCTCCTTTTTGTGGTACAAGGGACACCAATAGTCTTCTTGGATAAGGTGGCACATTCTGAGTTCGTTGGTATGTTGAAATGGTCAAGAATCGAGAGAAGTAAAAGATAGTCTGAAGATCCAGTCTCCAGGCAGAAAAGTCGCAGTAGTCTATGTGAGAAAATACAGGTGCACGCGGCCAGCCTTAATATACCGTCCTCTGCTGCGTTCTCACACTTGAATGCTGCATCGTGATATTCGCGCTAGTGATGTGCAGGCATGTTAGTGACTAGGGGACATTACTTTGAGGAAGTGTGAAAGGGAGCGTTAAACGTCTGCGTTCTGCGCATGAAGTTTGCAGTTGTGAAGGAACGCCAACAGTTGAGTGTCCGAATGACCGATGGACTCGAGGCTGAGGGTGGTGACAGCACGTTGTCAACCTTCTATTCACGAAAAGGCTATGCGTTCCTGTTGCGCGCCAGTGCTATGATTACAGTCAGACTCGCAGCATGAAGACCATTAAAAGACGCTAGCACACGTTTACTGCTGTAGAATTGAAGAATACAAACAGGTCTGAAGCTCCCTTTAATACCCAATACAAACTCTCATTTCGTCAAAATAATTGGCGTTTCGGGAGTTGGTTGACATGAGATGACGCCGATTCTTTCCGCCTCGACTACCGTGAAAGTGCCATATTCGTCTTCCTCGTCAATCTGATCCATGTCCGGCACAGGAAATATGACGTTCAAAGCATAGAACACCACCAGGCTGATGAAAAAGCCAATGAAGAATGCCAGATAGTACAGCTGTACTAGGGCCCGCGGTGGACTCGGATCCATTCGCACAGTCACAATCAGACCGCCGATGGTGGGAGCCCAACCACAAATCCATGCCGGTATCGCGCGCCAATTCACACCCTTCCAAAAATAGTAGGACGAGTCGTGAATTCGGTACAGATGCGTGAGTCTGACGCGCCGCTTGCGTAGAAGATAGTAATCGCATGTCATGATGCCAATGATGGGGGCGAGGAAGACAGAGAACGACGACAGTACGGAAATGAAGGTAGTCGCTCGGTTGATCAGTTGCCATGGCTGAACAATCCAAGCAGCAACAAACGTGATGATGGCGCCGCGCCGTATGTCAATGTAACGAGGGAAGAGGCCCGCCAGGTCAATCCCTCCAGCAATCGCGTTCCCACAGATATTCTCGAACATGGCTGTGAAGGCAAAGCCGGCGGCGAGGAAGAACACACCAGCGCGTGATTTTGACGATCCATTTCCATTGTCCATCATGACCATCAAAAGATCCGGCGGATTCCAGTACACTTCACCGTAAATCTTCTGCGCCGCTGCGGCTGTCACAAGCCCAACGAAGGAGGTGAGAACGCCGGAGAGGAAGCAGCTTGTGAGAGTACCAATCACATAATGGCGTCGTGCGGACGCGTAACGTGAGAAGTCGGAACCGTTGGTGATTCCGGCAGCCAGGCTTCCAATGCTCTGATTGATACCGGCCATGATCAGCCATGAAGCGCTCCACCGAGAACCTGCAGGAATCTGTTGGCCGGAATACCACAGTGGACCGACACCTTTGGCGACAGCGAGAGCCCAGATCATCCATGCGATCATGCCAGTGCCGCACCATGCGCAGACGATGAGAAACGGCACCTTGAACTTCTCGGGTCGGATCCATAAGAATGGCGTGGACAGGAACCAGAAAACGACGAAGCCTACGAACTCGTATGTGGTAGTTGGCATATTCGGACCGAAGTTATTCTTGATGCGAGCGAAAGATGGCCAAATCGCTGTTATACAGACTGCACAGAGTCTACCACCGTTCCAGCCTTGAATTCAGTGAGCAAAAGAGTGGCTAGTCTCAAGAGGAGGACTTACACTGGACGGCATTCCAAATGAAGTTCAACATAATGCGCTGCACGAGTGGGATCCAACTTCCCCGCAGACCCCACGAGTAGCGGTTTTGCACTGTGAAGCCGATATGCCATTTCAAACCTGTCCATGCGACGAGAGTCGAGAATATCACGATGAGGACCCTTCCAACGATGATGACGAGCATAGCTTGCGGAACTGACAAGCCCATAGCTACGGCAAATCAGTACAACTGATGGGTCAGAGGCTATCGGTTACATACTGAGATATGTGCTGGGTGTCTGCCAATTCGCAACATTCAAACTCGCGATACTCCAGAACCCAAAAAATGAGAACCATCCCCACGTACGTCGCCATGGCGGTAGAGGAATGAGGTCGCGGTTACTCCACGCATCGGTCTGCTCGTGCTGTTTTTCATTGCCCTTCAATCGAATCTTGTGATCCAAGGATCGAAAGCGCTGCTTGAGAGCCATCGTTTGACGACTTGAAGTGAAACGGAATACTGGTCGCAGTAGCTATAGGCGAATACGCGCTGGAAAACGGAAGTACCGTAGCGCGTTTTGGTGTATTGACGAATCGTTTTTGTAGTTCAATCACGGGCCGAAATGGTGTCTGAGCTCTATCAACTCGCGAAAACGTGTCTGGGCTCTGTCAAGAATATGAAAGTACTGCACGAAGCATTCATCCACACTGGATTCCGCGCTACGGTACTCATGATAAATCGTCACTATCTAGCCAAGCGCGATCCCATGTCAATCGTGCGATATATACTTCGGCGGACAAGCTAGAAAGCGTAAACCGCTTGCAGAGCGGGGTTGAGATCGGCAACACCATGCTTAGAACGTGGGATTCGTATCTAATCAGATTGAAACGATTGCCCATCCCCATGCATGCTACGGAAGACTCATCGTGAGTGGGCAATTGCCGTAGATCAAGGATGGGTACTGTGCCTTTGTAGTGGTGGAGAGGGGCAGGTGATTCGTGCAGAAGTTCTTCTCGGCAAAATCACGTCCGATATTCGGGCCTGCCCGCATCTTTGATCTTATCTGATCCGGCACTTGCATCATTCCATGCGAGCCTTCATCGTTCCCCTCCTTTGACTGCTGTCGTGGCTTGACCTTGAGAGCCTACTAAAATACGCGGACAAGATGGTTTCGGCGACTGTACCAAAGAATCTGCGCATTGGAGTCGATGTTGGAGGGTGGGTGCCGATATCGCCTTGAACAAGAAGCGGAAAACTGACTTTAGCTCAGGACGAACACAGATGGAGTCATTATTGATCCTACACGATCAGGTGAAGCTGACAGAGGCATCATTGCATGGTTCGTCTTGCTCTCTTACTGTACCTTTGCACGTGACTGCACATTCACCACACGAAGTGTGCACAGACCCCTCCCATTCACGTTCGGGCAGGACGAACACACAATAGTCAAGCTCACATTACCTAGGCATAAAGCCCCCACAACAACAGACCCAAGCCATGGCATTGCTGACGCAATCACCACCATGTTCCGGGCGGCCTCCGTGGACCCTTCATCAATAGCAAGTGTAACAATCGGTACAACGCACTTCGTCAACGCAGTCGTGACCCGAGACGCAACACGATTATCTCGAGTCGCGGTTCTCCGTCTCTCTGGTCCCTTCAGTAAACATGCGCCGCCATGCGTCGACTGGCCATCACCATTGCGCAAGCTCATCCTTGGTCACCACGCGCTCGTCAAAGGCGGGTTGGAGGTCGACGGTAGTTTGATCGCCGACATCAAGGAAGACGAGATCGTTGAGCAGAGCAGGATCATTAAAGAGAAGGGCATCAAGAATGTGGTCATCATTGGCGTGTTCAGCCCTATTGACACTATCGAGCGACAGGAAGAGCGAGCAGCCGAGATCGTGAAAAGAGAATTAGGAGACGTGGACGTCGTTCTCAGTAAGAATGTCGCGAATCTTGGATTCCTAGAGCGCGAGAATGCTGCTATATTGAACGCGTCCATCCTCTCATTTGCTCGACGAACAATAGCTTCTTTCCAGAACCCCATCAAGAAACTCGGGCTTGATTGTCCGGTCTTCATTACGCAGAATGACGGGACCATATTATCCGGTGAAACAGCCTCACGCCTCCCTATTCGAACTTTCAGCTCAGGTCCTACGAATAGTATGCGCGGTGCTGCCTTTCTTGTTGGCAAGCAAGAGAAAGGTGAAGCGATGATGGTTGTCGATGTTGGGGGCACGACAACAGACGTCGGTCTCTTACTCGCCAATGGCTTCCCACGACAACAAGCAGCATACTCTGAGCTGAGTGGAGTTCGCATGAACTTCTCGTACCCAGATGTGAAAAGCATCGGGCTAGGTGGTGGCTCTTTAGTGCGACAAGTCGACGGCAAGCTGCAAGTCGGACCTGAATCAGTGGGCTACAAGCTTCCCGAGAAGGCCCTCGTCTTCGGTGGCGATGTTGCGACGGCCACAGATTATACCGTTGCTTTATCTAGTGATATTGGAATTGGTGATCCAGGGCAGGTGCGAGGAAAGCTGAGCGAGGAGGACGCGAAAGCATTCCGGGCGGAAACGAAGCGCATGCTCGAGCAAATCATCGACACAATGAAAACGTCACCCGAAGACCTTCCCGTTCTTCTGGTCGGAGGCGGAGCAGTCATAGCTCCAGATGAGCTCCGAGGCGCAAGTCGTGTCATCAAGCCCGAGTGGTCAGGCGTGGCAAATGCAATCGGCGCTGCGATGGCGAGAGTAAGCGCTGTCGTGGACACCGTGAAGTCGACTGAGAAGAAGACCGAGAAAGAGATCCTTGCCGAAGTGGAAAACGAAGCTAAACAGCGAACAGTTGAAGCTGGTGCATTATCGGAATCTGTCGATATTGTAGAAGTCGAAACTCTGCCTTTGCCGTACATTGCGCATAAGGTCCGCTTCATTGTTCGAGCGGCTGGAGACTTCGATTATTCGCGCTCGGGAGATTTTGCGAAACTTGATGTCCCGATAGATGCTGAATCTGTTCATCCAGACGCGTCGCCTGCTGAGAGTAGTGCGACAGCTGATAGTGAGGAGGACGTAGACTATGCGACGTCGGTGGATTTTGGTAGTTACACTCCCAAAGTTGCGAACCGGGAATGGATCATTTCAGAAACAGACCTGCAGTGGATAACAATAGGTTGCTACATCCTTGGTACCGGAGGTGGCGGCTCTCCATACTCAACTATGCTACGGGTACGAGGCATCCTTCGAGCTGGAGGCACAATACGCGTCATGAGTCCCGACGATCTAAATGATGATGACCGTGTTGGCAGTGGAGGCGGCGCAGGAAGTCCAACAGTCGGCATCGAGAAGCTGTCCGGCGATGAGTAAGTGCTTTCCCACTACCCAATGATGTGAATTTGACTGAATATTACCAGGATGATGCACGCCCAAGAGCATCTCTATAGCCTCTACCCTGGCGGCCGCCCTACGCACTTCATCCCCTTGGAAATCGGCGGCTCGAACGGTCTCCAAGGCCTCGTTCTCTCCGCCTCTACCAACCTAAACATCCCCTGTGTGGATGGTGATTGGATGGGCCGCGCATATCCCACGAAATGGCAGACTACGCCCGTAGTTTTTGGCGAGCGCGCGATCGTCTTTGCGCCTGTATGCGCGGCTGACGGAAATGGAAACATCCTCTACATGCCTACTGCAACCAGTGATTTGAAAGTCGAGCAAGTCATTCGTGCCGCTCTGTCACAGATGGGAAGTCACGTAGGTACTGCGGACGGGCCCGTGTCTGGTGCCGAAACGCGACGATGGGCTGTCGAACATACTCTCAGTTTATCGTGGCGTATTGGTCGCGAAGTCGCTCGAGCTCGAAAGGAGAATAGAATCGATAACGTCGCCGAAGCCATCATCGACTCCGTTGGTGGCCCGGAAACAGGACGCGTCCTTTTCAAAGGCAAGATCGTCGGCGTAGAACGAAAGTTGTGGATGGGGCATATCTATGGTGAAGTCATTGTTGAAGGTTCGGATACTTTGTACATGGGCAAGATTAAGATACCTTTCAAGAACGAAAATATCGCTGCGATAAGGCTGCATGAAGGTCAGGAAAATAAGACGGGTGAGGAGAAGAATGAGGATGTTTTGGCGATAGTGCCGGATTTGATCTCGGTAATTGACGCGCAGAACGGCGAGGCAATTGGTACACCGGAGTATAGGTACGGATTGCTGGTACTGGTGATCGGTATCACTGCGAGTGAGCGCTGGACGAGCAAGAAGGGTATTGAGATCGGCGGACCGAAGTCTTTCGGGCTGGACCATCTGGAGTACAAGCCGTTAGGTAAATTCGTGAAACCTGTCAGCGTTATCGACGAGTATAACGGAAAAACTGCAGCTTAGCCAGAAAAGAGTCTATACAAAGGTAAAATGGGAGCAGAAATCTAGTCTATCCCGTGTCTATCCCTACCGTGTGCTTCGTCCCCTCATACAAAGGTTGGATCACCTTAACCGCCGCTTCGTAGCTCGTAAACAAGATGCCACCACTGAACACAGTCCGACCGAGTCGCATCGTCGTTCCCTTCCAGAACCCGCGGATCCCATAATCGATGATAATACTCTTGACGGCTTCCAGCGTACTTGCACCCGCCGCACTTTGCGAACGCGTCTTGACAACGTCGAAAGGCTGCGTACACAGCGTCGTTACAACGCCAGCAACTGAACCATTCGCGAAATTGACGAGCGTGTTTTGCTGGATATTGCGCTTCGACTCGTAATCTTTCAGAGTGTTGTATGTACCCATCCTGAATGCTGTCGCACTGGCCTGCTTCAATGTAGTCCCTGCAAACCCCCGATACAGGCCGAGAATTCCATGCTCTTTCCAGATCAAGCTCGTCGCATGCCAGCCGCTACGAAACCGCTTTTCATTGCGCGCATCATCAATGAGGGCGGTTTTGATGCGCTCCGTGGGTGTTACAGCTGTGATTGAAGCCACGACTCCTGCGGTCATGCCCGCCGCGAGGTTGCGCAGAGGTGTGAGTGTGCCAGTTTGAGGGTCGGCGAAGGAATTTTTTATCTGGTCGAAGAAAAGAAATCGGACGCCATCCTTAGCTATTGAGCCCTACGGTGGAGTGTTGGTCTATGCCACAGTCGGGAAACTTCGGAAAAGGATCTCGAGGAAGATGGAATGATATCAGAAAGGGAGGATTCAGGAAAATGGTAAGCCGGAAGCATGAGGAAGAAGTACAACGACCAACGCGCCGCAACCCTTATACAGAGCGCGTAGACCCTCCTTTTGATAGACCTGTGTGACGACCAGGAACGGATTCCGTGGTGTTGGGATGCCCTTTTCCCTCCCTAACTGCACCCGCGTCCTCGCAAATTCCATAGGATACTGTCGCACCACCATCAGATCATGATTATTTCATTCTTCCGGGAAGGTTTTCATACGGACGTAAATGCTTCGATGCCACCTGCCACCCCGCCTGCGGCAAGCGAGACTATGGGCGGTGTTTTCGAATCCTACACCTTGTTAGTGGCGTCGGTGCATTGCGAAGTGATCAAGTACATTAGATCCAGAAACCATTGATATCTAGAATCACGTATATATGGTGTAGGTGTGATGGTTAAGGTCGAAAAAGTTGTATGGGACGAAAGACGAAAGCCGAATGCCGAATGCCGAATGCCGAATGCCGAATGCCGAATTGAGGGCTAGCGGAGATCTGTCGTCATCGTCACGTGAATGCCCGTTGGAGACTGGCACACATTATAAATCAATCTCAACGAGAAAAAGAGACCCTACTATGAGATCTCAACCATCGATCTTGACGTTGCATAAAAGATAGAGAGTTACCTATGCCATTTCGACGATGATATCGGGGCTTTTCCCGGGTACGACTCTTATTTCTTTTTATTTGGCAGATTCTGTCTTCAAGTTCTCCTTTCTATCGTTCTTTGCTATCCTACTTCTTTCCAAACGCTCCACATGACCATCAGCGCAAGTATATTTCCCGCCTCTCCAGCTCAAAAGAATCCACGGTTGTGAACGCCCTTCTCCACTCATTATCGTTCATTTCCCTGATCCTGAGTGACCTGATGTCTGAAGTCAAGTCAAAAATTCTATCCAAACCAGACTCTCTATGCAAGAAGCTGACGGGTCCCACACGTTCGAAGTACCCACCCTTGTCATTTACAACAAGGATACTATACTTCGGAGGAAGACTGTCAATCTCAATGCCCAGGAAAATCCCAAGATAGGATGCCGGGGCCTCGCCGGCAAACTTTCCGCCCATAACTGGGACATCCATCGTGGTACCATTTGGAAATATCAAGCTGGCCCCACAGGAGCCTTTTCTGTCATGAGGCTTGACCGGTATAACAGGAGCTGTTATGAAGAGGCCTTTCCCGAGGGGCGGCCGATTTCTTTTAGGAATCTGGAAGAAATCATCAATATGAAGGCGTTCTCCAGTGTCGGATTCGACGAAGATCTCCAGAAATCGATTTCGAAAACCGTCGGCTGGATGGTAAAGGTGAAGGGTCAGTTATTGATGCTAACGTCTGCGTTACGCCATGTGCAGTCCATTTTCAGAAATCCAACAATGGTTTGATGGTCAAAAACCCGCAAAAGTGTCATTGGGCCTTTGATCTGGTACTATAGGGAACATGACCTCATATTTGAAAATTACTCACATTGCCAAATTCCGCCCATTTCGCCTCTACCCCTCCAGCCCACCCAAGACCAACTGGGGAACCCTTCTCGTCTTTGCGGCGCTCTCACAAAGTACCATAAGATGTTTCTTGCCAGTCGCTCAGACCTAGTCGGAATTGTTCGTTCAACTAGCTCGTTCTCGAGAACGACTCTTCCACTTTCACTTCGAAAAACTAGAATACCCCAAAAATGATCAAGTTCTTCATCATCTCCTGAAAAGGAATTGAGAACACCAGTAAAAGCATCGAGAGCATCGGAATCATTTGTCAGAGTCCTTTGTGAGTATTCTTGGATGCAGTCCCCAGACTTGTCAACAATCAAGCTGAATACAAGCGCTTGATTGAGGCTTGATCGAAACTGCAAGCCGATCAAGCCAAGCTTCTGACTAGAAATTTTGCACTCAATCAAGCTTTCGCTCTTAAGGCTTGATTGATTGGCTTGATTGGCTTGATTGGCTCGATGTTTTAGCGTTAATTTTTGTGAGGCTATTGAGTTTGCCGTACGAGCGATCTCGCGATAGGTTCGTGGTGTTGAGTTTCGCTTAGTCAGCCACATTATAGCGCGAAACCTTAATGTAATCATCTCTATTTTAAAGCTGCCGAAGCCCACCTGTTCGCGTATACTGACGCTTATTTTAGTGTTGTACTTGCCTCTATAGTCGCTATGCCACCTCTTCAACCCCTAAAACGTCCTCGTAAAAATGGTTTTGCATCAAACAAGCGCGCTAAAGTCATTGCTCGCGGCACTGAGTTGCAGCCTTTCAATATCAACGACAGCGAACAGCTACCTTAGTGTCTTTCACCACGCAAAGCCTTAGCGATTGCCGCGTCTCAGGCTACTGAGCCGCCCACTTTCGAGTCGCAATTGCGCGAGAGTTAGCTTGAAGCCGCTATCGTAGCGCTAACCGAGGGCAGCAGCGCCGCGACAGTTGCTACAACTAAGGACGACGAGGACGGCAATAAGGATAGCAACATGGGTCTTGATGAGCGCTTTGCTGACAACTTTAACGATATAGATTAGTCGCGTTTGCCACTATATTGTAAGCCTGTAGCCACCTAGAAGTAGCGCAAAAGCTAGGTATACCGCTACGGCTACCGCGTTGCGCTCATTAAGGACCCTAATCATCTTTTCTTTGTCTGTCGCTATTACCACCAGCACAAGTGGATAGACGCGGGGCAAGGCGGTATATACGAAACAACGCTCTTAACGTTAACCTCAGCACGCTATCTTGAGCAACTTAGACGCGGCCACAGCCTTGCAGCTCCTGGCAAAGCGCATAGCGCGACGAAGGCAGGCAAGGGCAGCCTGCGCGCTATCTTGAAAGCCACTACTGTTAAGGTATCGCAGGGCCTTACCAACGAGCTTAGAGGCTTTAATTGTTAAGCTTTTTAACATACTATAGTTGCCTGGCTTGTAGATGGCAACCACCCGCTCTCTAAGTTTGAGAAGCCCGCGTTTTAACAAATGCTTGAAGCTGCAAACCCAGAGGCAGCTGCAGCGTTATGGACGTCTCACGCAAGCATTTTACAGTACATGATGCGTCGTTTCAACTTCATGCTGCCTTAGGTGGTCGCTAATCTATTAAAGTCATTAAGTAAGATCCATATCAGCTTTAATAGTTAGATGATAAAGGGTAGTAAACGCGGCTTCTTAGGCGTTATTGCGCACTACGTTAACAGCGCTGGTAACCTTATAGACCTCCTGATCACGCTGCTACAACTAACGGGCGCCTATCACCAGTGAGAAAATTGCTGAAATTATTAGTAAAACTCTGCAGCAATTTGGTATTAACTCGCGTACTATTGGCTACTTTATGCTCGACAACGCTACCAATAACGACGCTGCTGTCCTCAGGATCGCGGAGGAGATGAGCTTAATTGCTACCTATTATTGCCTCCGCTGTGGTGCTTATACTCTCAACCTAATTAGCTAGGCGTTGCTTTAGGGCAGCAACAACGACGCGTACGATAATGATAGCAGTGAGATTGCTGTTAAGAGCGAGCTATTACGCAACTGGCGCGAGGATGGGCCACTTGGCGTGCTTCTCAGCGTGATCAACTACATCAAAACGCCGCA
>ML976985.1:828504-840148 GCA_010015675.1 Byssothecium circinans
CTTGGCGACCTTCTTGAGCCCCGACGACGGCAGATCTCACCCCAGTTACTAGCTGCTATACAGTGCGTACGGCGGTGGTATAGGGCTGGTTTTGATGAGTGTAGTAGCATTGCCACAGCGACACCAACTGACGCTGAGATAGACGCTATGTACCAATTGTGGGATTGGGATCGCGAGAATGAGTATTTAGTATAGGCAATCGATCTGTAAAACACCAAGCCAATCAAGCTTTTCAATCAAGCCTCAAGCTAATACTGCAATCAAGCCAATCAATCAAGCCTCTTAACACCATGTTCAAGCCTCAAGTCAAGCCGGAGGCTAAGGCTTGATCGGCTTGATTGTTGACAAGTCTGGCAGTCCCATACTCTAAATGCATTGCTAGGAAGTAGATTTATCGGAAAAGCTTCTTCCAAGCAAAGTGTACTGTTCCGGGTACTCAAGCTTTGCATATCGTGAGATTCAAATTCGCATAGGCAGTTGGTAGGCGCATTGCACTGGAGGTAAACTTCCGCATCGGAAAAGACCAATCGGCGACTTGAAAGCAACCCTTCTTGAAAGGTCCATCCCCGAGTACTCCATTTGGACTTTTGCAAACGTTCTTTCACATACCACGGATGTGATGCCACAGCAAATTCTCCATCTCCTATCTTTGCTGAGAACCTTGTGTCTCGTGGAACGCTGATGCCTACCAGACCACTCGAGGCGTCTTGGCAACAGGCTGCTATGATTGTGATCCAAGCATGACGATATATCGTATGCATCTGCCGAATCTGCTGATGCTTGAGGGTGAAATTTTCTTGTGGTATACAGTATCGATCGACCCAGAGGTACCGGCACTGTAGTCTGAGTGTGCAGGTAACGGAATCCAGTATGAGCGGTGGCAGACTGTGCCAGTCAAAACCCGGCGCTGCATCGGCAGATCCAGATCCCCAGACATAGCTCAAAGCAATATAACAGCAATTAGCAGGTGCCTCTATGACTGTCTTCGTGTAGCAGTCGATCACTCTTAATCCCTCAATCTTCAAGTCCCTGTGCGAGCATTGATCGCCATGACCCATCTCACATAGTTTGACCCAAGATCTCACAACGTCGAAATTGACTTCTGGCTCCAAAATTCGACCTCGTGGGAGATATCCGCTCTCGTTTTCTCGTCGTACCGGTAGGAGTAGGCCTCCGCGCATTTCAAAGTATGAACCTTGCGTGACAGTAAGTCCTGCAGCACGCCTTGCTTCGCAAAGTCCTTGGTTCGCGCTGTTGAACGGTTTGAAAAAGGAAATCATTCTAGGCCTGAGAAATCTAGCATATGGGCAGCAGTGGATAATAGAAACGGCACCGTCTTTGCGAGAGATTTTAGACGTCATGGAGTGAAACATGCGACAAGCAGCACAAGTCAAGTCGAAAGTAGCGCGTGTGTCAAGAAATTTATTTCCATCTTGAATCCGTGGCGACTGTGCCCTCTTGAACGCTTTCTTTGACATGAACGTGGGACATTCAAGCAGATGCAAGAACTCCAATCCATATTCCCGGCATGCGAGGCAGAGCTGTTTAGTGCCGTGATTCGATTCGATGATCCCAGATAGCTCTTCCAAGTGTAGATCAATATTGTCGTGGAAGTCGTCGCATGGAGTTAGGCTAGATTTCCCCCGAAATACCAGACCCTGCGACATTCATGAGCGGGTGCACCTCGTTGGCAAGTCCTTGGCAGAGATATGCCCAAGATATTACATACTATCTTGACGAGCCTCTTCGAGGAGACATACACAATTATTTCCTCTCTACTTAGCATAACGGCGGTGTGTTAGTCCTTTGAACGGGATGGAGAGTCAGGTGGAAGTGTTTGTAAATGAGGGGGGAAGGCTGAGCTGTCAGCATCGACCGGTGAAGGCGGGGGAATAGGTTGCAACCTTGATTTGGCCAATCCCTGCGTAGTATCATAAATGGAGGAGGAAGGCTGAGCTGTCAGCCTCGTCCAGTGAAATCGGACACATAAAATTACCGTGTCGATTCGGCGAATCTCTACGAAATGTCGAAAACGATGGAGGGAAGCTGAGCTGTCGAAATCGTCCAGCGAAGGCGGGGAGCCGATTGCCAACCTAATCCTGATCCATGCGAAGTATCAAAAATAATTGAGAAAGGCTGAGCTGTCACCATATTGATTAGCTGATAAACGTGTGAATTGACAATTAATTAATCATATTACAAGCTGAGTAGTATGTTTATCACGTGATTATGATATTTTTAGACGTCATTATCACGTGATTGGCTACTTGCACAAATATCCGCCAATATATAGAGTAGTAACACAGACTAAACCCCTATTATTATTTACTTATTTTTATCAATCAAACATCGATTCACCAATAAATATAAGGCCTCGAGACCGATTTGATTAAAGAAATTCAACGAAGTAGGATTTGTTGATTGATTGATCAATTGTTGACAACGCTGCTCTACCAGGCGAAGCCCTGCACGGCCACATTATCAGCCTCGTCCGGCCAAATTCCAGCCTTGTCGGAACGGCCAAATTCACAACCTTGTCAGAACGGCCACATTCACAGCACTGTTAAAATTGGAAGTCATGAAGCCTTGCGCACAGCTTTGGAGCAGATAGATTACAGAACTATCATCCAGTCTATTTTTACATTAGAAACATTGTTTCAACATTATCGCCACACAAGCTAAGACAATTCCCGGATAAATGATAATAAGGGCCGAAACCAACTGTCGTTCACGGAGGACCACAACGTGGCCATGCATCCACATTAGAGTACCATCGGTAGATTCTCGTCAAGAAAAGAGTTGCTGCATTCATTGCGGCGCGACTGCAATACCAGGAGAGTAAGTTATGCCACAGTGTTGAGCAGTGACCCGATGGACTCCACGTCCCCACTGCCCGCACGACCGTCCAACCCGAAGAAGTCGAATTCCTCAAAATCTCCCCAATGGACTCAAATTCTTTTTTCATCAATTGGGGAAGGAGAAACCTTGCCATATCATCTACTTCATTCAATTCCCTTTCCTTCCTCCCTGCCTCTCTCTACCACCACCACCATCGCAAATCGCATATGGCATACCCCCCCCCCCCCCCCGCCCCAACCCTATCGCGATCTCCCACCGCACCAGCGGCACCCTACTTCCCCGTCCCCCTCAAACACCAACACCAATCCCAAACCCCAAAGACAAGATTAGAAAAACCTCATGGCCCTCTCCGCACCCACCACCCTCCAAACGTTGCGCATCTTACATTTGTTTGGACAGTGGGGGCCCAAGAGCGTTGTCAAACAAAATCGCCGTCAGGAGCCTATAACCGGAAGACAATCCCTCCGTCCCAGATCACGGGCTTGGTGCGCGAAGGTGCTA
Source organism: Byssothecium circinans (assembly GCA_010015675.1). Taxonomy (NCBI): domain Eukaryota; kingdom Fungi; phylum Ascomycota; class Dothideomycetes; order Pleosporales; family Massarinaceae; genus Byssothecium; species Byssothecium circinans. The sequence goes on from ML976985.1 coordinate 831,865, forward strand.
GCTGGTTGGCTGCGGTGGCGAATGATGACAGTTCTGATATGGATATGGTGGAGTGGTGGAGTAGAGTGGAGTGGGTTGATGATGGAGGTGGAGAGAAAGCGTCTGGTGTAACTTTCCGGAGGATGCGCTCCCGAAACCTGGGAAGCTTTCGATGTCGAGTGGGGAGGTATTCTAAAGAAAGAAATCGAGGCCCCCTACTGCCGTCCCCGTCACCGTCCCCGTCGCCAGCACAGCGTTGGGGACTTTGAACCTTCCCAAGTCCTCTCCAATCCGCCCGAAGTCCTCGATTTCGCTGTATGTAGAGTCAAAAAGTTCAGTCTATGTGAGCAGCTTAGCTATTTCGGTAGCGATCAATAAGGTTGAGGAAAGGGCAATCCGGCATGTAGCATTCTCAAAACTTGAAAAATCTAATTTACCTATGTGAAGCGTATCCAAAAAGATATGGGAAATCTGGAATCTATGGGTAAAAAGCCAAACCATGCCGGGATATCGTATGCAATCTGCGTCCTTTGCCCTTTCCCCCAAAAAAAAGACGCCGTCGCTAATTAATGCCATGCAATAAAAAAAGAGAGAGATTGGTGAACAAGATGTGGGAATCGCGAAAACATGCCACTCCGCACCCCTCCCTTCTTCCCTTCAAAAGTCCAGAGAGCTATTTACAGCGTATTTTCTTTTAGCAATACAGTGGACCGCAGCACGAGCCATCTGCACTAGAGGGGCCGCGGTCTTGTGAAGGAGGAATTGTGAGGAATTTAAAATTGAAAGTGATGGAAGAGCGAACGAGTGTTGTTGGTTGTCGCAAAGGACGGACAAGGTTGAACGAGTGGCGTCGCACGAGTAGTGGAAAGCATTCTAGTAGTGACCGTTGGTGTGGTCGATCGAGGTTGAAAAAATTATTGCGCTTGCGAAATTTCAGCGGAGGAGCTTAGTCCTCGACATCCTCGTCACGGCCAGGGTACATGATGTCCTGGACAATAACGGCGCGGATGTTGTGGTAGAGCACAAACACCCACATGCAAAGCACGGCAATTGTTAGACCGTTGCCAACAAACAAGATGGTCTCGTCCTTGAGACTGTTGCCGATGCTGATGGTGGCGATGATGAAACCGGTGTTGGGGAAAACCATGGCCCACCAGCCAAGATGGAAGTATTCTGGTCGCGAGTGAAGCACCTGGAAAAGTTAGTCGCGAGTCCAAACGGTAGTAATGGAGCAGAAGACTTACAGCAACGAGAGCAATCATGAAGAACCACATAGCCAAAACCCAGAGGAAAAGCGCTGAAACAAGTGCCAGCGTCCTCAGCATCTGAGCGTCGACGAACCCATCGCCCTGAAGATCGAAGTCGTCGGGAAGAGCATTCGCCATTCCGATGAAAGCCAGACAAGTGAAGGACGGCGGTCCGACACCAATGAACATGGCTCCTCGATGCTCGCGATTGGGGTAGCCAACCTGCATTAGACGACCAATGTAATGCGCATACATCAGAATGCTGACTGTGAATCCCAGGCCTTGACACCCGAGGCCTGCGGCTAAAATAGGCATTCGCGCTGATACTGGCTGGTCCTTCGCAATGACAGATGCAATAGTACCCGCAAGCATGATAGGGAAGATAGGGAGGAGCCATGATGGCATGAACTTCATCAGAGGGTATGTGTGGGCGGCGAAAAGGAACGAGTACTGAAACACCGCGAGACAGAACGTCATGAACACGTACATCCAGAATATAATGGCCATGCTCGTGACGATCCACCCTCGCATAGGATGGGTGGCTTCGTACGCCTCCACAACGTATTTTTGCGTGCCGGTAATGATTGTCGCAATCGAGAGGAAGAATGGCCCGAGGAATAGCGCTTCACGCTCATGCATAATGGACTCCTTGAAGGAACCTGGGAATTTGGTGAATCGGAGGAGCAAGCCAGCGTTGAGAATGGCGAAGAAGATGAGATTTACGACGTAGAAGACGGCACCAATGGATATTAAACCAGGGAACCTGTGCGGCTGAATTGAAATAAGCGTCGCAATACCGCCAGTCGCCATGGTTAGCGTGTACCAAGCCCACGTGAAGTGACGAAGACGTGGACCAAAGGCCATCCAAGGTTGATTCGGGTCCTTCTTATGTGGATCGTGAGGAATGGCATGCTGCTCTGCCTTTTGTTTCTCCATATCCATCGATTCCCTCGGAGTGTCTGCGGGGGTCGGCTGCACTGAGCGCTCCTCGATGACTGCCTGCTTGGCCTTGATATCTAATGGATAGCCGTTGGCGTCGACGGGACCGGGCAAGTAGACTATCTGTCCTGTATGCTGAGGGTGAAGTGGCTGGACTTGGAAAGGATAGGGTCCCACAGGTGTCTGCACCCATGTGTTGGTCCGAGAAGTCTGACCAGACTGATCACGAGCTTGAAACTGATAATTATTCTGATTGCCATTTTGGCTCTGCTGGAAGCTGTTTTGGTTCTGCTGGAATCCGTTCTGGTTCTGCTGAAATCCGTTTTGGTTCTGGAAGCCATTCTGAGTCTGCTGTGGCTGAAAGGTGGAGTTGGTTCGGTACTGGCTCTGCATACTGTTGCGATTGCCGTTGTCGTTGCCGTTCCAGTTGGCATTGTTATTCATGTTGTTGCCGTTGTTGTTGTTCTTGTTGTTCTTGTTGTCGAAGTTGGAGTTGAAGTTGCCGTTGTCGTAGCTGATGTTTGCGGGTTGGTAAGGAGTATCCATCGTGCTGGAGACCGAAGCGGTGACCTGCACCAGAAGAAAGATGTTAGGGGTTTAGCCAGTGTATAACAACAAACAGGAAACGAAAGGAAGAAAGTCGGAGTATTCAGCACCGGGCTGGTAAGAAAAGAGAGGCGAAAAGACAGGTCGGGGGCGGAGCTATGATAGCACAATTATGAGCATACGGGCCGTAGACCCACGCATCTCCAATCTGTTTCAAACTGGGTAACTAGAATGGTCAATCATATCGCACGGTGGTCAGTAGAGGGACTTGGAAGTCTAGGTAGTTGGGTGGAGTTCATTCTCTTTCATCTTGGCAAGAGTAAAGTGTTTTTAATGCTGCTCCTGGTACCCACATTCTAGCTTCAGATAAGAGCTTGTATCCACCTAGAAGCACGTGCGACGGCGCTAGCCAACTCAGGTACTCCCGCTGGATTTGGACGAATCTGAAGAATATGATTGTCCTTGGCAGGCTCCGCTCCGCGACTTATCATGTTGGACTGAGCTTGCATGCCGGATTTGTCAATGTGAACAGTGCCTTGGCATCATTATAACCGGAGGCATCATTACTTGTCCCAATACTGTGCACTCGAAATCCAAATTAGATAAACTTTGCAGGGTGGCAATTGAAGTTGTGCTGCCTGCTAATTCATCGTCATCGGCTTGGCAGTGCTCAGTGACGAAGCACGAGGCGGGTATTCGGAGGTTGTGGGCGAGATGAGCGCTGTTGTGAACTCTCACTGGGTTGAATATTCTGATAACGCGTTGCGACTCCATGGGAAGCCGGAAAGTGGCCATTTGGAGCAAGGAGAACCCTTCTTCAAACGTGTCGCCGCTGAAGCGCTGCTGTGTGTCGCAGCCCGAAATTTCCCGCTAACAAATCCAGACCAGAGTAGATTTACGCGCGGGAGATCCACAGCAAAAAGATCCCGCGGCTCTAAATGCGATGTGTGGTGCCGGGGATGTGCTTGAAACCGACGTCCAAACGCCCAAAGCGGATCCATCTTGTATCAACAGAGATGCCAAGCACCCCACGTAAAACGCGTCGATGTGGATGCCCCCACCACTTTCATACTTCAACGACGTGAGATCTGGCTTGGTGCATCAAGGCGTTTGGGCTTGGCGAAGCGTGTGGTGCCGAGTGATAGGCCTCTAGCACCTTTCACCTTGGCCTTGGCTGGTCTGGCGAATGGGCCATCCGTCACAGAGTTGTCAAGGCGAGGCACCCAAGTCTGCCTGGCTCTTCTTTTAGAAACACAAGCCTTAGGCAAAAAGCGTAACTCGACCTCCCATACCGACAGGGTTGGTAGTTTGCACGTGCGATCTATGAGTTGCATCGAATTGTCGAATGAGACTGGCGACGCGTTTCCAATAATCGAACCGTGGGTGGCTCTGGCACCTGGCAGGCTGCATCCCATGCCCCCTTTTCTATGAAATCGTGGGCGCAATTGCTATTCTTGCAGATCCTCGTAGCCGACGCTCGCCCTGCCCATCGTCATTCCAACGCAACGGACGGCGATGTTCCAAACATTCATCACCTCTTGGCCAGCGGCAGTGGTGTGCACGAATCAGCATAGGTACCCTAATGTCGTTGGGCGGGCAGTACCATCACAAATAGTCGGTAGTGGACAAAGATGCGATGAAAGCATGCTGACAAGTGGTGATGGCGGTTGGTGGTTGGGATATGCTGGGCGGAAGTTGGAACCGTCATGACTAAGGGGCGGGAGCGGGACACTTCCTACGGCCTTGGCATCCGGCTTCGCCCGGTGAATTCCAATAGTTGAGGCTCTGCTCTTCGCTCAGGGTTGAACACCAATCCCTGCATATTACACCGTGCAAACCGCGCATTTACGCCGCTCAGGGCGAGCCACCGCGAGAATAATGCAAACCAATAATGCGCATTAAGCATTGTGGTTATCTTCCGCGAGGCGGACCATGCTAGCAGCGGAGGACAAAAGCCGCGGAAAGCACTCCGCGTCGCCAATTCTATCCTATGCTTGTATAAGAACAAGCTACCACCCATTCTGCTGCATAACGAATCTGATCGCCGTTTGGTCATATCGCGCGCGTTATAGTCCCCTGTATCTCCCCGCTGGCGTGCAGAGAGGTAGCGAAAGTCGGATTCCGCTCCTAGGCTCAAAGGCATTACCATGGTATCTATGTATTCACTTGCCTCTCTTCTCCCTGTGTCCACCTCCGTCCCCGTAATAAGGGAAATTGTTCGTGCTGCGTGAGCGATGTATGTGAGCGAGAGAGATCAGGGTTCCTCAATCTCTTCGCCGGTCGGAGCCTCAAACTTGCATAGGCATACGTTGAAAGCTCATTCGCAACTTCGCCCCATTCTTCGCGTTCTGTAGGTTCCATGGATGGCCGCTGAAAGCATTTTGAATCGCACCCCCGTGGTAGACCACGCGTACAAGCGTTGGACCCTACTTTTTCTTCCTTGGCGAAGCTGTGGGAAGCCGATGTGTCTAACTTGTGATTAGAGTTGAACAATGAGTCAGTCTTTTGAAGAGCTTACGTATCGAGCCTTGAATTCAACAACGAACACAATCATCAAGGGGCTGCGCCGCTGCGATGCGATCACACTGGTGGCAACGTGAGGCCCAAGAGGAAGGTTAGTCCTTGATAGGCTGTGGCGATGCCGGACGATCATCGGTATTCGGATCAGTACCCACATATTTCCTTTGAAGTGCAGTGCAAGTACGCATTCGGATGGAAAACAAGGTTGCGAAATTTTTTTCGTAGTGGCGTCGTCGAAATCCAGCCCAACGATTGCGTGGCTAACGGCCGCCATACTGGAACAGTGGAACCATGTCCTGAAAAAGATTGACGAATCATTGTGATGAGCGCCCCAAGGAAGTATATTATTAGTATGACAAAGAATTCAGCCGCGAAATCTTATTACTATTTCACTTCTAGGCACTGCAAAGTGATGTGGCTGCTTCAACCTATCACACCAACCAGGACAACTCACGAACTGATATCATCCCCCAAGCTATCATACCTATTAGCCCTTGCCGCAGTCCACTCCTCTGCATCCTCACGCGCCCTCTCCTTCCTAGACTTCTCTCCGGCACTTCCTTTAAGATTGCCAATCACATCCTCAACACCCCAAGCCACCCTTTCTGCACCAATCCTCGCACCGACTAGATTTGGCGCTCCAGGTCCCAACCTCAAACCTGCAAATCTACCTGATACGAATAACGGCACGTTGTCACTCCACATCATATCTTCTGTTAAGCAAGGAAGACCGCCGGCAGAGTTGACTGGGTGGGTTTCATGCAGGGTTTGTAGCATAGGCAGGGTCTTTACATCGGATTGAACACCCGTGGCGAAGATAATATAGTCCACTGGCGGCAGTGTGGATATTGGAAGGGAGTTAGGAGAAGCGGTGGAAAGTATGGTGCTCCATGTTGAGGTTGCGGCGTCCCAGGAAACAGAGCCGAGGGTGGTGTAAGTATAGAGGGAGATTTTGCCACTTGCGATGTGTGTGTTGAGGATCTTGCGGTAGCGGGGAGTTATGCTGCCTCCATTCCGGGCTTCGAGGAACATCTCGAGACGCTCTTTGTGATGGTCAGTATTCGTTGCGCCAAAATGTAGAAGGAAAAGACGTACCTTCGTCAGAGTCTGCGGACCAGAACTCCGCCTGTCTCACATTTCTGAACTTTCCAACCCAATCGAGACCGATGTCGAAGTACTTGACTTTCACATCTCCACGCATGAGCAACCGCACTTTCCTCACTCCCTTCTTGATCGCTACATCTGCGAGCTGCACGCTCGTGAGTCCCCCGCCGACAATGAGGACGTCCGATGCAGCGCCAGCCTCGATCTTGGCTTGAAGATGCGGAGTGGGGAAGTGCTGAAGATGCATTGCGTGGCTGAATCCGGGATGCGAAGTACCAGCAGTCAAAGATGGGAGTCCAGGAACTGCTGGAATCGAAGGTGCATTCCCAGGCCCAATAGCGAGGATAACAACATGCGCATAGTGCAAACCCTTATCACTCTTGACTTTGAACACCTTCCCCTCTGTTTCTGACCCATCATCCGAGATTACACTGTCATGCTCCGCATTCGCGAAAGCAGAGACTTCATCGTAAGCTATATCTACCACGCGCTCTTGCCTCACCAACTCTTTCCCTAGCCCATATTGTCTGATCACCTCCTCGAAATGAGCCTGAAAAACCTTCGTACTCGGCGTGAAATAATCCTTTCGGTCGCGCTCATCGATATCAGGGCCACTCTGCGAGATCTTCCCCCTCGCTTTCTTATCAATGCGCTTCTTCTTTCGATGCTTGCTCATTTCCTTGCCTGCGCAGCCGGGGAGGCATTGGAGTTCGGACTCTCGGCCTTGGGAGTAGGCATAGGCGAGAAGAGCGTCGCGGTCTGAGGGATCGACGTGGAAGAACATCGGGGAGCGTAGGTGTTGGATACCGAAGAGAGAGAAGAGTCGGTTCCATTTCGTCATCCAATCTGCGCCGTCGGCGTCGAGGACAAGGAGGTCCATAGGAGTACGTGAGGAGATTTGAGAGGGGGCTTTTGAGGAAGTGATGTCGGAGTTCTTGCGCCAGTTGCGGATGTTCATTTTGTTGCCGTGTTTGCGGATCCCTAGGTTGTAGTTTAGTTAACTAAGACTCACTTGATAATGAATGATTGTACTTACAATGGTACCGCTGATGCTCATCATCTGTAAATGTCGCTGAAGGAGTATGCTCGTGCAGTCGTGCAGCTACAGCGAGGCCACAGGGTCCGGCTCCGATGATAAGGACGTCGTGGATGTGCATTTCGTATAGCTCGATTGTTCTCAATCCTTTTTGAGGGGCGTGAAAGAAGGAGTAAATATCTTTATAGATAACGTCGTGGTGTTGGAATACCTAGGTGCCCACAGCGTATACCATGATGGCTACCATCCACCAAGGTGCTAAACCGCGAAGTCACATACATCATTGTCAACCAGTGACGATGGAAAAAGTTGAATAACATACAAAAAAATCTTAATAGAGAGCCACAGGAAGAGTACAAATCGCTCGTTTAGTGTGGTGATGCACAGTCACAATAAGATACCAGCTACCATATGCATGGTACTTTATTTGAACTAGTTCGTCAAACCTCCATTGAACCACCATTTGCGATTTCACCCATGAATAGACTCCATTTTCTAGCGTCGATGAGTTTCGAGCGTGTAATATCGGAAATTTTTGATTCGAGCTCAGTGCATTTACCGAGGTTGACGGCGCGACGCACGCTCCGAACACCAAAACAGCAATAGGAAATGAGGCTGCAGAGCCTCACACAATAGCTATTATCACGAGATATTCTAGTGGAGAGTTATAGAGGGCCCAAATAGTATATTGCGCTATAGAAATCGCTTTGGAGTATTGATCGCGCGGCCGCGTCGTGATAGAATAGGTGTCGCGCCTGCTGCAGCACCTGAAGCCTCCCTACTATCCTCATGCTCCACAACAGCTGTTTTTCGTGGAGTAGCTATTATAGTAGCCTTGACGCCCTTCTTCCTTCCCTTTTGAGATGATTTGAGAGTTTGTTGGAGTCGTTTTGCAGTCCTGCGAGCAGCCTTC
>ML976985.1:843668-868524 GCA_010015675.1 Byssothecium circinans
AGCAGTTTTCGTGTACGATAAAGTTTCGCCTGGCTTTAGTGATTCAATATCATCAATCGCAGCTTGAATTGGATCCATATTGGTGGAGTTGTCGCGTGTTGAAAGTAGGGTGTTTTGGTGTTGCCCGCGCATCACGCGCACGGACACGTTAGTGTTGCATGGATGCAGCGTCTTGCTAGGGAACTGAAGAATGTGGAGAAAGTCTCGGCTTGAACTCGAGACTGGCGGTTTTCTACCATGTACTACGCTCTATCATCGCTGAGTTCCGCGCATCAATTCGGAACATCCACCGCTATCGTGAAGAAAGTCGCAGATGAAAAAACTCGGGTGGAAACCTAACGAACGAATCTTGGCCAGCAAATATCCCACCAATCACAAGCCCGTCTACTACCCACATAAAGTACCACCCTCGAACCTCAACCAACCTTAAAACACGGTCTTTCCTCCTTCTTGAACAATTCACAGTGTAAACCCCCAAAAGAAGAAACAAAAATGGCAAACGTCTCATTCCCTGCGCTCCTCTCCTCCCTCTCAACCGCCGGGCTCCTCCCATCCCCAGTCATCCCCTCAACATTCAAGCCCAGCATCCAAGTCTCTGTCTCCTTCAACGAAGTCCCAGTCGCGGCGGGGAACTTGTTTCGAGTCAGTGCGGTTAAGAGCGCGCCAATCGTGACTTTCACGCCTGAGGTACCCCTCCTCTTCTTTCCCAATATCTAATACCTAGGTATGATCGAAATTAACGTGCATAGTCGAGCGCATGCGCAGACACCAAGTACGCTTTCCTCCTGATCGACCCGGATGCGCCAACGCCCGATGATCCAAAATTCGCCTACTGGCGCCACTGGGTCGTATCCTCCATCCCCGGAAAAGGCGAAGATGTATCGAAGAGCGGGAAGACGTTGACAGAGTACCTTGGCCCTGGACCGAAAGATGATTCGAAGCCGCACCGTTATTTGTTCCTTCTCTACCGCGAGCCCAAGGATTTAAAGGAGTTGACGAAAGAAGATGTGGGTGGGGAGGAGTTTGTGGACCGACGCAGTTTCGGCGCGAAGGAATGGACTGAGAAGTATGGGTTGGAACTCGTAGGTGTGAATTGGATGTTGGGTGCGGGTGACGGGTGGAAAGAGTCGTGAAAAGAGGGACTCTGAAGGAGAGTTCGGCTCTGGTAGCTAGAGTGCAAAAGGGGGGTATGCAAGGAACAAGATAACCACATAACGCAATTCAAAGATCAAAATACGCTATTCCTCCCTCTTTAGTCGTATGAATACCCTCTTCTCTCCCACATCTCCACTGCCACCTTTCTTCATCCTCCCTTCTTCTCATGTATACTCCATCTTAGCCAGCGCCTCCACCCAGCGCCCCAACTGCCCATATTTCTTTCACTATCCAGAGAAGTGAACTAGAAAGTCTCACCTCCTCGCCTGAAACTCCTCCAATTCCTCGTCGTCATCATTGGTGTCGTATCCCCGCGGCCCATGTTCGTCATCGCTGTTCGGATACGCATTGAACCAGTGCAACAGCACATACGAGAGATAGGAAAAGGTTTAAGATCTACCCAGGCACCATCTGCGGATGATCGTCAACGGCTCGGAAGAAATAAAGGAGCGGGGTCGGGAGCCAGTCCATATACAAGATTCGGATCTAGATTCCTGCTCGTCGAATTGGAACGAAGAAGGACGTGACGAGCTTTGCAAAGCCCACTTTTCAAATTGCAAAGGCTGCCTTGATATTAGCGAATACAGAACGCAAGAGCATGAAGCTAGAACTTGAGGTCTGGAACGATTCGAAGCTCACCTCGCCAGGGAGACTCAGCCAGAAGGTGTAATGAGCTATTCATGATCTCAGGAGTTTGAATTATGATGCACGATAGGGTTACTTAGCCAGCGGTGTGGCGCCCAGCGGGCGCATATGAAGTTTGGTTCTACAACCCGCCGGTTTCGCGCTATCGTCGACCATGGTTCCATAAACCGAACATAGAACAGAGGGCCTTCTCTGAACCAATTAATGCCGTTTCGGTTTCGGTCGAGTGACAGATCTTGCGCTCGGTAGATGAGTTGCGTCATTGTTGAAGATGCGGTAAAGATTTTTTTAGTGTGTTTATGTGGCTAATTATTGGGATCTGGGGCGCGTGATCTTGAGTAGCACAGATATAATTCAGAAGCCGGACTTTTCTCGACTGAAAATATGTTGATCTAGTTTCTGTAGAATAATTTTGAATGCGCTCAACATGGTCCTAGGGAATGCTATAAGGCTTTAATCTAGTGGCTACCGGTTTGGCGTCCGTATCAACTTCCCCTTACACCTTTCCCCACCCCCCAACCACCCCAACTAATGCTGCACAGAAAGCTCAAAAACATGCACACTAGCATCATCCGTCCCCTGATTATAATTCCCAAACTTAAAACTCGCCTTGGGCGTCGTGAAAAACGTCTTCAAAGTCGTCACCTTCCCATTAATCGCGACCTTCAACACGCCCCCCTCAAACTGCACATCATACGTGAAAACAGTGCCCATGGCCACATTCCCCACCGTCGTCATAGCCTGATTGCACCCCGCGTTGCCGCCCTCCGGACACGTCGCCACACCCGCGATAATGTCGCCGGAGCCGGGATGGTAGTAGAGCTCGAGGTACGGCTTGTTGAAGCCGGTGCCGGATTGGAAGACTTGCCCGATGCAGATGTTGCTGCCGTAGCCGGCGGAGAGCTTGACGTGGAGGCGGTTGAGGCTGTTGCTGGTGGACCACGCGGCGGTGGTTTCGTGGAATTCGGTGCGGCAGTGGTTGCTGCCCGACCATTTGATGCAGGGGCGGGAGCTGGAGTAGCCGGGTGCTTTCATGACCATGGAGCCGTCGGTGGATTCCTGGAACATGGTTAGTAAGAAGGGATAAGGAATAAAATGAAAGGGGAGGGGAAAGTAGGGTAGGGAAGATAGGATACGTACAGTGAAGAACCACTGGTGTGCAGACCCTTTGTCTTGCCAACCGTTACTGCACGCATTGGTGTCGGGAGTGAGCTCAGAGCCAGAGATGACTTTAGGCTGCCCACTGCCGTTGTCGATGGAGGTTTCTAGGTCCCATTTCTTGAGCGCGAAGTTGCCTCCTGGGCGGCAGCTTGGGTCCAAGGCAGCTGAGACGGTGCCCAGAAAGGGGAGAGCCGATAGGAGTGCAGTCTGGTATGGGGTGAACAGCATTTTGGGGATTTGAAGGGCGTGGAGAGAAGTCGAACGGACTTTGACTGGGCTTTTATACAAGTTGCGTGCAACTCCGACTCCGAATTCGATTATGCGTGTGTTTGGGGGTGGGTGCTATGTCCTCCAATGAAAATTGTTGGGCTTAAGCTGCATCAGCGAGTGTAGTCAGCTGGATACGAAATATGCTGATGGGGCTGATGGTGCTGACCACTAGCAGAATATTTCTGCCGCGTACCACCGAAAGGGGCAGTAATTCAAAGAAAATGATTAAAAGCACTGTCCTCGATTCCGCCAATGTCTCTTTTGTCAGCCTTTGTCACCGGAAATTCACGGATTTGGCGTTCTGTTCGGCTATTATAGTTGCACGAGAGTGGAACGAAGTTGGAAATGTGAAAAAGCCCACAATAAAGCCCTTTCAGCATGTAGTACGATTCTCGAGCAAAATAAGAGTAAATAAGAAGGGTATCTATCAAAGTTCCAAAGCTACACTAACGCTCTCTCTCATCCAACCGTTAACAAACACGGATCCTCACTTCAAATGCCAATCCACTCCAGCAACATCCTGCAAAGCATCAACATTCAACCTATCCACCCCCTGGTCCACCAAAGCCTGCCACTTATCCCTCCCTGGAATGTCCCAATACCTGACCTTAAACCCCTTCTTATGCGCCTCCTCTATTTTCTCTGCCCCCGCCCCCTCTACCGGTACCTTGCTTCCCGGACTCGCGTCCGAGAACTTTGCGCTCGCATAGTACGCATTCGAAGCATCGAAGTTCTTCATGTCCTTATTAATAACCGCGTCGACGAAGATGGCGCGTTTAGGATTCGTGGTTGTTGAAAGGGCTTTAGCGATCGGCGAGGGTGTGGCGCCGGAGATGTCGGTGCGAGCATTTCCTGAGGCGATGATGGTGATTTGGCGTTGCTGGAAGCCGTTGTCGTAGCAAGAGAGGTAGCCGGCGTCGCGGAGGGGAGCGAGGTTTTTGACAAGCGCGTCCCAGGTTGAGTCACCTGAAGATTTGAAGTCGATGAGCAGAAAGAAAGGTTGGTCTTTGTGGGCTGGGAAGACGCCTCCGTGTTCGTCGATTAGGGCTTTGAGAGGGCTGAGGTACAAGTCTTGGAGATTTTGGCCGTTGGTGCCGGGATCGATGTCGTGTCCGATTGTTAGTTTGTCGCCGTGGACGTAGACGTCTGCTTCCACGCTGATGCAGCCAGCGCTTAGCGCGGAGTAGAGTGCTTTGTCGCGGGTGTAGTCGTTATGGCTGTGGCAGGCGACCGGTGTGATGTCGTTAAAAACGTATGTTGGAAAGGGGGAGAGTGTGTTACCCTTGCCTCCATCGCCGAGTTCTTTGATCTCGATGTCGAGAATGACGGGTTTGTCGACCGCATTGGCGGTTGGCGGAATCTTCTTGCCGAGTGCATGGTACGAGACTTCTTCATCGCCGACTTGCCAAGTTCCGCCCTTGGTATCTTTGTTGCCCGAGCCGAAGCATTTTGATCCGTCTTCCGAAAGCTTTTTGAGATAGATCTTGCAGTCATCAACTGTGGTGCTTTTAGTTGTTGTATTATGTGCTTGGCTAGTTTGTTTACCTTTTACTATGTGGCCATTGCTCTGCTTCTTGTTGTGAATCTCGAAGAAAACATAACCATTAAGACCAGTCGTCGTGGGGTTGCCACTGTAGTCGAGCCAAACTCGCGTCGCCATTGATAGAAATTTATCCTTCCCCACTGTTTGACCAGCTGCTTTGTCACAGAAGGAGTCTACGGCAGAATTGTAGCCTGAACGTTGGATTGCATCGTGATTGGTCTTGACATTGTTGACAGCCATCCATGCGTCCCCACACGAAGAGATGCCATTTTTTGTCTTGGCCTCGATAGGATTGGCTTGACCCAGCTATTTGGCAATGCAGTTAGATAAATAAATCAGGGAGGAGACCTTGTGGGCCGTACGGAAAATACAGCTGCCAGCGCAACCACCACTAAAGATGATTTCGCCTGGATAAACGACATATTAACGCCCGCGAAGACTGGAAAGGACAAAGAGGACGAAACGAGCAACGCGAGGCTGGGGAAAGTGAGCACATCCTACCTACCTATATATTTAGACATAAGCAAACGTTAAACGGCCCCATAAGAGGAAGACCGTAAGGCAATGTAAAAGTCCGACGCATCATGCAGATCGTCTTCAAGTCCGATAATAAGCCACACTGGGAGCATCCGTACCATTGCATACAAACAAAAATAGGGCGTTTGTAAGAATCATCATCCCTTCGGGTGAGTCGATGGACGGACTCATCGCAGTTCTAAATGCCATTGATCAACCCAGATCAGGCCAACAAAGTGAGCAGCTGCGTGCAAAGGACGCCAACGACTTCAAAACGCGCTGTTTTGTAGACGATGCTGCGGTCTTTCGCTGTAATGGATGGGATGACAGCGCCTGTTTCGTAGTATTGAGGGCGGAGTGGCGAACTCGCGCATGATAGGTGGCAGGTGGGTTGTAATTGGCCTTCGTATTTGACAGTGAAACTGGGGTTGGGTCGATTCTCAGACTATGGGGCCGTTTAGGCGCGGGGACAGCCCATGTTTTGGAAGGCGGGTCGAATGTGTTGACAACAATAGATGCCAGGCTTTCGAGACGCTTGAAAGGAATAGACTGTGGATTTCGTTCGTGGTGTCTCGATGGTTGGAAGTGTGAGCGAAGACTTTCTTTTCCACGCAGTGCTCAATTGATGCATTTCCAGTCTCAAAGGGCAAAGGCAATATCGGAAGCTCTGTCGAACCAGGATGACGCCTGATAACATCCACAGATACCGTACAGGACGTTCAACGATGTGAAGAGAGGGATGAGAGGGATCCAAGGCTTTGACATCTTGGCGGTTTCCATCCCAAGGCCTAGGCTCCACAGCATGTTTCCACCAACGTCATCGCTCAAAACCAACAATTTGCACGATCAATCTGGGAAGGGCTGCAAAACGAAATCTTTTGCATTCCGAACAATGACGATGCCGCCTACCCGATGCGAACTATGGACGGCGTTGTTCCCATTGGTTACCTTGTCGCCCCGCTGATCGAACCTCGCAGCCGATCACCTCCACGAGCAATTGCGCCGGAGGGTACCCAGAAGCTTTTGTTCCCAGATCCAGATCCTCAGCATGCGCCGTTGAGTGGTATCTTCTCCTCTACACAATACTTAATCGAAGATGAGTAATGGAAACGGCCAACATGGCGAACGCCGGCCAGCGACGACATCCTCGACGACCACCACAACACATGGCCCTACTATCACGACCACGACGAGCCATACGTCTAGCAACCCGCGGACTACGATAACGCCGAGCGGACCGCAATCGAGCACCATTACCCACCCAACCGTGCGAACCACGCATTCCATGCCTCGCCCACAGCCTCCCCAAGCGCCGCAAAGACCTCAAGCTTCCACGGCAACTCAGACCGCACGACGCCCTTCGACGATTGGAATACGAATCCATGGTGCAGATCCTAGCACACAGGCACACGCAACTGAGGCACATGTGGAAGGGAATCGCAGGAGAAGTAGCTCTGAGCCACAACGGCCGCAGGTTGCGCTCCTTGACCCGCGAGACGATTTGGAGATACGGAGGCAGATTACAGCTACGCCGCTGCAGACGCTACATGAGGGCTCAGAGAATTCCGTTCCGCGAGTCTCTACTTTTGCGCCGATTGTCCCTAGCAGCGCACAGCAAAGACCCAGCTTTGGCAGACAAGCTTCGGCTTTCAATCTTCGACGAACACAACAGGGGCATGAGCCGCGTGCATATGAAAATGACTTGGTGGACATACTCGACGTTATCGATCCGGCGGTGTCGACCTTGACGACTCTGAATAATGTTCAGAATTCGCTCTTCATCCCGAACTTAGGATGGTTATATAATCGTCGGCCGACTTACAATTTCTCGCCCTCCCCTCCCGATACGACGACCGATGAGGAACAAGGCGTCGGGGAAGAGATATACTCGGATACACAATTGGGACGTGCCCCCAGTACGCAGCCAACCGAGGAGCGACCATCTCTGAATCGTCGCCAAACGAGTAACACCATCTCGTCCGTGCTCACAGGCACTTCAGAGGGACATAATTACGCTGTGCTTCCTCATGGCGCATCCCTGCCAGGGTGGACCGCAGAAGAAAAAGCCATGCTCAACGACCACGTGCGCCATCTGCTCCATTCGCGACGAGAGAAGTTCAAGCGCGGCATGCGAGGGTTCGGGCGCTACATCCGCAAACCCCTCGGCTTTCTCGTTACGCTCTACGCATTCCTCCTATTCTTATTCGGTCTGGCTTGGGTACTATTCCTTATCGGTTGGATCAGTGTCGGCGGCCGACAGGCCTACTTCATCGAAATCTGCGACCAAGTCCTCACAGCCCTGTTCTGCGTGGTCGGTATCGGCATGGCACCCTGGCGTGCCATCGATACATACCACATGATCTACGTTGCCAAGTACGCACACAAGACGTGGCGACTGCGAAAAGAGCGTGGATTGCCCAACCTGAAGGATCACAACGAGCTGCCACATCGCTCATCGGAACACCCTTGGGAGAAGAACGAGGACCAGGACCCCAACTACGAAGCCCCGGTCCTCAGACCTACCGAGCAGCAGAAACTCGAACACCACCAGAACAAACTCGCAGACTCCCACACCTTCTACAAAACCCACGAAACCAAGACCCACAACGCGTTTTCCGTCCGCCTACTCATCGCCGTCGTGGTGCTCCTAGATTGCCATTCCTTGTTCCAGATGGCGCTCGGTGGGACCACTTGGGGTATTTACTACAAAGTCAGACCAAAGGCACTTACGGCGGTGATCCTCAGCTGCAGTATCAGCTGCAATATTTCTGCTGGTATCACAATTAGTATTGGTGATAGGAGGAGTAGGAAAAAGTTGGTTGTGGAGGAGATGTTCCGGCAGGAGATTACTGAGGAGGCGCTGCAGAGGCTGAGGAAGGAGAAGGGTTTGGTGGCTAGTGGGCTGGGGAGGAAGAAGTCGAAGTCGAAGAAGAAGGGAAAGGAAAAGGAAAAGGATAATGCGTAATGCGTAATAGCGGTGCTTAGCGAATAGGCCAAGATATATGACATTCTTACCATGGCTGTTCTATTGGATCCTAGACACATGACTGTCGCGTATCAACTGCTAAAGCACATCCCCAAGTTCCATAACTCCCGCCTCCATGGGAAAGTCCGGCCCCCGTCCCCGCTTACGAGATTGCCTTGAAAGATGGGATGTCGAACATGCCGGCTTATAATCACCGGGTTGCTCCGGAGCGAGGAACGGACACAGCACCTGAGCACCATGAGACGAGGATCAACGATCCAGTTATCCATCGTCGCGAATTATGAAATATATAATGTTTAGGCCGGTTTAATTTTGCCGCAGAATTCTCCAATTTGTTTTGACCCGTATACCTCTGTAATAGTTCATTACACTGTTATCTTAGATTGTACAAAGACTAATACGTCTCCGAGGGGCGCCATTGGGGATGGATGTGTGGTGCAAGTGCAAAGCTTTCGAAAAGGCTTTCATGGCGAAAACTAATATTATGTCGACGGTGCAAGTCAGGAGGAACAAGCTGGTCTTGGCTAGAGCAGCTCCGCCGTTAGGATCCAACTGCGGACTGCTCAACCCATCCTTTGTGTCGGCCCTCTAAGCGCGTCGTTCGTCCAACGAACTTTACCGCGCTTCAACTTCATCCATGCAAAAATCTGACCAGTACATAGTGCCCACCAGCAACGATAAGGAACAACGCGTGATTTTTGAATGTAGTAGCCACCGTCGGGCTTAAATACTGCTAGCTACAGACTCCCTAGTTCCGGAGAAGCCACGTTGAACGCAGTATCAGTCGTTTACTCGAAAGAATTACCCATACAAGGCTTTGGCCTTGTGAAGCAGCGCCAAAACCAACCGGCCCTTTCGATGTCTAATTTGCTGCGTGAATCCTTAAAGCCGAAGATTCTAACGGCAGGATTCTAGAGCCTGGAGACTTAACCTAACATGTGGAGGGGATTGCAGTTCCAGAGACAGCGACGTCCTGCAGTTCAGAAAAGTGCTTGCTTTCCATAGTATCGTAGAATGCAGTTAGATTCTTTACATACTTTGTTTAGAACGTACGGTGTAACGATGATAAACATCTACCACGCCACTAATCTAAGCACTTAGGGAACTTCTCGATCCATTCGCCGCCTATTCTAGAGTGACTGAGTTCAACCTATCCGAGAGCTCGTGTGCGCTTTTGAAAGACCTAGTCCAGCATGCATCAATGATAGACCTAAGCCAGAGACCGTGAGTGCTTGGAAGGTCTTCCCTCTTCGGCCAGATAGCCCGGGCTGGGCCGGGTGGCTGGTCTTTGAAAAGGTCGAAGTCACAATGACTTCCTGTAATGATCTCATACATCACCGCGCCAAGTTGGCCGATGTCGGTGTAAATAGAATAGCCATGGTCGTCGACGGTCTCAATGTCGGTGTCGAGAGGCAAAATTGTGGATTCAGTGAAATCGGAAAACCGAACGGAGAGGTCGTCGGTAAGGAGAAAGTTTCGTGTGGCGATGTCGGCGACGATAACGCGACGATCGTGGATACGGGCGAGGGTGTCCGCCATATCCCGGAACCAAGCGAGTTGGGTAGATCTTTCGGGGTGATATCGCGGCAGCCGCAGGTAGTCTTGAAGATTTCCATTCGTCATTAGAGCCATTTGGATACCATCGCCAGAGAGGTCGATGCAAGGTACAATGCCTCGGCTTGGCCCCAGGCGCCGGTAGACTTCTTTTTCGCGCTGAAGAGCTTCGCAAGATATATCGAAGTATATGTCGTAGAGTTTGATGTCAGCTTTGCTAAGGCCAGTTGTAGAGTACTTCAAAGGCAGTTTCAGGGCAGCATCGTCTCGTCTCACTACCACTCCAATTTTCCCTTGACTAAGGATAGGATCTCGGAGAGCACTTCCATCGCGGCGCAAAAGAGTCAACTTGATATGGGAGGGCGTCATGGAAGCACTATGTCTAGTTTCACAGTTGATGTGAAGGGATACAACGGATTTTGAGAGTACAATCGGGAAAACGAGCGGGAGTTTTATGACGCAGCCAACACATCTTACACGCTAGCAAAAGAGGTCTATTAGATGGCGACCACTCACGGGGAAGGGACTTGTACTGATATAAAAAACTTAATTAATATTTGCCGCGAAGAGTGCTCAGCTCGTAATATCGGGTGAAGGAGGATGGGAATGATGACGACGATGGAAGAGGTTATAGGACACGTCTTTATAAAGCTTGAATCGCGATCATGTTCTCTAGGCTTCTTTGCCAGCGCACAAGTATGAGTCACGAATGCAGAAGGGGCTGAAGTCATGCACCCCAGATATCCTTCCGCTATACAAAAACCTACACTAATTAGATTAATTATCGCTATCCTGGGGATATCGTTATCACAGGCCCTCTTCTGTATGAGGGTTAGATGTGTGGGTTGGGAGAGTCCGCCCCCACACAATTCATCCGGTAAGTTTACCTCTGTAGAATTGCATACCCCAGGTTGGGCGGGGTCTCGCGTCATCTATCACACTTTTCTGTCAGCTCTTGCATCTGCGTCTCTACAAGTCCATCCATTCCGCCAGCATCACACCGCCCTTATGGAAAATTTGCCACTAGTGGTGCTTCAAGAAATATGCGAATACGTTTCCAATTTTGAACCAAAGCGAAGTAGCCTGTGGGCTTTAGCATCCACCTCCGGAACGTGCTACGCCGCCACAGGCCGCGAACGATTCTCTCGCGTACTTCTGAGCGTGGGAAATGAAGAGCAGTTCGAGGGCGATTTGCTGCGGCTGGATCATTTGCTTGAAACGCAAAATAGCAGGAGATATATCCGTTGTTTGAGAATTTGCGCCCAAAAGGTCAACGCAGACGATGATGATGGCAACGATGGAACCGAGGATCCTTTTAGCATACCACCGACATCTCGCGTAGAGTTTTATAAGGGAGAGGTTCATGGTACTTACACGCCAGATGAATCGAGAAGACGAAGAGACTCCTGGGAGCAGTTGGCTCGGTTCGTCTCCGGGCTTGCGCTTCAGGACCTCATATGGGCATCCCCAGCTCAAGTGCCGGCATGTGTTCTCACTACGCTACATGAACACAACCCAAACTGCCGTTTGCATGTCCAGACATTTTGCCTTCGGAGTCTCCACCAAGCAGATGGCCAACAGAACATTGAAGACTCCGAGTACATACTAGCAACATCACCTTGCCTGTACAGCATCATTGGTCCATACTCTCCATACTCTCCCGCGGGACGTGTGGACTACAATGAAGAAGCCATACGGCAAATGGTGGCAGGTTCCGCCCCAAGGCTAAGCCACGTTCACGTATGGTTCCAAAGAGTTGGTGCCTCTGGGGAATTGCGCTCATGGCGTCGGAAGGAACGGCCACCGTGGCGAGGTTTCCACCCCCAATCGACGGACGAAACACTTGAACGACCACAGACGAAAGGTCGGCTCAAGAGCTTAACAATCGATCCAGGTAGCCGAATAGACGAATCACAATTCGCAGCTTGGGAGGCGCACACCAACTTTTCGTATCTTTGTTCCCTCAAGCTCATGAGGTTCGTAGACTTAGAGATGCTCGAAAGGCTCGCTGATCTCGCTGAGAATAGAGGATTCGGTCGCCTCCGAGCTTTAGACTTGCCAGCTGGATCGTCCCGAGCAGAGTTTCGTGTTGAAATTGATCGAGCCATGCAACGATTGCTACTAGCGCTGCCACCATTAGAGTCACTCTCCATAGAGGCGATAGGCGACACGCCCTTTGATGCAGCTCTTGAGCAACATGGTGCCAGTCTACAGTACTTGCACGTGAAAGACTCTATTCTATACAGTCAGCAGATCACACAACTCCGAAGTTCCTGCACCAATATCAGACATTTGGGCATTGAAATGCTTCGCACTGGAGGCGACAAGGAGGAATTACGAATCTACCGCACCCTAGGCGCTATTCGAAGTCTTGAAAAACTTACGCTAGAGCTTCAATGTACCGCCTATCGCCACCCCGATGGACCAGACGATCCAGTGCTTATGCTCATGCCTTTCGGAGGCGAAGAAGACCAAGAAGAAATGAGGGCTTCAATCCGGGATGTCCTCATCAACGCCGCCATAGACGAAATTCTTGCACACGCGATCTTTGAAGAAATCATGGGAGGCAATACTGCCGCACACGGTACTTTGCCACCGAAGCTTTCACGTGTTAAGCTGAAGATGGACGGGGCTACCTCACTCAACGGACAGTCAATGAGCCAAGACTTCCAAGGGATTCTTCGTTGGATCGGAAGACACTGGGTCTGCGGGCGTGATCCGCGTGACACCCATTACGATCAAACTATCGTGAAAGAAGTTGGGAGGCAGGAAAGAGTACGGACAGGGAATATGATGGAGGACGATATGGATGAATTGTCGGGTAGCGAACAGTACGGTGATGTTTGGAGGGCTTTGTGGCCGGAAACGGGGAGAGGTTGGAGGGAGGAGTGGAGGAGCTTTCCGCTTGATAATGGTTGCGCAGAATGATTCAAGTACTGTTATTTTAGGTCACAGCCGTAGTTTGACTCAAGATTTCTATATCATTTTAGCAGTCTCATAAACTGCTTCGAAAGTCGGGCAGCTTGGGGTCGAGTAACAAGCTAAAATTTGAACGAAGGTCCTTGGTTTACCGTTGGGAGCGATCCTCGCAGTTAAGGGAAGCCGCCACGGCTTTTGCAGCAATGACTCGGATTTTTGGGTAATTTTAACGTACCCTAAGGGTCGTTGGGAATTCGCAGGTTCTGTAAAACGCCAACTCGGATCTGGACTAGAGAGTGTATATGTGGGTTGGACGGTGACAGTGAATGTTGATTCTTATCGTATCTCCACGCTGTCATATTCTTCTCCATAGATCTTACACAAACCTCACAAACGCCGACCATACATGCCAGGTCCCCAGCAACTGTCTTCACTATGTTCCATGTTTTTGGAGACCTTAAGGCCTCATCTGGACTATTTAGTCAGAATATAGACGTCCACTATCGCAAAACACACATTGCCGATTCAGACATAACAAAGCGCGATCATACGTTTGCCACCCATTCCGACGCAAAATCCTTTAGGGGTGGACCTGTTCCGAGACGTCGTAAGTGTATAGTGGAGTGATTCTGCGTTTCTGACGTTTTAGGTGGGCACAGGCACAGTGAGTTGTGTAGAAAAGTTTCCGAATCGAACAGTGAAGTATATTCA
Source organism: Byssothecium circinans (assembly GCA_010015675.1). NCBI lineage: Eukaryota > Fungi > Ascomycota > Dothideomycetes > Pleosporales > Massarinaceae > Byssothecium > Byssothecium circinans. The sequence continues at coordinate 857,129 of ML976985.1, forward strand.
GATGATTCGAACGATCTCGACCGAGCAGTCATCGAACATCTGAAACATCGCATTTCCTTCGTATATTCTAAAGCTTCCGGTTCTCTTAACATCCGTCGTGCCATCATCTTTTGCGAGCACCAAGCCTTCTAAAAGTCGATAACGGTTATTCCAGCGGGTCAGCAAGATAGCACCCAACTGTATCTTGGGCCCAAAATCCTCGTTCAATACCTTAGGGTTGACACAGCCCCAGTGGTCCTTCAACGCAACATCTGAAGCGGTAAACCACACTACTTTCCCCGAGAGAATGATGTACCCTGAGCTGACGCGGCCCATCGGATCCTTTCCAGCAACCGTAGTTTGTACATCAATGACTTCGCATTCGTCCACAATTCGCGCTTCGTCTGAGTTCGGATGCATCCAATATACACTTCGTCCACAGCTCGCCCAGCTCCATGATGGAGCTATGTAAAGAGAATCATCGCCAGTCACTCCTTGATAATTTTCATGACATTTCCAACAGAGTCCTCGGATCAGGTCACCGCTCCATAGGCCAGCGTAGTAGCGGTCGCCACATGCCTTTGCGACATGATGAGCTATTCCAGAGATCGCAGGGAAGCGATCCTGGGAGAAGGATAGGTCTCGTTGCGAGTATTCTTTAATTGAGTGATACCAGAACGAATACACTCCGCTTTTCGGTTGCGAACCACTTAATGAACGGATCATGTTTGGTTCCTGATCGTCATCGCACAGATACGGGCGCTCGGCCTTATATGACTCTTTACACCTGTAGTATAGCCTTTCGGCGAACTCTAGGCGTCTCCGCGATATCATTCCTTCTTGAAATGTCCATCCGCGCCGGCTCCAGTCTGATGAAGATACGGCCATTTTGTCTGGGTTGTCTTCTAGTAATATTTCATATGATCCTGCGATCCCGGGGTACAATTTAGACTGAAAGGGGATAGTTGCTGGAGTGGATACATTTCGAGGGTGGAGAAAGCCTGCGTGACTATGAGATCCTCGGCCAGCAATGATGGTGAAAAAGGCGGTTCCATAAACATCCATCATCCTTACGGACTCTTTTCTCCAATCGTCGATATCATCTTGTATGATACACAGGGCATCAATCCAAAGATAACGGAAGCCCATCGCTCTTGTTACAGCTATCGCGTCTTGAATTGTCCTTGGCATATTCTGCGTTTCAATACCCTGTTCATGCTCCGCTAGATTATTTGTGCGAGTCTCGAGAGGTGGATAAGCTTTTGTATCGCCCCAGCAGTAGCTAAGCGCGACATATTTTACGTCTGTGGCCCCACTGAGTCCAGATTGATTAGCAGTACGTACCAAGCGTACCCTGGGCTCGCTATGGCCATCGATATCCAGTAATCGTGTAGGAAGGTAATGACTTTGATATTGTCGACAGACTTCGTGCGATGCTGCGCATTCAGCGAGACAGTTTTTTAAAAACTGTGTGTTAGAAGGCGTCAGGGGACACAAGTCAATGGGTCTATTTTGGATATGAAGATAACGCGCGGCAGCATCACCTATGGAGAGTTAGGGCGAAATAGATGACTTTTCTGTTTCAATGGGAGTCGAACCTTCTTGTGCTTGTACACGAAACAACCTGTACTCCTTTTTATCATTTCTCATGTGATAGAAGTCAGGCACCTTAATCGATCCATGAAGATAAGAGAGATTGCGGATCGCGCCTATTTCCGTTCCAACATCAGCACCATCCTCTCGGATGTAGCTGAAGTTGTAAATTTCGACTTCGTGACTGAGTGTCGTCCCGGTTTTCGTGGAGAGCTTTGGGGTACGTTCGAGATTCCGTCCAAAAGTATTTCGGAATCTATCTCCTATGACTCCACAGAGCCGACAGCCACTCTCAGCCGACGCCTGTAGAGCCGGAAAGTCTGGATACAAGTCCTTCCGCCTGTAATCCATATCGATTCTTACATCGTCGCGAAGAACAAGAGTTTTGTTACCATTTGGGGTCTCAAGTTCTTTGCTGCCGTATTTCGAATCGTCGATTATGAGTGCTTGACAGTGGTCGCAGAGCCCATGGTCCGTCGCCATAGCTTAGGCGCTCATGAGGGAAATGCTGAGGGGCCGATTGTGGGTTTTCTCAAAAGCTGAAAGGTGGTCTGAGCTGTATTTAAAATTCAGCGCAGCTGCCTAGACATCAACTGCTACCCCGCTATTCGGCGTGTCGCTGGATTGGTTAGCTTTTATGCAGGCAACGAGGCTGTACAATCCCCCGGAACTTCGGCCTGGGATCGCATCAAGTGGCATACTTCCACGTCCGGGCCTCCCATTCAGCACCATTGGCGACATAATAACACTTGGAAAGCCTTTTATGCACTTTGGAAAATGTGAGTTTCATTTCATGATCAAAAATCATCGGCTTCTGGCTGACTTGGTAATTTGACTACACGTTATCTCCCCTAACCCCAGGGTACCTCACGCTTCAGAAGCAATATTTATAGCGTACGGGAGAGACAAGAACGTTGGTATGCATTGACCTGGTGCTAAGTAGCTTCTATCTGTACGAATTTAACATAGAATAACACTGCATACGTATGTACTAACCATCTGAGTGCTTCTAAGTCTGAGTACAAAAAGAACACTCCTCCTAATTAATATTTTCAATGTCTTCGATTCTATATCTCAGCTTTTCCTTGATGGAATCACAGCTGGAACTCCAACATCTAAACCTTAGAAGTCACTCATATCCCAAACTTCTTCAAACATATGACCGGTGCCGCCATACCACGGGACCTGAATACGAACTAAGTCGTATCCGAAAGTTTCTGCAGCCCTCAAACTTGTATTTGAAAGCTGATCTGCGCTCAAAATTGGCAGCTGTGCTGAATGTGACATAATTGGCGCATGGAAATAGTTGGCACGAGGCTGCATAATTAAACCCCTCTCGGAAACCTCAGCCTTGCAGCATAAGAACAATGGCAATGGCAATACCCCCCTATCTATGCCTCCCATCCGCTCAGCGTAACACAATTCCCCTGCCCTCTCTCTCCCTGCCAAAAGAAGAGGGGAGAAAAAAAAGTCAAAATGTGCAAAAAGAATCGACGGCACCCTTCGACCAGAAACCCGCCCAGTTTCTCAACTGAATAAGCGTGTTTCTGAACTTGCCCACGAGCGGAGGACTTTCAACTCCCACCATATACAAACTAATTATATTCCATATCCTAAGAATCGTGGGAATAAATTAGCTTGAAGTGGGACTCGAACGCTACACAGTTTGCTACTATATCCGGCTGGGAAAAATATTTGTGGTGCCCTCTCCACAGTCGGCCGTGCTAGCATTCTTTGGCTTATTTTAGTTGAAGATTATTGAGTGTAATTGGTATATATAGTAGGTTTAATTAGAAGCCCTATTTCAAACGTTGGAAACTCGTGCAGGTAGTCAATCCATCCTGCGCCTCTATGACGTCGTTCATAATTGCCCCGTCGAAGCCGGTTACGCTGCCGCCAACATGGTCAACGAGCAGAAAGCTAAGAAAGCTCATAAGGGAGCCATGGCTGCCGACCTCGAGCACGGCGCTGTAGCCCAGCGCTGGAACAAATGGCACGAGGAAAAGGCAAAGGGAGAGAAACCGGAGGAGGAAGTTGAAGAATAAAAGAGACAGGTGATGGAAGAACAACAGAAAGTGCTTGAGGCTCAAACCCCTAAGGTACAGGCGCAAAGAAGGAAGAGGCTGTGAAGAAAGTGATGGAGGAGGGCAAGAGAAAGGGGCAGGAAGAGGGGTTGGGGGCATTGAACTGCCTTGTGAAGGATTTGTTGGAAATTGCTAGGCTATTTTCCAATTCTGTGAAACTATTCAAGGCACGAATGAAAACTATTTCGCGCACTCGGCTAGTTCAAGTGGAGGGAAGCAATTATAATACAGAATTTCTTTCCATGAGAATCCCTACGCTGCGCTCCCTCCCACTTCCCCTGCACCTTAACGATTACTAACTACCCTATTCCTCTCCACCCCGCCCCTCTATCTGCGTGACCTAAGGAGTCTCTAAATAATCCAAACCTTTTATTGCTACACTCTCGAAAGCGGTCAAAGAACCTATTTCTTCCCTATCCATCTCGCCTTTAGCAAGAGCAAGCGTTGCCGGCAGCTTGACAGGAAGCATCTGGCGCGTGGTATTGCTCTAAGCGGCTTCTGTGGGCCTCTTTTGACACCGCGAGGGGAATCGACGCGTCTGCGCCAAGGGTTGAGGAATATGACGCCCAGGATGCTGGAGCGCGCTATATGCTGGTGCATTGTTTGGGTGATAGCTGTTCTCCTTGTGGGAGCAAGTGAGGCGGTCGGATCGTGTTGTGTCGTATGTGGGTTGTAGCCGCGACGCTCGTGGTGGTGAGTTGTAGATGCCCGACTTCATCCGCTCATTATTTTTGACAGTCGGGTAAGAGGAGCCGTGTCCATGTACCTTGAATATCGTTGAAGGCCTAAATGTCAACGTAGCCAGTCAATCCAGAAGGTTGAAATACAGCCCCAAATACACTCTTGATGACCGTGGGATATCATTTCCACAAACAAGATACATCTGCGCTGATAGGTACCTATCGTGTCAACCCCTTATGTACACAGTATCTCAGAAAGCTTCGGTACATGTGCTGATCGCCTTTCCAAGTCCTTTTGTTTTCCGGGTCCGTCATTTCTGTTGGGCCCCCCGCAGGGACGATTCGCGTCGAGCCACTGGAAGTGATGTAGCAAAGTTCGTCGTGGGCTTCGATAGGTCGAAAAACGGCACTAGCATTCTCGTTAAAAACATGTAATTTCGCACAAATCCTGTCCGTGGCAACGACATGTTCAGAATGAGATAGCCCATCTACACCACGACGCATTCCATGCTGCTGACTAAGCACACCCTGAGACCTAGAGCCTGACGTCATCATCCCGACATAGAAGCATCGCATATTTACATCACACAAACCGTTCAATTGATTCACGAACCAAACACCCTCCAGAGGTACAAAAAGCTATCAAAAACGTCTATATCCGTACTGCTCATCCCAAACCACGTCCTCCCACTACCATCACTACGAAACCCTCACAATACTCATACGAAGCCATCCAAAAGCCAACACAACACGGCAGCGTTGAGTCTCACCAAGGAGCTCGGAGACACCCGTCCACCCAGCCAGCACTGAAGGGGAAAAAAATACGCCTTCGGCGCCGTTCCGATCTACCAGCCACCAGTCCTCCCGTAAAGCCTACCACAAGCCATTCGCCGGTCAACCCGTCGTCAAACCACCGACCCAAAGCTAAACAACGCCACAGCCTTCCCGTACCACTATCCCAAGTAGTCCAAGACAACCGATTTTCTCCTACCACCGGTGGTACTCAGCATACCAATTCCAACATCAAGAGAACTCCCACCACCTGCCCACAAACCCAACCCCACCCCCAAACCACCACCCTACACATCCCACAATGCCAACCCCCCCACCAACCCCAACCCCAACCCCAAACCCCCGCACCACCCTCCTCCGCGCCACAACCCACGCCTTCTGCACCACCCTCCTCACCCCCCCTCCCCCCTCCACCCTCCTGCACACCTACTTCGTCCCCCCCACCGCCACCACGCCCTCAATAACCGAACACGGCCCCTCCTTCAGCACCCCGCGCCTCCCCTTCCTGCACCGCACCTTCACCGGCGCCGCAGGCTTCGAGGAATACTTCAGCCTCATGACGTCTGTCCTCGACATGGAGCTCCCCGCCGACGCGTTCCCCGCGGCGCGGGATTTCATCGTCGATGCGGACGCGGATGCAGGCAGGGGCATGGTGTGTGTGGTGGGGAAGGGTCGATTTAGGAGTAGGAAGACGGGGAGGGCGTGGGAGGAACGGTTTGTTTATCGGTTTGGGGGGTTTGATGAGCAGGGTAGGATTGGGTGGTGGGAGGTTTGGGCGGATCCGCTGAGTGCTTGGGAGGCGGTTGGGGAGTGAGCGGAGGCGTGGAAGGGGGGATTTCTTTGGAGATCAGAACCACGAAGGTAGGAGGGGGAGGGAAGGAGATGTGGAGATTTGGATGTTTGGGTGGGGAGTTTTTTGATTGTATGGATTGATTGATTGATTTGAGGGATCAAGGAGGCTTTTTACTGGCTCCTTGTGAGATGAAAACATTGAGGAGAAATTAAATGGAATGAATATGGAGCTCGCTGGAGCTGTTGTGTTGAGATGAGAGATCCGCCGACCTCAATCAAATACTAAGAGTGCTGATAGCCCGAAAAAGAAACTCCCTCAGATGGAAAAAAGAAAGGGAGGCATCCGCTGTTGCCTCGGAGGTGGAGCAGAGAAAATAAACCCGAATGAACGCCTGGTATCCATGCCGAACCCTCCCATTCCATCCCAATGCAGAGCCCATGCCGTGCGTACGAAGCCCAGCCTATAATCATGCCATCGATCCATCCCATCCCGTCCATCTTAACAGAGGGGAAAAGAAAAAAGAAAAGAGAAGAAAAACGATGTCGCTGTGTCGCTAAAAGGAAAAGAAATGAAAAGAAACCCTCCGCGTCGTACTATCCCCCTCTTATCTTACTCCATAGCCGTAAACAGCACCACCTGCCTCGCCATCTGACTCGCAAGCAACAACTCGCGAAAAACCTGATCGATTCCCCCGGCAAAGTGAATAGTATAACTCTCCACTTTTCCCTTCCTCTTCTTCTCGCCCCATACTAGTTTAATCGGCCTCGCATCATCCATTCTCTTCCCGCTCCGACTCCCCGGCTTCGCCCAGTCGCGCTCGAACTCGTACAGTATCTCGGGCATCACGTCATCGTGCGGGTCTCCAGGCTTCCACACAAAGCGTCGCCCACCGTACGTGAAGCGCCGCGGACTCCATGGGATCTTCTGCTGCCTGTCGGGGTATTCTTTTATGGGCGTGGAGAAGGGCCCGCGGAGATGGATACAGCGGGATTTGTAGGCGGCTTTTGCGTCGCGCTTGTCGATGCCGGAGAGGAGGACCGAGATGCAGCGTTGTGGGTACTCTGCGACGCGGAAGAAATCGGCGGCGGTGACTTGGTTGTCGCCGCGGTGTGACGAGGCTTCGAGGTGGTAGAGGGAGTATTTATCCGAGTACTCGCGTGCTGTGTAGATGAACTTGCGGCAGCCTGATGTCGACCATTCGCGGGTTCGGTGCAGGTGGTATGTTGTGGGGGGTTGGCTCGGGTCGAGCGTCGTGTAGTAGGGGATGTCGGGGGAGGGGAGCTCGTCCCACATGGGTGCGTATGTCATGGGGGAGTAGCCGGCTCGCCATGTGAGGAGGTTGTGCACCTGGGAATGTCAGCACCAGCACCACAATATACAACTAAACACAGAAAAATATGGCCCGGAAAAATTCCTACGTACCGCTGATAGGCTCCCGCTCTCTTCGTCTAGGTCGCCATTTGCTCCCCAGTGGTTGGGCGCAGGGACGAAGACACATTCATTGCCCTCTTCGTCTTCCCGCCCACTCCCGCTTTCGAGATGCGGCCGCAGCGCCCGCTGTCGCTCCCGGTGGATGGTGATCTGTGTGCGTGCGATGCGGCAGTGCTCGTCTGAGTTTTCGTCGGGCGAGACGCTGGCCAGCGATTGCTCGATTTCTTGCTCCAAGGCCTGGGCGGCGGCTTCGTGCTGTAGGTACGATGTGTCGTAGAGCTGTGCGTGCTCGGATTCAAAGGCAGAGCTGCGTAGGAGCTCGAGGTGTTCGCGCGTTATGAGGGCCATCTTGCCCATGGTGGTGCCGATCTACTGTCGGACCCTCGGTAGATAGCCGCGTGGTAGAGGAAGTGAGGGGCGGCTTCGTATTGTGCGGTGCGGTGTGGTGTAGGACGCAAAGGGACGGCGAGGAGTGAGAGAGAGCTACATGCAGTAGATGCAGCGTGGGAGCGGCTGCTGACATGTCAGGGCGTCGTTGGCACGGAGCGAGAGGACCAGACGAGGGACTGCGACTGGGACTGGTGGAGGTGGAGGGCTGAAGCTGAGCACGGGCGCCGCGTGAGAGCCTGAGAGGTGAGGGCACTAGTCCCCTGTCACACACAAGACACCACCAGGCAGCCTGCACAGTTTAAGTGACGCACGTCGGCGACCTATCAGCAATCCGCGCAGTATATTGTTCAAATGTAACCCAGGCGCATTCCGATTAATTGAGCTGCCGGTGTGTTTTCCAGCTGGGGAGGTCCACGCCTTCCTGGGTGCCGGTTCGTAGGGCAGATGCATTGTCTTCCATCTCATCTTTTCGCCATCGTCTTACACCTAAGCATAAAGCCCTCAAATGCACATATATTCTATCATAGACGGGACAAGCCCGGGCCAGGCCCCAAAATGATGAAAGAAGCCAGCCTTTTCGCCTTGGTACCCGCCATGCCAATATCGTCACTTGCATCTCAGATGCATTACCACTGGGCGTGCGCTTACCACTCGGACTCCGAAAACATACAGCTTCTCCACCACCAACAACCAACCACTGCGCTCTTCGTTTCCTCAGACCATGTCATCTCCACCGATCAGGCTTCGAGAAGGTCTTGAAACCTTCCATACGGGCTTCAAACCTCCACTCCCATCCCAGTCCTGACGTTAACCTCCTGGCTCCGATGACGAGAGGAAGGAAGGTCAGGCCTGCTTACGGCTGCCTACCCCGCGAAGAGAGGCTACTAACGCAAGATTCCTTCCGGCTCCTCGAGCCCGAGCCCGAGCCAGCGCAACGGTGCAAAAAGGCCTGTCTAGCACGTTCATAGGCCCTCTCTTATGACGCCCAGGAGACTAGTCGGCCAGCCCTAGCCGCTGCTGGGCCCGAAGAGCCTGTCCCCGAGTGCCCGAGCTGACGTATTTTGTTGCTACATGTCCTCCGCTGGCAAGTGTCGACATGTCTGGGTGTGAGGAAAAGGGGAACTGCTTGCGTTGCCGACTCTGCACGAGCTTACGAGAACGGTAGGTGTGCGACCGGTCAGGTCAGATATGCATTATGTAGGTACCTGCAGCGAGCGCATAGAGAAAGGTTCTGCCACGGCATGATTCAACATCTTGGCTCGATCTTGGATTTGTTTGTCCGGATGGATCTCGATGAAGCCTACGCACCAAGTAGTCGACCAGTTCTCGCCATCCCATGTCGACCAGACATCGCGTTCCTGGACCAGCGGACGCCGAACCACGCGCCAAACGCCCCAAACGATTCATGTCGCTTCGTCCCGCCATGGCTTGCCTTCCGTTCGTTCCAAGCGACGGCACCTGCAATGCAACCACTGGGCAACCAGTAACGTCGCGCGTCGCAAGCCCGCTCAGCAGACCGACATTCCGCACCCTCCGCTGTGCTGCAACTGCGCGCCCACGTTGAAAGTCGCGGTGAGGCTGGTCTGTTCATTACCTATTGTGCAACATCTTGATTCTTCTGATACACGTGGTGCCAGGCGGGACGCAGCCTTGTAATGCTTGCTGATCCTGTTGCGCAAAGCCGGTTTTTGGGGGCGGTGAACGGCGTTCACCGGTGGGTCGTGCGGCGTACGCTAGGCTACGTTTGGAATATGGTATGGGTGTGTTTAAAATCCTAGATAGGTGCAATATCGACGTCGTCTACGCTTGTCCTGTCCTTCTTAGTGTTTGTAATGTTGTTGAATCTTTCTAGATGTGTATAGTACTGTACATATGTGCATTGGTGAGTACCTTAGACCAGCCAGCCCTGTCACAAAGGTTATTTGTCGGAAAAGCTTGGAAGTGCGCAAAAGAGATATGTGGAGGGATTGTAGAAAGAGATATCGTGAAGTCAGCCGCCAAACACGATATGAGATGTGGAGGCCATGTATTTTACTTGATTCCCCGTTTGTTGACTTCATATTATTATTCCGTTGTCGCAGTCCTTCCTGCCGTTTGTCGCCGTCGCACTTTCCCTCGTCCTGCCTTGAAGCAGTCACCGACACCGCTCTAATCTCTCATCGCTCCATCTCTTTTTCTCCATTATGTCAGTCGCTCGGGCACGCCTCTCGCGCCGGCTCGCTCTGCTCGACACGGCAAACCACACTCACACCTCGACCTCCTCTCTCTTTGGCTAGCAGTCTCTCCGCCCTTTATCGGCTCACACCCTCGTTTTTTGGTGCACACCATCACTCGCCGACAGTCTCCCTTGAAACCCCCAACGCTGGTCATCACACAAACGGTGTGGTCACCAATCACACCCTCTCAATACCCAACGCTGCTCGCGTCGAATGATCTACTACGGATGTTCGCCTGCGGAACTAGAGAGCGAAGTACGGCGGCGCAAGTTTCGGCCAGTTGGCTACAAAGACGCCTTGAGCGAAGGACTAAAGGTGCTCGATGAACAACTAGGATCAGAGTCTACCGCGGTGAAGACTGTGGCACTCCTGAAACCTTTCAGTCCCGTCGACGAGTTCACGAAGCTGCAATGGGAAGGCAAGAGGCTGAAAATGATCAAGGCTCAGCGACCGAGGACGGTGTTTGGCAAGAGCTTCAACGCGCATCTGCTCACCGAGGAGAGTACGTAAACGGTAGAAGCCTAGCTTGAATTCACCGCAATCCGGAAGCCGTAGTACTAATAGTACGGGCAGAGGTTGTGTACTGGACAATGAACACCTTCTTTCCCGTCATACAACTTTTCTTTGAATCAGGCCTCACATGCTGCATCGAAGGTGGAGACCTTTCCGGTGCAGTCATCGGCATGGACAATAAGCTACGCTCGCGCCTCACCGACCTATCCCATGAAGAGAATGGCCAGCTCATCAAAACAACCCTTCCGGAGAAGTTCGCTGGCAAGCAGCCCGCCATCCGGATCGTCGAAATCCAAGTCGCGCGCCGAACGAGCGTCGCTGTCAAGCAGTTGGTACCCCGAACGCGCCTCGGTGAAGCAAAACCGAAAGCGACTATTGTGCAGGAGGACCACGCAGTAGTAGGACTTCGGATCGAGGGCATGGAAGAGATGGGGTATATATGGGCTCGCGTGCCGCACGATTGTGTCAGCCTGGGAGAGAAGACTTGGGGAAATGTTAGGGTTGCTGGCCTAGCGGAGCCGGAGGACGATGTCATTGTGCCATTCCTTGGATATCCGAAGAAAGCGATGTATCCAGGTGGGCATATTGAAGTAGTGGGCAAGAAGAGCTTGATCGCCGAGTTTGAAACTCGAATTTCGGAATAGTCGAGTCTTCTTTACTGACATACCCTTACTTTTGACGATAATGGATTTTAATAATAGGTTTTTTTTTTTTTTTGCCGACGAAATGTACAATCATCTCTAAACGGATACAGCTAGTGTACACAATCTATTATATGCAAAAATCGGTGATATTCCTTGGCGCCCTCGGTAATTTTTTTTCCTCACCAAAATCGCTAGCGAGAGCGAAATTGCCATAAGATCCTACAATAACAACCTAACTACCTTGTATAATCGTCAGAAAACTTGAAGCTTTTCAAACATAT
>ML976985.1:871829-899451 GCA_010015675.1 Byssothecium circinans
GTGAGGGAAAAAAATTACCGAGGGCGCCAAGGAATATCACCGATTTTTGCATATAATAGATCACATACTACGTCGGTCGTTCACTATGCGTTTCCCGCTACGAAATTTAAGTTGTGCCGTATGTTCAACTCCTAAACAACCTTGTCCAATCTGTTCCCTCACTTTGACCTCCTGATACGCTCTTGATCTCAGCAGAAAGGTCGTGGTGGTAGGCACCGGTGTGCAATTTTCCCCGCAATATTTATGTCAGCTTATTTTGCACTCGCAGGGAAACAGTAAGCACGACCTTAAAGAGGATAAAAGTATGTGTTTACTGATCATTGCTCATAGTCGGCCCGATAAACTGAGTACATCCGCCAGCCTCCACTACTGCATATAAATAAGCCTCCCTTTCACTTCACCGTCAACTCGCTATCTACCTCCCTCCGTCCCACTCCCCGAACACTTCCAAGCCACTACCCACTGCACTACATTCCCCTTCCTCCCCAGCTCCCCCCGCGACCACAATCACAATCACAAGCCCCCACCATGGCAAACCACGCGACAGTAATCGTCCTCTACCCCTCCAAGGAAGGCGCCAAATTCGACCTCGACTACTATACCAGCACACACATGGTACTCGCAGAAAAAACCTGGAAGCCCCACGGGTACGTCACTCCATCCCATCTATCACGCCGATGGAAGAAGGCCCACATGCAACTTCCCTTCAGCCCAAAAACCGCAATTCCTTGAAAGTACCTAGTAATCTTCCAAGCGAACAGTGTAAGTGTACTAACCTTTCAACATCGACTACCAGACTCCTCTCGTGGAAAGTGATGACGTTCGCCGAGGGCCCGTACAGCGTCGGCGCAGAGGTGGCGTTTGAGAGCTTGGCCGCGTTCCAGAAGGCGATGCAGGCTCCCGACGCTAAGGTCGTTGCTGATGATGTGAAGAATTTCTCGAGCGTGGAGCCGGTTTTCGTCGTGGGTGAGGATGTGAAGACGGGGTGAGGGGTTTTATGGTGTTTTAGGGGAGCGGTGGGGAGGGGAGTGGAGAGGAGAGGGGTATGGAGAGAGAGGCTGGAGGGGATTTGACGTGGGATTGATTGGCATGGATGCGAGGGGTATGTATTTCTTGCTGAGAATTTATGCTTGGTAAATAGTTAGTGTTCGAATCCCCACTGTCTAGTTATCTAATCACTGAGCCTGCTATCGTTTTTCTCCGTGGTTTCTTGTTTGATGCCGTGCGATGCGGTTCGGGGAATCGCTTTGAAGAGTACTGTTGGGGGGGTGGGGGGGGGGGGGGGGGGGGGGGGAGGATTGACAATAGCGGATTTTCGACTTGCGGGGAATCACCCTGTAGGTTTAACAGTAGGACCTATTCGGTATCCTCCCGCACCGTCCGGTTTTTTTTTTTTTTTAATTAAGAAAATAGACACTGGCTAAGCTACACCGTACTAAATCAGAAATCGCGTTTGGTATAGTTAGGTGTCTAGCTATACTTCAAACATATAGAAAAACCTAGCTCTCTTTAAGTAGCTCCAGGCGTGCCTACTACCCTTAAAAAGGCTGGAAAACTAAACGCTCTTAGACTATGTAAATTCCCAATTTTAACCAGACGTAATCTAGAGCGTCTAGTATTTTACATTTTTAGCTAGGCCTTAGCTGCAGACACCCTAGCGACCGTACAGTAAACCGGACGGTCCGGGACGACGCCGAAAAGGCCCTTATTCAGGACGGTCCTGGGAAATAATACCCTGGGTATGTATGGCCCCGTTGGAGGAAAACGGCTTTTGGATTGGACTCTGTGGTTCCTGCTCGTCGACTCGGCTTCCACGCATTGATTGGGTACAGTTGTATGTCGAGGGTGGTGTTTGGGGAGAAGGGGTAACCATAAACTTGGTGCTAAAAAAGAGATGGGTATAAAGCTATAAAGAAGGGAATGGAAAGGTTTAGAGAGATAGAAACTGTTACATCATCGGAGTTGCCAATCTTTTGTAGGCAAGATTCAAAGGAATTCGTGTTCAGTATCTGTGAAGATCATTCTCTAAAAATATCCCACAACAGTCCCACAAAGCACATCTCCACCCCCCTATTCGCGCTCAATCTCGCTCTCAATCTCAGTCTCACGCCCAGCCTCAGCATTATACCGTGGACAATTCGAGCTCCAGAAACAGTTCCCACCTAGCATAAGCCCCATAGCATCTACATACTTGGCCATCTTCCGCGAGCCCCCACACAGCTTCATAACCTCGGCGCCAAGCTGCCTCGTCTTCTGTTCATGCTGCACGATCAAGCCCTTGAGATACACTACCGCATCTTCTTCCGTCAGGTCGTACTGTTTCTTGATCACCGATACCGCGTTCCACTGACGGTCGGCCGGGCCGTTGCGCTCGACGTTCCAGGAGTAGAGGTCGTTAGTGAGACCCATGGCGCGGCCAGCGGAGAGGCAGAAATCGTGGCAGATGTCTTGCTCTTGGGGAGTGAGACAGATATAGAGGGTCCATTGCATGAACGATTCCATGATCCTACATCGTGTCAGTTAACCAAAATAACTGCGTAAAGATTGGAAAAGGGGGGAACGGACCAAAAGCCAACATTAACGATCCTGAACTCGGTGTACTCGTCGATAGTCGTGAAAGTCCCCTTCTTACTATCATAGTTCTGCAGATAAGACTTCAGTGACTCAATAACCCGATCCGCACCTTCATTATCCATGCGGACGAGGCGCTCGGCGAAGTCGTGGAATAGCCGCATGATGAGCATTTTGCGGCTTGGTTTCTCGGGTGCTTTGCTTGTTTCGAGGGAATCGCGGAGTTTGGCGTGGACTTCGACGGCTTTACTGTGCGGGATATCTTCTGCGAGATCTGCTCGGACATGTGCAGTCAGTGATGTGTTCTGTACTCATTCGTTGAGTGTGGTATTCGCGAACTCACCATCATACATCTAAAGAGTCTCAATAATCTCCGTTGCGAGTTTGACACGCTCCATCTTCCCATACGGCCATGTGAGAGCAAAGAAGTTGCCGTAAGGACCCGCTGAGTGTGAACGAAGCTCCTTTTCCTTCGCTGGGGGGTCGATGTCGAGCCATGTCTTGCGGGCCGCTTGCGCTCCTAGAGTAATTTGAGGCTCGTCAGCGTGTAGGCGTACGGGGAATGTGGTTATACAGGAGGGCGAGGATAAAACGTCGATTTTAGTGGCGGAGATGGTGTTTATGGAGCGTGAGGACGAGGTCCGTGGAAGGCTGGAGAGCCATGAAGGGCGCTCAGAGTGGGTGAGAGAGGGGCTCAGGACTTGGACGGACATGGTGGTGGATGAGAGGGGTAGATTGTAGGAAGCGGTTGGGACTTGGTGAAAGTCTTTGTCAATGGAATGTTCGATGAGATGTTGAATGTGCTGATGACTCTATCCAAAACACTGGCTACTCACAGTCTTATACAGTACTTTACCGCAATCCATAACCTCACCACTCTAGACACCTCTGACATCACATCACCCAAGATCCAAAGATCCGCAACGGTCAGAGCTGTCACTGATATCATACCTCGTGGCATCCCAGGGTCACAGGTCCCACCAAACCCAACCTCCACTCCGCCTGTCTACTTTTAAACGGCCCTAAAACTCTTTTCCAAAAGCTCCGGTTGGGTACCGTAAGCACACCTACGTCAGGCTTGTGAAGCTTATAGGCCCGAAGGAACGTTCCAGTGCATGCGATTACGTGCAACTAGGCCACAGCTTGGTGTTGGAACACTGTTCTGACCAGTCTAGCTTTGGATCGTCGCCCAATTTAGGATTCACTGACGTTCTTTTTAGGATTCGAGAAGCTTCCCAGCAGCGGATCAGGGAGCAGTGGATCAGGGAATCGTCGATTACCGCATAGGAGGGAGGCCTACCTAGGTAGGTATGAATGGGCGCCTGAGGGGCTAGCACAGGGTCATTAGGCTAGATGTTGGTTAGCATTGTCATCAGATCGACATCAAGGTAGATCACCATCTTCTCGTCTCCTTTGGTTTTCCTGGCACAAAGATCCTTATGTGATGTTCTAAAACCGCAATCGATTTCTCATTCCCAAATTTTCGGTCACTGGAGTGGAGGATCTGGCTCGGCTGCGAATCTTTTTCTTTTTCATGATATTGTACAAGGCTTTGGTGGTTTGGAGGTTTCAGGAGGAGAATCTATTGTTGTCGCTTGGGAGTTAGCTTGAGCCTTGCATTATTTTCATTTATGCCACTACTTCGTGTCACCTCCAACGACACTTGGCCCTTCAAGCTCCGTGCGAGAACAACTGCCGCACTTCCTTCGTCTGGAATCTGGTTGGCTCGTTCCCCTGAGCCACTACCACGGGACGGGAACCAGAGGGCCAGAGCGTATGGCTCCGACGTCGTGCTCGGCGAGGGTCTAATCGCAACGGTCACCGTTCACATGCTGTTCATTAGTAATATTCGTACTTCAGTACGGAGTACATTTATCTTCCTCGTTCTTGTGCGCAGTAAGACATGCGAAAATTCTCTACCGGGCGAAATACCACACAGGAGAACTTTTACAGAATCCTAACTTAGAATCCTTGACAGGTACAGAACGATAAAAAAATTTCAACCTGGGGTAAAATCCTACATCCGCTCTTTGGGAAGGGATCTACCGGCTTAAAGGCCTGTTGAAACATGACCTCGTTATTATTGTGCTCTCGCGCACGGGCACTGCACTGGGTGGTCTGAGAGTCACGTGCTTTTGCCACTCTCTTCGGACGCGTTGTGTCTCACTTCTTGACCGATTATCAGGATTCTATTGGTTTGCTGAGGGTGAAAATTCTACGTGATTCTCAGACCAGCTGTTTCCACTACGCTCCGCGAGTATGGTACAAGGGCTTATCAACTGCCTGGTTAGTCCAGAACCTCGAAACCGGTTGGTGGATTGGTCTCGGCTACGGTTGGAGTTCCCCGAATCGGTTCTGTTTCGGCTGGTTGGCTAATCATCCATTTGGGGATAAGTTCAAGATCTGCAATTAAGACTTCTGAGGCGGAATTACTCATGGAATTTTCATGTATCACTTATGGTTTTAGAGAAAGAAGGATTTGGTAAGTCAAATTATCTTAATATCGTTGCTATCGAAAGAAAAGGTTTCTTTTTGGGGTATTACGTTAGTACACGGACCTAAGCAACACTGACAAGACATCGTCAGGCAACAACCCATGGAACCAAGCCATCTGATTAGAGTGTACTAGAATTCGTCACGGAATTCATAGATTCACACTAATCACAAGCCTTGTCCATTACGAGTCAAAAGCCCAACAGTCACGTCAGTGTTGACCAGAGTCACCGAATGCTACCCAAGCTTGTATGCCCAAGCCTCAACCGCCGCTTTCGTATTCGTACCCTGTTCGCGAGAGAGAGAGCTGCAAAGACAATCAATCTTATGCAGGGCCTGGCATCTAGACCTGAGTATAAGTGACAGTGTACTGTGTATCCTTTCCAATTCCATCCTTTGACACAATATGTTCCTGACTCCTTGACGGGGACGCCTTGGAATGCTTGGAAGGAACATCGTTGAGTTTGATCTTGGGGCCCATATCCAGACGTGAGCGCTGCGATCTCTTGTTGCTCGAGGCACCGTAGCCACTGCCCTCAGTGCGTCCCCACTTGACCATCTTGATGAGAGGACGCAAGGCAGCGAGCGAGGCGGTGAAGATTGTGAGTCCGAGTTCGGTGATGGAACTGTGAATCAGCGGTCAGCACATAGTCCTTATTGTAGTGATACGAGTTTCACATACTAGACAAAAGTCGTGAGATAAGCGTTCATGGCCTCGGGGCCCACGGCAGACTTCAAGTTCGCAACATCCACCAGGTACTTGAGCCGAATGACGGTCGCGATGGAGCTGACTACACCTAATCCGAGCAAGACGATGACTGAGATCTTCATCTTCAGGCTGAGCTGGACGCCTCGGAGGAGGAACACGGGAATAGATGCGTACAGGAAGCTTGAGATGATGTCCATGGCGGAGATGGAGAAACCAGTGTTTCCCAAGATCTTAGGATTCATGCAAGTACCTGTGCCTTCTCCCCAGGCGAAAGGGAGGGGTCGACATTGCAGACCCACGATCGTACTGGTAGCGAGAGTCCAAAGTGCCATGCATCCTACAGAAGCTTCGAGGAGGCGGCGGATGGGCTTGTTGGTTGCGGCGATGCGGTAGAGGACGAGAGCGACGGAGACCTTGGCGACGAAGACGATGATGACATACTCGAGTGTGGAAATGACGAAGAACTGTTGGAGGATTCACGGTCAGCCCCCAGAACCTTTGCAGTGGCGTTTCGAAGTTATTCAAACGTGGAAAGGGGAGTGATGCGCACCTTGACCGCTACTATTTGGTCATATTTTGGATTGAGCCCAAAGTCATCGGCGCCATAACCGTTCGTCACTGATATGAAAGTCGTGGCGCACAAGACGACGAAGCCAGACTATCACACTGTTAGTCGCCACGAAGTAATAGACTTTTTGAACTAGACGCACAAAAGCAACAAGCATAGCCCAGTCATCGTAGCTAAAAGCCTTGCTCATCAGACTTCGAACGTAGACTCTGAGGCTGACGGCAACAGTGTTGAGCACCAGGAAAGTGATCATCACCGGCGATATGCTGTCACGAGCCCACATCTCGACAACGGTGACTGGCCGATTGGTTTGTGAAAAACTTAGAGGCAAGATTTGCGAATGCCCTCAGTGGAGTGCAGTCAGACTCAGACAATGGAGACGTAAAGCGAGGGTGGCGAAAAGAAGGGATGGCTTGATTCGTCCTGGGGAATCACTGGGAGGATGAGAAGGTTCTTGCCGTTCCCTTTTGACTTTCTCCTATCGAAATCCCAACATCCCCGACCTTTTCCCATGCAGATGTGCTTTAGGAGTATGCAGGTGCGGGCAGGGCTTCCCATTGGGTTGCTTAACGATGCAATACCGTTCCCCGGCTCAAAACGGGCAGGATCTTAATATACAAAATATATCAAAGCGTGGCCGTGCTAAACTACCTAGGGAGCAAGCCACACGACGCTACGTATCCGAGCCGGGGACGAGGAAAGGCCTCCTCCTCGCTACATCCTACAGTGCGCAAGATCTTGTCAGTAATGAAACTTGACTTGAGGACTGGTGTCGTCAGCTTCTTTCATCCACATCTCGTTCCTATAGAAGCGTTGAAAGTCTCTATATTTGTTGATAATTATTCGCAAGCGCCGCCCATGCGGCCCGTACATGGTTACGGGATGGCCCGCTTCTTTCGCCCTGGTTCCACCTTCGCGAAGCTCCATATGCCGGGGCCTTGAAACACGAATATGGAACTGCAGTGTTGGTCTCCTAACCTGATGTTGCTCTGATATACGCTTACAGGAGATTGGGATCTACATAACCGCCACCGAGTTTCTGCAACATGCCACATCAGAATTGCATCCACCGGATCGGCGGATAATCATCACACAACGGATGGGAATTGCAGCAAAAAGGGGCGAGGTTTGTCGAAAGAACAGTGAACCGTGTTCTCCATGACCATAGCAAAAAGTTTTAGATTCCGGCCCAAAGTTGCCGCTGACTCGGTTAAATATCATTTCCCCAAGTTTCGATACATTTAGCTTGCAGCTAATTCTGAAGCATTGCAAGTCTAGTCAGCTGTCAGCACTCTTTTCCTCTCCTCTCCTCAAAATGACTGCCGCCGCGGAAGCCACCGTAGAAGCCGCTGCCACCGCCGTGAACGTCCCGTCGCTAGCAAAACTCGCCCTTCATCCAGACGACATCCCCCCACCACCAGAGCTCCCCGTCGTCCCCTCAGACGTCACTGCAGAATGGCTCTCCAAAGTGCTCGAACGAAAAGTCACATCCGTCAAGCTCGAAAGGACCATGCCAGGTACAGCCAGCAAAGTCTTCGTCACTATCGCGTATGAAGATGATGATGCCTCCAACAAGCTCCCCACGCAGCTCTGCGTCAAGGGCGGCTTCGACCCCAACTTCATCAAGATGATGCCGTGGATCGTCATGATATACCAGCGCGAGTGCGACTTTTACAACTACGTCGCGCCCAAGCTCGACAACATGGAGCTACCGCGGTCTTGGTGGGCTGGTCACAATGCCACCCAAGGCATCGTTGCCATGGATGACCTCGCGGCACAGGGCTGCGACTTTGGCAATCCGGCGGAGGCTTGGAGTGTGTCTCGCGTGCTGGCGGGTGTGGAGCAGCTCGCTGCACTACATGCAAAGACATGGCACGTGCAGGCGTCAGACTACCCGTGGCTGACGTCGGATTACGACCAGGCCATCCTCACGCTGATGAACACGTATGAAGCCGTCGTTAAGGGGCCCGATCGACCGAAAATCCATGAATATTTGAAAGATCAGGCGCGTGTCACGGCTGTGCTGAAAAAGCATTACGCCCTGCGGAATCCGAGGTTTCAGTGCTTACTGCACGGCGACTCGCATACCGGCAATACGTATCTCGTTAAAGGCGCGCCGCGCTTTCTCGACTGGCAGATGATCCACATTGGATCTGCGTTCCACGACTTGGCGTACTTCGTTGGCGCGGCGTTGACTGTCGAGGACCGGAGGGCAAGGGAATGGGATATTGTGGATCATTATCTTCGCACGTTGGAGAAGTTTGGGGTAGAGCCGTTGTTCAAGTCAGACGAGGAGGTTGCGGTTGAGTATAAGAAGTCCTTTCTGGCAGGTATCGGATGGATTATGTGTCCGTATGAGATGCAGGTTAAGGAGTGCGTGTATCCTATGGCGTTGCGGTATGCGGCTGCTTTGGATGATCATAAGGTGTTGGAGCTTGTTGAGGGCTTGCCTGAGCAGTCATAGGCTTTTAGGATGGGAGAAGGTGTTGACGCCATCAGAATAGTGGTTTGATACAAAATACAACCTAAAAGATGAATTTAGATTTTTGAAACCTGGAGGAAGTCGTCGATGGTGGTGATCGACAGCAACGTCATATGTTAACCCAACGCTACCGTGTTGCTCAAGGTGGTGCATTACCTTCCTTTTCATTACGCCGAAGCATCTCATACAGCTCTGGGCTTCCATTTTTCCATTTTTTTTTTCTTTTTACCAGAGAACTCTCATGTCTCCGTTGCTTTTTGGTTTGAATGGGGGATTCTCTGCTAGTTCTTCGCAAGTACCATATCATATCCCAGATTGCAGTTTAATAGTACATCCAGACAGAGCTCCAAGAACCATACTCCGTCGTCAACATGATTTCTAGACAACACTTGAGAGGTTCAGTATCTCGCAGGCCTTTCAGCTCCAGCAAGAAGCATCCACTACGAGGTTGTTGCATTTTGAAGCATGGCAAGATCCCACAGCAACCATTTTGTCGATATCTTGCGGTTTTGAATTGATAACTAGAAGTTTATAATCAATCAATCCAAGAGTATCATCTGCAATTTTGGCCATTTCTCGAAGTACCCGGAAATATCATTCAATTGAATGTGTGCAGGGGGAAAGGACATGAAGAACGGGGGTTGTGACTTTGAATAGAGAATTAAAGACTCCAGAGTTCCAAGTGTCCTGACATGCTGCCATGATTCTCGTGCTACAGAAGTAGGCTTTTGGTTCCTTCCATGCGTGATGAAAGTACACATTTTATTTCGGCACAGACATAGAGAGACGATAAGGTCAATAGTACTTTGACTTTGTGGATTCTCGAGACAGAAGAAGCTCCATGTTGAGACGGATTGGGAGTTTTTAGAGACATATCCGCAATGAAAACGGCGAGTGCAGAGAACAAAACATCGCATGGTCGAAGGAGTATTTTAGTCTTATAGTCATGTCCTCATCAAGAAACCAAGAAGACCACATCTGATCGGCCCAGTCTTCTTTTCGAAAATTCATTCCATCTCGGCATAGACGTCTTTGATGGAGCTCTACGATTCCTCCTACAAAACTTCCCGCCACTGTCTCGGCGTCATTCATCTCCCGAGTAATGGTTTTTAACCACTTCGCTCTCTCATATCATCCGTCATTGCCCATTTAAACCCAACAAATGTCTTTCTCGGGTGTGCACATACATACACAGCATTGATCCCAGAAAGTCCAGTCACATGTTGAAGCGGAGTCGATTTCAGAATCCGGCCACCCACCCACCGAGAAACTCATCGGCCCTCCGTGCTACAATCTTTCGTTCCAAAAAAACAGCCCAAAGCACAACCAAAACTCTTGCTATCGCTGCATTATCACTTTTTGCAGCACAACAACACCGTATGTTCCCTTCGCCCTACTTTTATAAAAATACATCGAAAGGTACCGAAGGGGGCACTTCTCCATGGAAACATGGATCAATCCTTTCGATCCACGGGTATAATCCCAGAATCAAAGCCCAATTCTCATGTATACAGAGCAGACCACTTTCAGACCCTCACAGATCGCTGAACATGGGACGGATGCCTCCTCATTTGTAATTCTCTCTGCAAAGACACCGAGGACAATACTCCACATGTACATGGTCAGTAGCCCTTTTTAAATCTTTTTATTCCCTTCACTGAGTTCGCACATAGCTGTCCAAGTGTTGCGAACGACCGTTTTCGTACCGTAGCTTGTATGCTTGAAGGACCAGAAACATACTTGGTTCGCATATCGACCTTTGAAGTTCCCATCCAGAAGACCAAGTATTCTTTTCCCCTCCTCATTCAGAACAATAAACCAAGATAAATTCTCATCTCATTGCTACTGTTTCTGTCGATTTCGCGTATCCTTGCAGACATCGGCACGGCTCATATAGCGTTTCCTTCAGCCATAGTCGGTCTCGCCATTACTGGCGCAACTTGTGGGTTTCTTTGGTAATAGGTTATTGCAGGAAAGTCTCCACGGCGGGCGTTTGCGTTGTCCGCCAAGCACCGGTCGGCGTTGGCCGCTCTCCCATGCCGACCCCTCGAGCACTAGCCACCTGTATCGTAAACCTGCTTATGTCATGTACCGTTTTCTTGCCCCCGCCTCGTCCTACGTTAAGCTAGCCGACACTGATGCGAGCCACCCACTGATGCGAGCCATCTGCCAGAGATCAGCCACCCCTTGAAAAATGAATGTAATTGCCTTAACCTAGTTACAATTGCCACTCTGTACACATAGACTAAAGCGTTTAAGCTGCTGCTTCAGCTGCTGCTCTCTCTACTTCTTTTTCTGCAGCGTTACTGTTATTTTGTAACTTTAAAAGAGCAAACGCCTGTACTGCTACCATAATTGTTTCTATATCTGTAAAGCGTTAATTTAGGTTTACACGAACTCTCTTTCGTGGCTGCTAAGGCTTAAAAGCTTTAAGTTAACTATGTAGTCTTTTGTTCTCTATTTCTAGCTATGCTGCGCGTATATTTGCTGCTGCAATTGCCTTGCCTGCTTTTTGAAAGAGCTAGTGAGTCTTGCGGCTAATACTCTTATATATGTAGAGCTTTTGCTAAGCTATAAAAAAATCACAAGGTCCGTAAGGGGTAGATAGATAGCTTTTAGCAGGTTAAGGTTATTTCTATCGTAGTAGCGTAATAGGCTTTTAAGCTACTTAAAATAAGTTAACTACCTACTTAATATTTAATAGACAGATGCCTGTAGTAGCCTATCTAGCTTATATAACTCTCTTAGTAATTGCAGCCTCTCTAGCATTATAGTAGGCTATAATAAAGTGTTTCTTTTTAATAGGTACTACGTTATTAAGGTACGATAGTTCCTAGATTTAATTTTAATAGAATCTTTTTACTACTAAGAAAACTAAAAGATCTAGAAGCTACAGAATGTGCGAAGAATAAGCAGGCATAAATAGAAGCTAAACTTTATTCTACTTATAGACCTATAAGAATTCTAGGTTAATATAGCTACTATAACTATCTAGAATTAGCATCCTCTAACAATCATCTAATAGAGCTATTTTAGGTAGAAATATCTGTTGCAACTATTTAAAGCTTATCGCATTTAATGTCTAGCCATTTTTAGAGGTTATATAAAGCTAGTCTAGAACTATTATAGGAAACCAAGTACTCTATAGGTTCTTGCCCTTAAATATTACTACGCAGCGCAGTTTCTTGCCTATAGCTAACACGCACTTAATTATTAATGCCTACTTGCGATTCTCTAGAGACTACTTGTAAGCCTTGCTCTTATGGCTATCTGCAAGTACTTTTATATTTGCGTATATCTCTATAGCCTTACTAGTCTTATCTATATTCTACATATCCTCAGCCTGTATACCTAGTCGTACGCGAGTCCTTTTAAAGAGCTTAAGAAACGCGCGTATCTATTCCTGTGTAGCTCTTTTAGCGCGTAAGCCCTCTATCTTTCTACCCACAATAAATGCGACACGTGGGTTGCGCTTAAGAAAGAAGGATATCTAATGCTTGCCTATAGAATTATTGTTTCTATTCATCCTTAGGATTTAATTCGCAATTTCTCGCGCGCGCGTGTAGGAAGGAGGAAAAGCGCGTGCGTCTTCTTTAAGGATCTATTGTATAAGAAACTCCTTTTGTTATAGAGTTAATTATTGCTAGTATACGTAGCTATTTTAGCTGCTCTACCTGCCGCGCATGCAGGTAGAGAGCGTGGCTTAAGGGATACCATACGCCTTTGTAGTAGCTCGTTGACTAGTAAAAACACTAGCATTAAGATAGCTAATAGCTACTTAAATAGTTGCTTTATAGTTGTCTATTTTAATTAGATAGGTAGAGAGAAAATACGTATTTTAATAAAAAGCTAAGTTCTAGATAGATAGCTTAGAATAGTAGGTAGCTTGCATTAGTACTAGCTAGCTTACTAATAGTCTTAGTAATAATAGAGCTAGCACTAGCTCTCCCCTTTAATACCTATACCTTAGTTAACTAACGCTAGTACTAACTATCTATACCCTTTTTTCTTTTATCTAATATAGCGTCGTTCCCCTCTAGATCCGCCTACTTACTCTAGCGTCTAAAAGCCTGCGTAAACGAGCTATATCTACATATACCTGCGCGCTTCTTAGTGCTATAGTCACTTATTACGTAGTAGTATAGCATGCTTTCTACTAGGTAGCTATTTTTAATACTTTTAAACTTTGCTTCTTCTACACAGTCTACATATATATATTTATATATAAAGAGGGTTTTAACCTATAGCATCTACTCTCTTTTACGCGTACTCTTTCTTTTCTTTACTCTCTTCTCTTCTTTTATTGTCTATGAAGCCCTCTTCGCGCCTGCTCTAACACCTTTATACCTACCTTAGGGTTAACTTAAGGCATTTAAACACGCTTTATACTTATTTACTAACCTATACTTCTCTTTTACAATTACAGAACTACTGTTTGCTTTTATACTGTTGCCACTTATTTTATTACTTTTATAAGCTACGTCTAAAGCCTCCTTTCTTAAGTAAAGACGCACAGCAGTACTTAGATATAGAGCGCCTGCGAGGCAATAATTAAAAGTAGAATGCAGCAGTGCTGTAGGCTTACGCCTTATCCCCTAGCGACATAGAATTAAAAAAAGCAAAGGTATAATTAACTCTATAATTGTACACGTTATAGCTACTTAACGACTAGCTAATAATTACGCTAGCAATAAACGGCTACTACTGTCGCGCTATAGAGAATTAGGTTTCATAAGCATCTATTTCTACTCTTTATACGCGCAACTAGCTAATTTTTAATGTTAATTTCTAACAATGTGTCCTTAGGTACTTTACTAACGTTATGCAAATTAACCTAGACTAGATCTAGCTTAGCTTATATTTTAAGACTAAAGAGGCTATAAACTACTACTACCTATACCTTAACAACTACGTTAAAGATTTAGTGTAGAAGTTTATAGTTCTTAGGCTAAAAAAGTATAAGTATAAGTAGACTATAAATTTAGCCTTTATAGTAATTTAATGCTAAAGAGAGCTTATTACCTAAGCTAACTTTACTATTCTTTTAGATAAAAGGCGCTAGGATGTAAGGAATTTCTAGTAGTAGTAACTAAAGTTTATAAATTATACAAATTAACGCGAATAAAGTTCTATCTTTAAGATTTGCTAGGTAGACTTTTTACGCCGCCTAATTTAAATCCTTAAGAACGCTAATCTCTTTATCTAGTAGATCTTCTATACTTTTATAAAAAAAGCATAGCCTTATAACTACTCTTACTTTTAAGAAGATTAAAGCTACTGCTAAAGACGTTATCATCCTTCTTAAAACACTATAGTAGCGTGCTAATAATATACCTTACTAGCTTAATACTTACGTTTTCTTTTATAGCATCTTCCTTCTAGCTACTATTAGAGGCTTTAGGTAGGCGATAATAGTAAGCGTTAAGTATAAAGATATTTGCTTAGCCATCGTGTAAAACTTTACTAACTAGTTAAAAATAAAGCTCATCGTTACCCCTACAATTAGGAAGAATAAGTTAAAGCTAGCTTTGCACGTCTTTAAAGCACTTGCGTAAGTATAACTACGCTACTTTTTTTTTATGCTTTTCCCTTTACTCTTTACTACTATAATTGCTTACCTTTTTTAAACTGTATAGGATCTCCTTTTTTATAATACTTGTCTTGTATAGCCCTATCTATCTCTCTAGCATTATCGCCGCGCAAGCAATTAAAGACGATGCTTTTAAAGTAAAGTTTAAGTTTGTTAAGGCACTACTTTCCTACTTTACTTTTAAAAGTATAGACTTCCTGCTACTAGACTAAAAAGAGAAAATACTTAATTACCCTATTTTTAACTTTTTTAATAGTACTTTTTATAATCTGTAGCACTAGACTTGCCTTATTAGTAAGTTACGTAAGGATCTATAGTTCTATATAATATAGGTTAGCATTAGTAAAAGACTTAATAGTAAGCAAACTCTTTAAAGCTTATACTATGTAAGGTAAGAGATTTTACTACTAACTTTTAAAACCTCGTAGGCGTTCTTACTAATGCCTTGCGTAATTATATTTTTTCTAATACTACCTAAGTCTTTTAGGGGAGTTACTAGATAAAATAGGTTTACAAAGATTTTATAAAGCTAGCCTTTAGGCTTATAGCTAGGCGTAATAACGACCTCTTCTAGAGCCTCTGTAGTATGTCCCTAAGCTAGAATACAGGCGCTCCTATAGACGTAAGTGCAGAGGACTTAAAAGAGTTTAAGAAGTGTCGCGATATATAAGGCCTCTGTAACGATCTTAAGAAAGCATGATAGAGGAACGAGAAAGTACGACAGGGGAATAAGAAAGAGATCTAGTTAATTAAAGCGCAGATTAAGAATCTTATCAAGACCTTATCGCATCTAAAACTATAAAAGAAGAAGGTAGCATATTTTAAACACGTAGATAGCATAAGGGCTTAAAGATTACCTACTATGGCTTCCTTAAGGGAAATGCATAGCAGCGGCGCGCCATTAGCTGTCGTATAGTTCTTACAAAGCTACGCTTAAGAGCTTAAGGAAAGCTATTTAGTAAAATAACGCGCATAGTATTATATAGAGCTTCTAGTTAATTACTTAGCTTATTAGCTATTGTGCCTACTACTAGGGCCTAGCACTCTAAAGATCGTAGTTAAAAGTAGTAGCAATGTAGCAAAGCTTACTTATAATAAAAGCGTTAACTTTAACCGTATACGTACGAAGTAGTCTAGGTATTTTCTTTGCAATACTACCTTTTATAGCTAGAGTGAGCTTACTAAGCACTACTAAAAGATCTACGTTAAGGATAGAACGTTTAATTAGTCTTTTTTCTACCTTACATACTTTTATTTAAGAATAAGTGACGTTATAATTACTAGAAGCCCACTAGCTTAAAGCTGCTACACGGAAATATCCTATAGCAAGATATCTACGCTAAACCTTCCGTTAATCTCTCCTTTAGTAAAAGGCTCTAAGCGCTATCTACTCTATAAGTGCTTCTTTCTAGGTAGAGGTAGCTTTTAGAGATATACACGTTAGGTCTACTACTAGAATAGAAATAATTTCGCGTAGCCATTCTTATGCCTTAAATATCTCTGCTAAGGAAAGGGTAGTACTTTTATTAGTAGTTTTAATAACTAGAAGAATTACGTCTTATTAGACTATATAAAGATAGAAGAGCTTTAGCCTTTACTTAGTTAGTAATGTTTACTTAATACTTATTTTAATAATAAATGTTACTAAGGAAGCAATTTAGGTAAGTAAAAAAGGGATGAAGCTAATACTAACTAGCTAGAAGATACTATAGCAGCGTTAGATATGAGCTATATTATACTAAGGACGGTTACTAACTCTATGTCTAGCATCTAAACCTTAGCCTCTTTATTAAACTTAGAAAATATGTAGAATATTAATCCTCGCCTACTACTAGACTACTTAAGAGAAGGCTTGAAAAGAGTAAAGAGTAGCCTTTTAGACAATCTAAAAGCAGGCAACAGCAAGTGGCGTGTGTTAGCCTAGAGAACGATATTAAATACTAAACTAAAAGGCTTAAAAGCTAATTATATCCTAATTATAGATCTATAACTAGAGTATTATAGCCTATCTTGTACTAGATTAGTAAACATTAAACTATATAAACTAATAGTCGCAGACTACTTTAATTAGCAACAGCAAGAAGTTACGGAAATCCCTAAGAGTCTGCTATTGGAAGCTATCACAACCTTAGCGCTCGCGATGATAGATCTTAGAGATAGCAGTACATAAAAAATAAATTTTAAAAGCCTTTTACCTACTTACCCCCTTAATGATAAGGACGTCTAGCAAGTCTAACTAGCTAAACTCTATTAATGCCTAGTAGAAAAAGAGAAAGAAATAAGTAATACGTAAACTTTAGTATTAACGCTAGATCTTAAAGATCTAAGCAATACAGCTAAGCTCTACTAAAGTAAAGGGTACGCTTTCGTCTTAAAGAGGCGCGAGCTTAATTAAACTATAAATAATGCATAGAAATGTAAGGAGATAAGTAGCAACATTAGCTTATAGTATATAATTAAGGGTAGAAGGTTAAAGGCTTCTATAAAGAATTACGCGTAAGTGCAGGCAGATAATACTATTAAAGAGTTACTTTAAGCCTACTTAGTAATTTTTTAAGCAAAGAGCTAATTAGCAATTTATTTCCTAAATTACGAAAAAACATTAAAAGCTGCTACCTATCTATTCTAAAGCTACTGTCTAGTTTCGTGCTCTATGTTAAGGTTAAGTATCTTTAAGCGTACGTATCTATTTAGTACATGACACTGCGAGACCCTAACTAGCCAACCTTGTAACCTACTTAGGATTTAGAAAATAATCTAAAATTATAAACTAATTAGGGTGCTACCAACCATCTAGATAACAATAAGCTAATAAATAGGTTAGTTAGGCGGCGTACAAAACTTTGCTAAAAAAAAGAATTAAAAGTTAGATGTTAATAGAATGTTCTAAGGCAGGCGTATATAGAAAGTTTTCGTAGATTTGAATAGTCTTAGCGTACAGTTAACGTTGAGCGTAGGCAGCGTAGAAATCGCGTTAGATCATAAGTATTTATAAAGGTTTAAGGTGTCTTACATAATAATTCTAGCGTTATATAGGATTATAGCTAAGCGCTCGTGCTTAAGCTTAGCAAGAGACTAGCGCTTTTTTACCCTTAAAAGAATAGACTATAATAATGTACTATTAAAAACTTCTCTTTACTATAGCGCATGCATAAGACGCACGCATAAGACACTTATACAAGGATTATAGTAAGGTATATTATAGCTCTATTAACTAACTTTTTAGGATAGTTGCTAAAGATTTTAAATCTAGCTGTATGCTTTAAATTAGCGTCTATAACTACTACTTAAATCCTTCTGTCTCCTAAATCATCCCAACCGCTTAAGAATTCTAGAAATAAGTTAGATTGCGTAGCTAACGGGCTTTAGTTAACAAGATTTAGTTAGGTAAAGAAATTTTAGTATAGTCTACTTTAACCTTTCTATAGATATAGTAGTAAAGTTCCTTTACCTTAATAAATATAAAGAGCATATTTAGGTTGAAAGGGCTATTTATAAACGTTTTAAGGACTGCGACGGCTATGTAAGGCTTTTGCGATACTTTAGACTATATAAATTAGGTCTTCGTCTGTAGTTTGCTAAGAACTATAGACTTTGCAAGTATATTTAGGATTATAGAAGGAATCTCTCCTTAGAATAGCAACTTCGCTAGTGTTAGCAAATAGCTAATACGCTAGCCTATTTTTATTTAAGCAGTGTTATTTATAAAGATCTAAAGGTAAAGAATGTATTTTTAGATAATAACCTAAACGTAAAGATCGCTAACTTTATAGATTCGTCTTTAAATAACTCTTAAAGTAGAGCAGAGTAAATAACGTTAGCTAAGTTACTTTAACTACTAAATGATTACTCCCTCTAGCTGCCTTAGGCTTAGTATTATAGCTTGTATATAGTATTTTATTATATAAGGGTACCTAATACTTCTAGAATAGCAGCTAAGCAAGGTGCTAAGCATGCGGAGCGAGATGTTGCGCCTATGTCTAAAGATGCTAACTAGCGGATCTAGCCGCTGCCTAGGTAGCTAGCGTAGAGCACGTGGTGATAGTTTTTAACTTTAATAGCAAAGAAACTATTAGCTATAAGCTAATAGCTATAAGCTTAGCATTTAAGGCTACTTAAAGGAATATACGCGACGATAATTATATAAGACGTGCAGGGCGGTTTTAATCAGCGTTAATAGATTGCGAAGGAAGGCATTCTCTAATAGAGGACGATGGAGAGTTCTAAATACAAAGCTATACGTTAAAATAAAAAAAATACTCTAGATAGCACGGGACGAGTTAAAGGGTTTAGAGTGTCCCTAAGGTGTAGCTTTTCTTTAGAAGGAGTATAGCTTCTTAAACGTTAGGCCTAAGCGCATCTTATTAATGCTAGTAATGCAATGGTAACTAATTAACTTAGCAATGCCCTAAAGCAAAAGTAAGAGAATAACTCATACATGCATACGACTAAGATGTAGTTACATTTTCATGCAGGCTAAAAATGTTATTTTTACATAAGGCGTCTACTTAACTATGATTTCTGTAAGACATATCTCTTTTAACGCAATAGATACATTGTACTAGCCTATTGAACCCTTTTTAGATAATAGATATCTTAGATATGCGTATCGTGTAATGGTAGGCAAACTGTAAAAAAAGAATAGTAAACATAAATATTTACCTAGAAAATAGAAGAGTAGTAGCCTAAAAAGAAAATACTCTAGGTAATAAAACTACAGAAATAGCAAAAAGAATAGAACCTTTTATATAGGTATAGGCTTTAGGTCGCCGCTGCTTTCTAGAAGCATAGCTTAGTGTCTTAAAATTAAAATTAAGACTTTAAGTATAACCGCGAGCCTTTTAAAGTTATTAATAAGCTGCTACTATACGTTAATATCTAAGTAAAGACTTACTATACACTCCTAATAGACTCTACTACTAACATTAGCTTAACTATAGGTTAATCTATTATTCTAATTCCTGCATTAATATTGATAGTAAGAGCCTCTTTGCATGCTAGACAATTAGAGCTTGCAAGCCTTAGTATCCTAGTTAATAGCTATTATTTCGTAGAGATAGTTATTTATTAGTATAAAAGACGAAGTAAATTTAAAGCTAAAGGTTTAATTGTTAGAGCTAAATAACGATTATTGTTATTTTAAATATATACAGGCATTAAGTGCTTAGACCTTACTTGCTACATCCTAGCGATCTTTGTTACTAGCTAGCTATAACAAACTCTAGGTAAAGTATCTAATATAGTAGATAGTTAGTAAGAGGCGTTTAATACTGCTAGCTACGCAAATATTAGACTATGTAGGAACAGCGATAGCTTAAAGCTAGTTCGCGTAGTAATGAT
This sequence comes from Byssothecium circinans, assembly GCA_010015675.1. Classification (NCBI taxonomy): domain Eukaryota; kingdom Fungi; phylum Ascomycota; class Dothideomycetes; order Pleosporales; family Massarinaceae; genus Byssothecium; species Byssothecium circinans. The sequence continues at coordinate 891,583 of ML976985.1, forward strand.
AGAATCCTAACATTCTATTAAAGGATATAGTTATAGTTACTACTATTACGCGACTATTAGCATGTTAATACTACAACATCTCCTCCTCCTAAAGGTAGAACTTAATAGTAACTAGAATGCTACTCCAAGTAAGTTAGATTAGCTATAAATTTAAATAGAGAAAGCATGCTTTATTATGTTTACTACCTAGTTTATTATATTTACTACCTAGCTCTTCGTGTTTACTACTCTAAGGTAACTAGATTATGGTAACGAAGCTTATTGCTAGGAAAAGCATTGCAAGGTATAGATGCAGGCGATAAAAACTTGCAGGAAGGCAGCTAGTAAAGAACGAAAGTAGGACGGCACGATAGGGCTAAAGAGCAGGTAGAAGGCAACTAATAGTAAGTGACTCTCTAGCTTTGTTAAAAAGGATATGCTTAATGTTATAGTTACGGCCGTCCTAGTCTTTCCTTATTTCCGAGCGTTGCTAGCATAGGAAACTAACAGAGCATAGAGAAGCAAACTAAGGCAAGAAAAAGAAATAGAAAAGAAGCTAGAGTAGCCGCCTTTAAAGCTATTATAGCGCTTATAGATTCTTTTTTAAGTAGCTTTCTAGCGCACTATTCTCGCCTAACCCCTTAGTTAATTAGCAGTAGAGAGCCTGCTATAGGTAGACGTAGCTTAAGGATTATAGTGCTAATCTAGAAAGAAGGCGAAACCCTTAGGAATATAAGTAGTAGTTATAGTAACGTATATTATATCTTTTACTATAAATTAAAGACTTTAAGTCTACTATTTCAAATGCTAAGATTGCTATCCTTAACATGTACATCTATAGATTACATATTATAGTGCATAATCTTAGCTAATTAGATCTTTAGAATAGCTACTAAGATCTTTCCTATTAAACTTATTTTTTTCTTTAAAGATCTTACCCTCTACTACATCCTTAATGAATGCATTAACTATGCTATTAGCCTTAATCTATACTAAGCTATAACCTTCGCTATACTATATATTGCATGGCCGCTCTACTTATTATTAGGATACTTTATTTACTAACAAGTCCTACCTTAATATTAAGATTAAGCGCTGACGTGTCGCCCACGATCTGATAGTTTAGCTTGCCGCGTAGATTACTGCTAAATGTATGAAATAGAGGTATAAAGAGTAAGGCCTTAGGTTTCTAGTATTCGCTATTAAGATTGATAACAATAATTTAATATGCAAACTACTCTTTTGTGCATGTTATATCGCCCTCTACTTATTATATTTCTAAACTTTCTAATACTTAATATTGCATAAAGCGTCTTTGTATAACTATACGTATAGTTACTACATACTAAATTAAATAATTACTATAGTTACTATACCTATCTAAGTTTCTACTTTTAGTACGACTTGCACTAGACCTTTTTACACTTACAATAATATACGCCCTAAGGCGTCTCCCGCAAGAAGCGTAGTACGTACGTCGTTCGCATTTACATTAATTAATAGAATGCTAAGAGGCATCTAGACGAGAATTTTCTATACATTCGCGTTTATTCTTTATTCTTTTAATATGTATAGATTTAGTAGATAAGTTTACTACCGCGATTCTAAAGAATACTTTTTTAGTAGTAAACGTCTAGTGCTTTCTTACTATAGTTAAAAAAGATTCTCTTAAGCCATCAAAGAAGTTAAGAAATAAGTGCATGCGAGGTTAAAAAAAAGGTAAGTGCTAGAAGCAGTCTTAAATAGCGAACTAGGTAGATAAGATTAAGTCTACAGGATACCTACATGTTGTAATGAAAGCTCTAGTCTTGTCCGTAGAATAAGTGATATTAAGTTTAAGTACTTATTAATATAATAAGGTAACGTTTAGTCTAAGTGCTTTTTAATAAGGATTCTATATATGCGATAGCTTAGCTTGGGCTGCTATTAACAAGAATCCTATACGACTTTTAGTTTAACCGCGCTAGGCAAGGATCCTGCAGGTCCCGCGATTTTTAAGTTTAAGGTAAGGATCCTACAGATTCCACGACGCTAGGCAAGGATCCTGTAGGTCCTGTAACTTTTTAGTTTCTATGTTCTTTAGTTTTTGTTTCACGACGTCGTTCTTTAGAAATACTATATAGGAGACATGCTGCCATAAAATCAAGCTTTATATAGGCGGCAAGACTAAACTAACTTTTATCAAACTTACGTTTAGGTCCTGTAAGTCTTACTAGATAAATAGAATAACTAACTAGTTTAGTCTAATAACTAGAAGGTCTTTAGATAGTCTCTTACTTAACTATTATTTATTAGTTAGACTATTAATACACTGTATAATACTATTAACCTAGAATACCTTTAGTTAATTTAAGCTTATATGAATAGTATGCTTACTTCTACTTTTAAGCTACTTGCTACGCAGCCTTTTACTTACCTTCCTACCTATACTATTAATCTAGAATATCTTTAACTAGCTTAAATCTATACGAGTAATACTCTTACTTTTAAGCTACTTGCTACGTAGCCTCTTATCTACCTTCCTAACTATACCGTTAATCTAAGATATCTTTAACTAGCTTAAATCTATACAAGTAATACTCCTACTTTTAAGCTACTTGCTGCAAAGCTTTTTACCTGCCTTCTTAACTATACTACTAATTTAGAATACTATGTAGCAACTCTAGATTTTGCGTTAACTGCTTCTTTTACTCCAATCCTAGAACCTATTAAAGCTGCTTTAGCTTAGTTTTATCCAAAAATAGCACGAGTATTTAATTCTAAACTGCTGTATTTTAGCCCCTTTCTACGAGTTACTAGGAAGCATTCCTCTCTTTCTGCTAGGCCTTCTCGTTGTGTTAGGTGTTAGGCTTTTAAGAAAAAAGTATTTGCTCTACTAAATAAGGTGCTAGCCGGAAGACTAATATCTACTTAGTGCTGTAAAATAAGAAGAGGATATCCTTGTAAATGATGCATCTAACATAGACTTCCTATGTAGATATGTCTTCTAGAGCAGTTTACACAGCATATACTATTTAAAAAATATACGCTGCTGCTTTAGTTACCCCGTGGGAATGCTAACATCTTTAAAAAGAAAATAAATTATATAAGATTCTATTTACTACTATATTAGGCCTAATAGGTCTAAAGGCTACTATTAAACTACAGCAATATCTTTATAGTCTTTACTTTAATATTAAATACTTTCTATTCCTCGCAAACTATCTAAACTAGGTTTCTGTCCTCTAGCAAAACTACTAGCTAGCATTAGACAAGAATAACGGCCTATTGCTTAAGCAACGCCCTAGTTAATATATCAACTTACGTTTAAGACTACGTTAAAGCGTCCCTTAGGGAGGCGTGCACTTTCTAGAATCTAATCTTATTCTTCTTCTAGGTAGTAGCAGCACTGTATAAAAATGTAAGTAATCTTCCTAGTCTACAAATAACAAGCTAATTTATAAAAGTCTTAATTATAAGGCGATGCTTAGAGCTCTATACTACTCTCTATATTATAAGACGAACATAGTAATTTGCTAGTAATAAAACTCTAAGGATGCCCACTATTAAAGAAAGATCCTTTGCATAGTATAGCATCAAACCTATACCCCGTATAATCTAGAATTAAATAGGCCACCTGCTAAAGTTAAAAATAATCATACTTTATAAGGATATCTTAAAGGGCCTACAAGCTATAATAGAGAGGAGATGTTAAAAAGAATAGATAATTGTAACTATAGCATTAACTATCCTCCTACATACTCGTAAGCTAGATATTAGCAGAAACCTTCTAGTTTAAAACCTCCCTTTCTTTAACTATTATTAGTCTAACTATTTAAGGTTAGTTTCTAGATATATCCGTTAAAGCCTAAGACGCTTATTAAGGAAGGGACTATCTCTTGCAACTCCCTTCTATCGCATTTTTATTATTTGATAGGGTTAAAACCTCTAGAAATAGAATAGAACTTATAAGAATTAAAAGAGATAGTAGATAATAACTAAAGAGTCCTACTATTTATAAAGTAACTTTAAGCACAGGTTACGCGCCTATGTGAGTTATAGAGAATATCTATATATTTACTTTAATACTAAGGAATCTACGTACGTGTTACTAAGGGGTATACTCGCTAAATCCTAGTCCGTGTAAAGGGAGGTCAGTTAGTATAAGGCGTATACATTAGGTAGTAAGCTTTAGTAGTTTAAGAGTTAAACATATGAAGCAACTAATTCTATAATAGACTATAGAATAACTAAGGATTAATCTAGGTAAGAGATGAACTATAGAGAGTTGACTGCAAAGAACTAAAATTAGAAAGATAAAGGAAACCTTTTTAGTCTTTATATTGCTTACTCTATTTCTTTAATAAGTCCTTAATCTCGCCTAGAGCCTTTGCTTCTTAGATCTCTACTTAATCTAGGATTATACCCTACTTCTAGGATTAGTTAGTCTTAGCGGGATTATAATCACGTAACTAATGCCTTAACCTTATCCTGTGCCCTACTATCTAATACTCTCCCTAAGCGTATTATTTTTGCGTGGCTGCGCTTATCTATTATCTTGTAATATTATCCTCCTCTTTAAGGTTATCGTCCTAATATCCTAAGAGGTGTATCTACCGTGCCGCTTCTTCTTATAGCTAGTATATAAGTTGTGCGTATCCTTAGTTGCTTATAGTATTATAGCCTTCTTTAAGGTTCTACTATCCTTTCTCTAACTATACCTAAGGTTCCGTCTAAATCGTTAACCGCGCGTCGTTGTTACCATGCTAACTAAGTCTGCTCTTAAGGTCTAGAGATGACACTAGGTTGCAAGCGTTATTAGAAGCGTAAGCTTTATTATTTTATTAATGTAGCTATAGATTAGTGCGCCGCCTGCATTTAAGTCTACGCTAAGTATAGTCTGTTTGTCTCTAAGGAGAAATAAGAGAAAGTATAAAAAAAGAAAAAAAAAAGTAAATTACGCTTTTTTGTTTTAAGGCTAAGGTAGCTTAGCTCCGTGTTGAGCTAGCTGAACTTAAGGCCTATAAGTGTTCCTTTGCGAACTAGGATTACTATGTCCTAAATGTAATAGACGCTATTTAAGAGGTAGAGACTTTAAAAAGTATAGAGACTACTATTTTAGCTAAACTACTGCTATCTAAACTATCATCAACTAACCTAGGCAAGTTATAGGCTAATCCTTCTTTAATTTCTTTTAATCTTTTTTTATTCTTTAACTTTTCTACTTTTCTAGCGAACACGAAGTTAATGCCTTTAAATACTACTAGTAGTAGTTCTTTACTAATTTCTTGCAGTCTATAAAATTCTATATTAGTTCCTAAGCGTTCTAGCTATCTAGCTAGTCCTTTTATTTAACTAAGTATTTCTACTAACGCTTGAATTTCCGCAGGTCCTTGATCTCCTTAACCTTGTAGTTTTCATCCTTGAGCTCAATCTGTGTCTTAATTTTAGCGTCCGGTGGTGCTAGTTTAAGAAGTGATTTATAAAAGATAAGGTATATGCATATATTTTTAAGAAGTTCTAGCTTGAACGTTACTAGTCTCTTAACCTTTAGGATCTAGAACAGTCCTATCTAGAGGTTATCTAGTTTGTTACATAGCTATTTAGTTCTTAGATTTCTTTATAATAGAAAAACTTTATCCCCTTTTTTAAAAGTTAGTCTTTTAAGCCTTTTCTTATTTGCTAATCTAGCTATCGTAAGGTTCCTTTAAGCAATTCGTTAGCTTAATTTGTCGTATAGTTCGCGAAGTAGTCATGCCTTATTGTTAGCTTTAGCTAAAAGACTTTTAACGTCTTTAGGATTTTAGTAAGCAATCAGCTTATATCCGTAATTCGCGTAGTACGGCGAGTATCCTATTATCAAGGATCTCGTGCTATTATAAGCTAATTGCGCTGTTAGCAGGAGTTTAACCTAGTTATCCTATAGCTTGTTAGCGTATATTCTTAGATACTGTTCTAGTGTCTAGTTCGTTCGTTCTATGTAATCATCCGTCTATAGATAGAAGCTAGTTAAAAGCCTTTTATTAACTCTAAGCTTTGCTAGGAACGTGCTCTAATACTTAGAGGTGAATAGTATTCCTTAATTAATGTAAAAAGGTAATAGAGATATAGTAGAGATAGTTAATAGTAGTAGATTGATAGTAGATTATATCGTATGTAGTTAAGAGTTTAATCAAAGATAGAGCACTTACTTATACCTTTCTTCAGCCTATTCCTACTAGCCTGTATACGGTAGATAGTATAAAGAAAGGCTGCAAGCATTCTTACTTTTCTGCAAACGTCTTAGCTTAATATTGTTTCTTTATTTAATAAAGAACTAATAACGCCACAATATTAGCTAGGCCTTTAGACCGGTTGATTAATTAATTGCTTAATTAATTGATTGATCTAGGATGGTTCCATCCAATCTATAGTCAACTACCTAGGTAGTAGTAATCTAGGATAGCCTAGATTAGTAACCTATAGTATTTAACTACTAGGTAATAAGGAGTATATATAGAAATAAGAGTAGATTAATATAAGTATTAAATATACTCTTATATTCTAACAATTAGTAATAAACTATTCTAGTACACCATGTTAACTAACGAGTGCCTTAGTTACCTCGTAAGCTATTTCTTTAGCTATAACTATTTCTTTCGTTGGTACAAATATTGATGCCTTAGTTAATTAATTAACGATTACTAATATTAAATCACATAGCCGTGCTAATCTAGGTTCTAACAATTTTAGAAGCTTTATAATAAAGTCTATTGTAACGCTAATCTATAGGCGTGCGGGTAGTTCTAGCAATTAAGGTAATCCGTAAGGCTTATGTCTCTTAGGCTTGTTCTTAGAATAGGCTAAATAGTTGCTTATCGTATTCTAAACCGCTTTTCGTACATTAGGTATCAAGTACTTGTTTGAAACTTGTTAAACCATTTTGTTGACCCCTAGGTGTTTATATTCTTTAGACTCGTGTAGCTTCTATATTAGGGTTAGTATATAAGCTTCGTGTAGTATAATCTATTATTCCTCGTCCTAAGGTAGTCCTACCTTTAGGTGCTTAACTAAGTCGTATTCTACCTTTTATTTTAAGGTTAATTAACTATAGTCTATAAAGTTGTGTACCTTTAGTCCCTAGTAATTAATTATTACTAAGGGGTATACTTGCTAAATCCTAATCCGTGTAAAGGGAGGTTAGTAGGTATAAGGTGTATACGTTAGGTAGTAAGCTTTAGTAGTTTAAAAGTTAAACGTGTAAAGTAACTAATTCTATAATAAACTATAGAATATCTAAGTATTAATCTAGGTAAGAGATAAACTATAGAGAATTAACTACAAAGAATTAAAATAAGAAAGATAAAAAAGAACTATCCTATCTTTTATACTATTCCTTCTGTTCCTTCAATCTATCCTGCTTTGTCTGCTACGTCTGCTACGTCCGTAGCAGGCGTAGCAGACTAAGCACTAAGTGCTACACTTGCTACGTCTTCTTAGCACATAGCATACTAAGCATATTACTTAACCTGTTAACTTAATCCTGCTTTACGCGCCTTTATATCGCTATCCTCTAGGCTTAACACTTTCTGCGCTAGATCGTCTAGTTCTAGATACCTTGTATCCTACTTATTCATAATATTATCCCCCTTTTTAAGATTATTGTCCTAATAACCCCTAAAGACTAGCTGCTACGCCACATTAAGTCGTAGCTAGCATATAAAGCGTGCGTACCTCCTAGTAACCGTAAGGTTATACCCTTCTTAAGTATTTCATGTAAGAAAGCAAGGGAGGTTTGAAAGATATTTAAATAACAATAGAAGTTATTTAAATATAAAAATATAAAAGCTGTATAAGGATAGCTCTTACATAAAGCTGCTAGCAGTAGAAGAGGCTAGTAGTATAGTAGGTAGTAGGTAGAAAGTAATAGCT
>ML976985.1:899826-935427 GCA_010015675.1 Byssothecium circinans
TTATAGTAAAATAACTAGTCAACTAATTTATACCAAATTTTAATATGTTATAGAGAAAAGCCTAAACTATAACATAAGAATATCTTAGCTTATTATATAAGCTATTAAGCTTACTATTTTACATTTCGTAGTTTTTTACTTAACTATGCCTAAGGTCTTGTTAACTAATTGTAAATAATCTTGCATTGCTTAAATTCGTGCTATAGACTACGCCATCGCTAAACTATGTCGTCATTACCGTAAGAGGAACTTACGCTGCCTTCTATCGCTAGAGGGCAACTATGCAGAGTGCGCCTCTGCTAGGGCGAAATATTCTTTCTTTCTTTTAAAGAAAGAGTTTGCTGCCCTTACTTAGAAGCGTTAACGGCTTCGTCGTAAGCTTTAGAAAGTTGAGCGACACAAGGTTAAGCTTAATTATTAAAAACTAGATTTAGAGGATTAGTTAGGCTCAACAATTAATAAAGAATAGAAGCTATTTACTAATAAGAAAGCGTCTATCGCTAAGCTAGAAGCTCTTAAAAAGAAGATAGATATTTAGAAGGGCTTTTTTAAAGAATCTAGTACGGTTGCTACTAAGGTTCTTTTATCGCTACAACCTAGACCTCTAACTAACTTAGGCTAGTTACAGGCTAATCTTCCTTTAATCTTAGATCTCTCTTTTAATTCTTCCTTATTCTTTAACTTTTCTATTTTCCTAGCGAGCTTAGAATTACTGCCTTTAGATGCCATTGGTAATATTCCTTTACTAAATCCTTACAGCCTATAAGATTCCGTATTAGTTCCTAGGTATTCTAGCTATTTAGCTAGTCCTTCTACTTAACTAAGTATTTTTACTAACATTTAAATTTCCGTAGGTCTACTACTATCCCTTTGACCTCGTAATCTTCATCTTCGAGCTTAACTTGCGTCTCAATTTTGGCGTCCGGTAGTGCTAGTTTAAGGAGTAATTTGTAAAAAATAAGGTATATGCGTATGCTTTTAGGAAGTTCTAGTTTAAACGTTAATAGTCCTTTAACCTCTAGGATCTAGAATAAGTTCTATCTAGAGGTTGTCTAGTTTATTGCATAGCTATTTAGTTTTTAGATTTTTTTATAATAGAAAAACTTTATCTCCCTCTTTAAGGGTTAGTCCCTTAAGCCTTTTCTTGTTTACTAATCTAGCTATCGTAAGATTCCTTTAAGCAATTTGTTAGCTTAGTTCGTTGTATAGTTCGCGAAGTAATTATGCCTTATTATTAGCTCTAGCTAAAAGACTCTTAACGTCCTTAGGATTTTAATAAGCAATTAGCTTATATCCGTAATTCACGTAGTATGGTAAGTATCCTATTATTAAGGATCTCGCGCTGTTATAGGCTAATTGCGCTATTGATAAAAGTTTAACCTAGTTATCTTATAGTTTGTTAGCGTATATTCTTAGATACTATTCTAGCGTCTAGTTTATCTATTCCGTCTAACCATCTATCTATAGATAGAAGCTAGTTGAAAGCCTTTTATTAATTCTAAGCTTTGCTAGGAATGTGCTCTAATACTTAGAAGTAAATAGTGTTTTATAATTAGTAATAAATTATTCTAGCACACTATATTAACTAACAAGTACCTTAGTTACTTCGTAAGCTATTTCTTCGGCTATAACTATTTCTTCTATTAGTACGAATATTAATGCTTTAGTTAATTAGTTAACAATTACTAGTATTAAATTGCATAGCCATGCTAATCTCGGTTTTAACGATTTTGGGAGCTTTATAATAAAGTCTATTATAACGCTAATCTATAGGCGTGCGGGTGGTTCTAGTGATTAGAGTAATCTATAAGGCTTATGTCTCTTAGGCTTATTCTTAGAACATGCTAAATAGTTGCCTATTACGTTTTAAACTGCTCTTCGTACATTAGGTATCAAGTACTCATTTAAAACTTGTTAAACTATTTTGTTAATCCCTAGGTGTCTGTACTCTTTAGACTCGTGTAGCTTCTGTATCAAGGTTAGTACATAAGCTTTGTGTAGTATAATCCATTGTTTCTTATTCTAGAGTAATCCTACCTTAAAGTACTTAACTAAATTGTATTCTACCTTTTATTCTAGGGTTAATTAACTATAGTCTATAAAGTCGTGTACGTCTAGTCTCTAACAATTAATCTTAGCTACCTTAGTTAATTAGGGTTAATTATAGCGTATACTACTATTAATGTCCTTTCGTACGACCGTATCGTACGTAATAGGTTAGTCTATTTCTTAAAAGTTAGATCTTTAGCTAAGAGCGTCCGCCGCTCCGTTTAACAATTCTAGGCGATAGTGTACTTTAAAATTATAGTTAGCTATTATTTTAGCCTATCTAACCTGCCGTTAGTTAAGTTTCATAGTCGTCGTGAAACTCGTTAGGTTCTAGTAATTTAAGTATACTTTTACCTAGTATTTAGCGCTTACTAGCTAGGCTTACTATTATTTAAAGGCATCTACTATCGCTAGTAGTTCCTTGTCGTAAACGTCATAGTTAAGTTCTACTCTTAAAAATTTTTAAGAGTAGTAAAACACTAGTCTCTACTTCTTATCTTTGCCTTACTATAAGAGTATCGCTCTTAAGGTATAGTCTAATATATCCATTTCTACTCGCAGTAGTCATTCTAGATTATGCATCTATAATATAAGGGCTAATAGAAATAACTTCTTAAGCTTCTTAAAAGCATTTTATTATTTTATTCCTTATCTAAATTCTAGGTAATCCTTTTTCTTAGTGACCTCCGTAAAAAGCGCTATAATTTTTAAGTATCCCTTAATAAACTTTTAGTAGAAGTTACCAAATCTTAAGAAAAATTACACGTTTTTAACTATCTTAGGTTTTAGCTATTCTTTTATAGCTTTAACTTTTTTTAAGTTTATAGTAATGCCGTCTCGTAAGACCATGAAGCCTAAGTAATCTATCTTTGTAACATAGAATTCGTATTTCTTAAGCTGTAAAAGTAATTAATACTCTTTTAGCTTCTTAAGCACCTTCTTAACGTATTTAATATAATCTTTAAGCATTCCTAAGGTATATACTAGTATATTATCTAAGTACGTAGTTATAAAAACATCTAAGTATTTATAAAGTACTCTATTAATAAGCGTCTAAAACGTTGCAGGCGCGTTTATTAATCTAAAAAGTATAACTGTATATTCGTATAAACTATATTAAGTCTTAAAAGCCGTTAGCTATTTGTAGCTCTTAGCTATCCGTATTTAATAGAATCTGTCTTGTATATTAAATTTTATAATCTACTTAACTCTTTAGAGGCGGTCCATAAGTTCTTAGATTAAAGAAAGAAGGTAATAGTTCTTTTTTATAACATAGTTAAGCTATCTATAGTCTATATAAAGTCGTAGTTTTCTATTCTTTTTAAAGACAAAAAGAATTAGTAAAGCTATTAGGCTTATACTTTTTTATATATAACCTTACTTTGTATTCTTCTTAATATACGTTTACAGTTCTTTTTGCTAATCTTATATAAGCGGATATATTAGTCTTAAGCGCAACTTCGCGCCTTCTTTTAAGTAAATCTCGTGATCCTATTTTTAGTAGTCTAGTAATACGGTTTTGTCTTATTTTTTAAATAGATCTTGAAACTCCTTATATTCTAGTAGTATTATAGGTTAGGGTTTGTCCTTCGTAAGTGCAACTCTTTATATCTAGATAACTTCTATCTATAAAGGGTTTTTCTTATAGATCCTCTTAATTTTATAAAGTAATATTTTGCTAATTTATCTAGTCTAACTAGGTGAGCTTTAGATTGCTAGGCTTAACCTTTTATAGCATATTCTAGCAACTTTATGCGCTAGTTTTTAGCTAAATATCGTTTCTTTCTACTAGTTAATAGTAGGATTATGCTTCTTAAGCTAATTATAACTAATTAACATGTCTTCTTTACTAAGATCTATAATGTTAAGGGAAGTTATATTTTTAATTTTAAGTATGTAGAATAATACTTTTTAGGTTTCTAACCTTAAGTATCTTTTACCATAGGACATTAGTCCGTCGTTGGCTAATATTACTTATATTAAACGTTCCTTATCTTAATAAGGTATATTGTATTTTTTAACTACTTATAAAAAGATTATTGTCTATATAGCTCTACTATTTATAAGTGCTATAAGCTTACATTTATATACGTACACCTCTACTTTTAATTAATAAACTAGTAGATCTAGATGTTATACGTTGTATAAAATTATTATAAAAATACTCTTACTAGCGTAATTTTATCCTTAGTAGCATCTTAGTTTTTTAACATTCTAGATTTTATTAGAAACTAACTTACTTCCTATTTCTTTGATAAGTGTGTTAGGTAGCTGTTTTCGTAATAAGCCGTCTATAATAGGTAGGCATGCTTTATTAATGGTTCGTTTCTTCGCGGAAACCCTTTCTATAGTTTCTTTAAAAGGTATGCTTAATATATGTCATTAAAGCACTATTTATAAGGTAAGTTATTATAACCTTCTACCTTAATAGTTTGCAATGTATTGTTAGGCAGCGGGGCTCCTAGCCTTATAGGAGCTTAGGCTACGGCTGCTAGCTTATTACTATAGGCTACCTATTCTTAATGCTATTTGTTTAGCATTGTTTACTAATATTTTAAGGAATTGCTATATTTTCTCTAGTAAGCGTCTCTCTTAAACTTGCAAAAAAGAGTAAAGAGTGTATAGCGTCTATAGTCCTTGTCTAAGCATTCCCTTAAAGTAAGTAGGTTATAATTATAACCTTTTTTATCCTACGTAGCTTCTTCTTTATAGAGCGTATAGTACATACAATCGAGGATATTCTCGCATTGTGCCTAGTCTATTTTTTTGTGCTTGCAGTCCATAGGGTGTCTTAGGGGGTGTTAATATTAATAGTTTTTAATTTTATAGTCTAGAGTATTACTATCTATTAGTCTTATTAGCTAATATCCTATAATATGCTTACTTAGCTAATATATTTAGTAGTACTAGTCGTAGCACTTCTACTATCTAACGCGTTTGTATTATTATTGTTAATTGCTAAAGTGATAAGTGTAGCAGGCTGCTACTAGATAGTCTTTATCTAAGATTATAATATATAATATCTGCCTAGGCTGTTATCTTACCTTGTTTTGTTCGCGCTTATAGTAGAGATACTAATCCTTTTAGTAGTAATACTAATTAACCTTTTAGTAAAAATCCTTCTTAGGTACTTTTACTTTAATGTATCCCTCTACAACGTATAGGCTTTAGAGTTATATAGCTTTTACTACTACCTCGCTAGCTTTCTTACCGTATACTAATATAGGTATAATGTAAGCTAGTCCTTTGTGCGTAGTACTAGCGCATCTCTAGCATACTTTTACGTCTAATCATAGTTAAACTACCTAATCTATCACCTTATTCTTAGCTAGACCTTAGCTTAAGCGTAATAGTTCTAATTTCTAGAACTTTTTAAAGGGTAGAGTAGGACCTATATCACTAGCATTATCGTTAAATAGTTTTGTTGCTTAATCTAGTTCAAAAGGTAGGCAAAGAGTAGGTTGCCAACGTAGTACTTCTAGTTCTTCTTCCTTAGGTCCTATTATCTTAAACTTAATTATCCTAATCTTTACCGCTCTAAGCTTGCTAGCCTAGCCTTAGTTCTTTAGGTAGTTTCTTTAGAAGTGTCCTACTTTACCGCATTAAAGACATGCCTTCTTTTCAAAGCGTTCTTAGCGTTGTTTATAGGTTAGGCCATCTAGCTGTCTTTTTTTACTCTTATTAAACTACTTTTTTTATTAGACTTTGTCTATTATTACTACATCGCCGTCTTAGTTATATTATGGTGTCTTTAGTTTTCTATATTATCTAAAGTTAAGAATAATAGTTATGTCCTTTTATTTCTTTTATAATACTTGTTTATAGAGCCTATTATTAATTTAGGTAGCTAGGTTAATTATGTTTTATAAGTCGTCTAGCTTATTGTAATAGATTATTCTATCCTTAACTATTTCTTTCAACCCGTTGTAGAAAGCTGTGCGTAATAATACATCATCCTAATTAATTTTTAACTATAGCTATTTAAACTCTGTTATATACTTCGCGACTAACTTCTCCTACTAGATCTAAGATATCTTTTATTCTGCCTAGGTTTCTTTGTTAAGCTTTTTAAACACCTTCTAAATTTCTTCCTTAAATGCTATCTAGCTTTTAAAGATAGCCTTCGTGTTATCTTTGTATTACTTTATCTCGTTCGTAAGATAGTTATCTATAAAGGGTTGCATCTAAGTAGCTGCCCTATCTCTTAAGTGCATACTAGCCGCGAGGATTTTGTCTTGTTCCCTTATTATAGAGTTAAACTAATAGTATAAATCTATATTAATAAGGAATAGTTTTAAGCTATCTTATCCTTTATTATACTTATCTAGCGCCACAATCTTTCTATAGGGTATAGTGTCCTTAGCCTGTAGTTAAGTAATTGCCTACATTAACCTATTAATTTGTTTAGCTTGTTGCTATATCTAGTTAGCCTAGTTGGCTATTACTAATGCTAGACTTAAAGCAAGCGTACTAATACTGCTAGCAGCACGTAGAGTAGTGAGAGCTACTATTACGTACGTTTAGGTTCTCAAACCTATAGGTAGTCAAAGTATTACTAAGGGGTATACTTGCTAAATCTTAATCCGTGTGAAAGGAGGTTAGTAGGTGTAAGGTATATACGTTAGGTAATAAGCTTTAGTAGTTCAAGAGTTAAATATATAAAGCAACTAATTCTATAACAAACTATAGAATAACTAAGTATTAATCTAGGTAAAAGATAAACTATAGAGAATTAACTACAAAGAATTAGAATAAAAAAGATAAAGGAGAACTATCCTATCTTTTATACTATTCCTTCTATTCCTTTAATCTATCTTACTTTATCTGCTACGTCTGCTACGTCCTTTTAGCACGTAGCATACTAAGCATATTACTTAACCTGCTAACCTAATCCTACTCTACGCGCCTTTATATTGCTATCCTTTAGGCTCAACACCTTCTACGCTAGGTCGTCTAGTTCTGGATACCCTATATCCTACTTATTCGTAATATTAATCCTGGCTACTTTAGTTAACTAGGGCTAATTATAGCTTATACTACTATTAATATCCTTTTATAGGACTGCGTCGTGCGTAATAGGTTAGTTCATTTCTTAAAGGTTAGATCTTTAACTAAGAGCGTCTGCTGCTCTATTTAGCAATCCTAGGCGATAGTGTACTTTAAAATTATAGTTAGCTATTATTTTAGCCTATCTAACCTATTGTTAGTTAAGTTTCTTAGTCATTATAAAATTTATTAGGTTTTAGTAATCTAAATATACTTTTATCTAGTATTTAGCGCTTACTAACTAGGCTTACTATTATTTAAAAGCGTCTACTATCACTAGTAGTTCCTTGTCGTAAACGTTATAGTTAAGTTTTGCTCTTAAGAACTTCTAAAAGTAGTAAAATACTAGACTTTACTTCCTATTATACCATGGTATAGAGTAACTAATAGCTTAACCTATAATTATAGGGTTAGGTTAGTATATAGTAGCTAGTTTCAATACCTACTAGAGATGACGGAATGTTTACTACTACTCTTTAATTAGTATAAAAAAGAATATAATTACTTTAGCTACTAAATATATTTTCCCTCTGCAAGTATTCCATACTATAAGCTAAATTAGAGTTGTGTGAGCTACGCTGGCTTATTTAGAGGTCGTGCCTAGGCTCATATCTATGATATGTCGTAGAGATGGCTACGTTTGCTTAGATTATGATAGTGGCTACTCGCTATAGCTAAAAAAAGTTTAGTAAGCAATAGTTACTAAAAGAATAAGAGATATATAGTATTAAGAGTATCTATATAAGGCATCACACTAAAGCTAGAGAGTAGAAATATCACGACGTTTAGCATTAACAACTAGAGGGGACGCTTACGCTAGGCCTGATTTTCACGATAAGAAAGTTTACCGCTTCTGGCGCTAAGAGCCCCCTTAGTAAATAAGGATTCAGAATCTAACGCTAAGCTATATAGGAGCCTGCAATCGCGCCAACGTAATAGAAGCTAACTTTAGTGCAAAGCTAGGGAGCAGCACTACTAGAGAGCAACCAATATGCAAAGCTAAGGAGCAGCGCACAACTATAGCATGGCTAGGGAGCAGCTATAGGAGAGCGGCTAATAGTCTTAGTAACCTTTAGCTAATCTTAAAACTATGCTAGGGAGCAACTAACCTACTTTATGCAAAGCTAGGGAGCAGCACAAAACTATGGCATGGCTAGGGAGTAGCTATAGAAGGTAGCTAATCGTTTTAGTAACTTTTAACTACCTAAAAAACTATTTAAGAACTACATGAACTAGCAATTATAGCTAGGGAGCATTAAGCGTGACGTTTATATTAGATCAAGAATTAGATAATAAATCAACAGGATATACACTATAAACTAGAAGGATGTTAGAAGCACGCCCCTATCTAGCACTTATTAAGCTAAAGCCCCCACGGAGCTACCTTAATATCTTTAAGGGGCATAATATGTTAGAATAGCTAGAGGCGTACAACTATATAGCTTAGAACGTAGCGTAGATAGATAGGGATAGGCTGTAGATGTTACTAGATTAGTATTTAATAAAGATTAGAAAGATAGTAATGTAGTTTCCCTAATTTATAAAGAATAACTAGAAAGGTATCTAGAGTAAAATAAAGGACAACTAGGAAGACATAAATATAGGGCGACGCTATAGTACCCGCGCATACCTTAAGACCTACGTTAATAAATGCGCGAAATACCTACTACCTATTATAGAGTACTACACTAACATGTCCGTCTACCTTACTAATTGCATTGCTACTAGCTAGGTTATAGAGTAGGAGAAAGGGTAGTATTACTTTTAAGGCCTTAGCTAGCAGGATAAGGAAATAGTAATATTCTATATGCTAGAATCTAGCTAGCTAAAAGGAGAAACCATTAACACCTACGACATAGATAAAATTCATAAATATGTAAAGAGTATAGTAAAGCAGCGTGTTAGCTTCTATAAGCACTAAGAAAAGGAGTGTATTATTAAAGCATAGTAGTTTAAGAACATAGTTAAGGAGGAGATGGCCTACTAGCCTCTTACGCACTAAGAGCTAACACGCCGTAATAAGCCGTCTTTATTAAAGCTAGAAAAGTCACAATCCTTAGAGGTTAACCTAGACTTAGAACATTTAGTTAACTAATTTAAGGGCCTAAATCTAGACGCTGCCTTAGTCTTCTAGCTTGCTAACTAAAGCTACATTAAGCTATATCTTTAAGATCCTAAGAACTACGCCTAATTCCTAACTTATCTTATTAGTCCTCATTATTAGTAAGAAAGGTTGAGCTAGCAAAGTCGCCCGCCATAGATAAATTAGAGGAATGATGGGTCGTAGTCTATATAGAAGTAGGGCGATGATTAGCCCTAGCAAGCTTTATAGTATTTTAGCTATAAGAGCACTAATTACACTATTAAGGATTATATAGACCTGCTAGATATTCACATGCATGGCTAGGCTTATAAAGTAGTTAAAGATAACAACTAATACTAGTACTACGGCCTACGTGATTTAGGATTTAGTTAGGTTAAAGGGGGACCTGTAAGGCATAGTATTACATAGTAGCTAAAGAATACTATTTCTATTAAGTTTAGAGTCCTAATAGATGCTATTAGGTAATCCTTCCGTAAGGTATGTAAAGACTAGGCTGCGCGGCTACCTAAGAAGAGTAACTTTATTAAAGTCATAAACGTGGATGCCGGCTAGATGTAGGATAACGTAATAATACTAATAACTAACTAGGATAAGTAATTCTTTCACCTAGTTAAGGAAGTCTTTAACCTTAATCTAGTAGATAGAAACTACATTATTCTCTAACTATAATATAAGGCGTCGCCTGCCTAGCGGCTAGCACCTAGAAATGAAGCTAGGCAGGCTCCTCTAGGCTCTGCCCCGCAAACTTAAGTTAAAAGATATAAGCAACGAGAGCAGCGTTAGCGCGCTAAGCAAGAAAGGGACCTATTAATTAATTAAATCTAGCGTAGAATTAACTCTAACTTACCAGAAACTATCTAGCTATTTAAAGATGAAAGCTAACGGAATTCTCCCTTTAACTATATGAACCTACCTTACATTACTAAAAGAAGAGTGTAGTTTACAGTAACTAATAAGGAATCTATTAAGAACGCTGTTAACATAACTACTAACTAGACCCTTATTGCCGCACTAACCTAAGAAGTTAAGGGTCTTACTATTAGAAACCTTCTTGCTTACCCTACTTTTAAAAAGCCTCTTTAGGAGCTACTATAGAAAAGAGCTTCTAAAGATGCTACTAAACCATATACACAGGCTAGAGTCGCTAAAATGAACATAGTTGAAACTTTCTTAAACATGACTATATATAATAGTTACTATAGTAACAACTCTAGATATCTCTTAGCAGCCTTTTATTAGATAAGATATAACTAATATTACCCTAGCAACTACTACTAAGCCTACTGTAGGATGTAACGTAATCACGTACTATAGCTTAAATTCATTAAGGGCTACCTAAATTAATAGGACTAGTAACTTATATAATAAAAACTAGGACTAACTAACTAAGGATGACTACTACCAGCGCGACAAAGATAGTAGTTACGTCATTACGTTAAATAAGCTACTATAGGTGTAGGCCACTATTAATAGTAATTAAGTTAAGTATCTTATTAATACTAGGTCAATAATTAACCTAATAAGAGAATTAGCTATAAATGCCCTACAACTCCTGTATAAGGTTAGAGATAGGTCTAATAGTTTAATTACAGCTAATGGCTAACAAACTATGTTTATAGGTACCGCATTTAACGTCCCTATAACTATTAGCTTAGTAACGACACTTACCTATTTCTAGCTTATTAAATACTTGAGTAGATCTATTATCCTTAGGGTCCCCTAGTGTGCCTAAACCTAGATATCCCTCTAGTTTAATACTATAGGAAGAATTAGTTACTAGGTTGTTTCCTTAAAAGGAGACTATAATATTATGTTTATAGCTACTTAGCTAGCTAGTTTAGCTCTCTACTATCAAATACAGCTGCTAGCCAGTACGGTAATTATTAGGCTGGTGAAAAGAGAGGGCCGCGCTTTAGTAGATGAACTTACGGAGTAAATAGGCTACCTATCATGCAATATAGTACATTTGAATAAGCCTAAAATCTAGTACTAAATTTTTACCTAAGCCTTCCGGCCTAGCTAGACTAGAAAGACCTTAGGGAATAAGCATAGATTGCTGGCAGGATGAACGGCAGCGATCTTAAAAGCGCCGTGTCAGCCATTACTAAATATAACGAGCTAATGGGCGAAATAGACGCTAATAATAAGGATGAAGCCTATAAGCTTCTTACCTCTAGCCTGTAGTAACAATTGCAGCGCGCCTCGTAGAGCATGGAATCATTAGCAATAACACTTAAATTAGCGCTATAATAAGAAAGGCACTTTGAAACGCCTTATAATGCGCACTATTCTAAGGTAAATACTATGTATAAGTAAGTAGGGATGAAGGTTTAGCCTATTAATAAACTACAACTATCTTAGCCTATAAAGTTTAGGGATCCCTTTTAGAAGAAAACCGTAATTAAAGCATAGCTGCTATGCGATAGCCTTCGCGGGCTAGATATTAGGCCATATAACTATTTATTTAAAAAGTAACATTCACCTTTTCCTAGAGGAACCTAGCTTATGCTAGAATAAATTAGGACTATAAATATTAGAGAAGAACTATAGCTATTAGAAAAGGAGATGCTCCTATAAGTGCTACTAAATTAAGAATTAGCTATCACATATACTTTTTATAAATCTAGCTGAATTTACCTATTAGTTTTACTACCGTATAAAATCAAAACGAAGCCTTACTAGGCGTGGCAAGTTAGGGCATTTTAACTGCTTAAAAAGCTAGAAGTAGAAGCTACCAAGATGTTTAACGAGCGGATCTAGTAAGGGACGCTAGAAATATGCAATAGCTAGTACTAAAATCTATGGTTCTTAGTCCCTAAGAAAGACAAAGAATATTAGTTAATTAATAATGCTTAGAAAATTAACTTAGTAACTATCTAGGATGCAAATCTACTACTATGTGCTAATGATTTCTTAAAGAAATTTGTAAGGTGTAGCATACTTACCCTTATAGACTATTTCTTTAGGTATAACTAAATAGAGCTCTATGTAGATAGCAGAGATATCATGGCTTTCTATAGACCGCGAGGCCTAGTTCAGTAATGCACCCTACCTATAAGAGTCACGAATGCACTAGCCGCGTTTCTATAGGTAATTATAAAGATGTTATTTAACTATATACTACATGATTGCTTGCCTTTTATTAATGATGTGTGTATTAGAGGCCTAAAAACTGACTACCACTAATAAGAAGCGCTGCTAGGAATTTAGCAGTTTATCCTTAAGCACCTCTAGTAAATAGACCGCATTCTTATAGATGTTAAACGAGCTAGCTTAATAGTTTTAAGAACTAAGTGCTTCTAGGGATTTAAAAGAATTAAGGTTATAAAGTATAAAGTTAATTCTAATAGTCACTACCCTTAGAAAAAGAAGGTTATTAAAATTATTAATTAGCCTAAATGTAAGAATGTTACTAAAGTCCGCATATTCCTAGGCATTTATGTCTATTACTAAATCTAGATTTTCTGCTTTATGATCGTAGCTAAGCCTCTCTTTAAGCTCCTGCGATAAGAACAGGAATAGTAATAGGAAGACGCTTAGTAAATGGCCATAATTACACTTAAGGAAGCTATTACTATAGCCCTAGCCCTAGTTAGCCTTAACTATAAAGGTGGGGAGGTTTACCTTGGTATTAACGCATCAGGTAAAGGTAGTGGGGCGTTGATAGAACAAGCGGACGCTAATAATAAGTGACACTTAATTCAATTTAAAAGCGTGCTCTAGTTAATTAATAAAGCTAAATAGGATTCTATAAAATTAGAATGCTACGCTATTCTTTAGGCACTAAAAAAGTTTAGAATCTAGCTCTATAGGATTCATTTTACTATTAAAATAGATGCTAAAACACTTATTACTTAGCTTAACCACGTGTCAACCGACCTTCTAGGATCTTTCATGAATCGCTGGCTAGGTGTAATTATAATATGGGATTTCACTATTATATATAAGCTAGGTAAGAAGAATATCATCCCTGATGCGCTATCCTAATACTTAAAGCTAGAGGGTTAGGAACTACTAAAGGAAACCTAGGATAATATTAAAGAATTCATTGACTAGACGCTATATAAAATAATTAAGATAACCTAATTAGCTAGCTAAAATATAGCCTTCTAATCAAACGCGGTCTTAACCTTTGTAAGCCTTACTAAGGTAAACCACACTATGGATATTAGCTAAGTGTTAGATAACACGTACGGCGTTGAATCTAACCGTATTATAAGGTTCCTTCTGCAAGGGGAAACACCTAAGGGAGCCTCCTAGAAAGAGCTTAAAGCCTAGAAGAAACACGCCCTTACATTCTACACGTTAGATAGAATCCTGTTTAAGAAGACCTTAAGAAATATAACCCTAAAATAAGTTATTAATAATCTAGATATTTAGGCCACGATTATTATTGCTATCTATGAGCAGATTAGTTATAGAAAGGCGAATAGGGTTACCTTAGTAGTAGCCTTAAGATACTAGTAGGAAAGCATTTAGGCATACGTAATCTAGTTTATCTAGCCCTATAACTAATACTAGAGAAAAGCCTACTATTAGAAACGTAACGCCCTTTATTTAACATTTACTATCATCCTTTAGGATTAGGTCAGCCTTAATATAGTCTACATGCTAAGTGTTAGAGGATTTAAATACCTAGTAGTCGCAAGAGAGTAGATAACTAAGTAGCTAAAAGCGTGGGCTCTTAGAAAGAATAACGCTAAATTAGTTATAAAGTTTATCTATAAGGACCTTATTTGCAGGTAGTCTATGGTTAAACGTATTAACGTTAACAGCGGGCTAGAAAATAAAGATATTATCATTGCTCTTATAAAACTCTATCGCATTTGCAGAGTGCAGGCGTTAGGGTATAATCCTTAGGGCATGGGCTTCATTGAAGGAGGGCATAAAGTTATCATTAACACGCTCGCGAAACTAAAAGGTATATAGGTTAATAACCTTCCTACTATCCTTCTAGTAGACTAGGTCTTAGTTCATGAATTAATAGGCTATTCCCTAATGCAGCTTATTACTAGCTAAAACTTAATCCTACTAATTAAGCTATTATTACTAACCTAGCAAACGCTGCCTGAGAATAAGATTTACACCTACGACAAGCTTATAGCGCTTTGCGCTATACAGCTTAATGTCCGTGACGCTAATATAGATAAAGCAGCGGTGAAGGTTAAGTATCTTTGCTAGTGTAAGAAAGAGTACTAGGATGAACACTAGGATATTATTACTAGCCGTGCCAAACGTCACCAGCTTATTCTGCTCAGGGGCATAAAGAAGGAAGTCTCGAAATCAATAGATTACAAACTAGCTGATAGATAGTATAGCTTATTCTAAGTGCGTGATATTAGTAACTAAGACTAGTACTTTCTTTAAGAACTTAATAGTACTACCTTCTAGCACCTAGTCTCTAGCTATCATATTCACCTCTACTATCCCTACACCTAAGAACATATTAAAGCAATTAATTAAGGATTTATAAGACTATAGGATAAAGATACATGGCACTTAACACACTAATAGATAGACCCACCACTAGTAGAGGATTTTAGCAAAGAGTTAGTTAATAAAATAGAGGATAGTAATGAAGACAATCCTAATAATTTAGACTCTAAGGAGGATAGCGCGCAACTACGCATAGCAGAATAACTATGACATCTTCCTTATTAATATGTTAAAGAAGCTAACTTAAACCGCTAGTAATAGCCATCCCCCTAAGTCGTAATCCTATCTTAACGCTGATAACAAGCTGCAGCCATGGGGCGGCTGTAGGAATAAGGTAAAAGAAAAGGAAGGCTAGTTATAGAGAAAGAAAATAAGAATAGTGTATTTATTAGAATAAGGCATAGGAGGTATAGGCGTTTAAGTAGGAAAATTATAATTTCCTAATTTAAATAAATTTAATAATTTTCGCTTAACACGATACTAATAATGTTACTGCTATGCTAGCGCCTCTAGTAGCTAATTAGACACTATAAGGTATACCTAGTAAACTATAATTAGATAAAGAGTAGTACTAATATTAGATTTTAAGAATAGATGAGATATTTTTTAACTACTATCACCGCCGCTACTATAGGGAAATATACCGTCCTTTGTAGAAATGCAGCATGTTCCCGTATATAGACGGGTGACACGCTGCGTGTTAAATAAAAATACCTAGTGTTACCGCTAAAATGACTAGAAATAATAAGGGGATTATGGTGAATAAACGCGAGTAAAACATATAAATAGTAAATAGTAAAGTAGTAAGCTAACAGCAAGATAGCTTATTAAACTAAATAGTTTAAAGCGTGATTAAAATAACTAGCATTACTAAGCTATACTAGCGGTCGAATAAGGAGAGGGGCTAAAAAGACGGCAAGGACAGCGTAGAGCTATAGAAGGGTAGGAAGCTATTAAATAGTGATAGGTACTATTTAACTAGCCCTACTAGCCCCCTATCTTTCATGATAACTTTCATTTATCTTTAACTATTATGAGAATTACTGTCACCATGCCCCTAAAGATAATTCCTGGATCTACTTAGTAGCCTTAGCAGTAGCAGATCATAGTTAATATTAGCCTTTATTTAATAACCCTCCTTCCCCATGCATGGGAACTTACTTTTAATAAAGCCCTTTAACATATTAAGGCTTAGTTAGGTAGTAAGCGCTAGGCCGCATATTACAAGCTAATAGCGCAATGTTCTCTTTATCTAGATAAGAGCCTTAATCTATTTTAGTAGTTAGGAAAAGAGATAGAAAAAGATAGTAAAGTAATAAGAATCTAGGGTAGCTTAAGTCAATTCTATAAGTACTATCTATGGCTAAGGAGCGCGTACAATTCTAGGTTGAAATGGTATACTAAGTTAGTTAGCGCGTAGAACTAAGTTAGACTAGCTATAACACTCTAGAAATCTAGTTTCTCTCTAAAGCCCTCCTTCCTTTTAGTCCTAAAGTGTAGATGTAGCACTAGCTAATAACCTACCTTACCTATATTACTTAGTGAAACATAAAGATGTCTAACATCACGCCCTTTATTAATATAAAGATGATCTAGCGCTTTAAGGTAAAAGCTAACGTTACTACCTAAGACTAAACTATCTACAGCTTATATTAGGATTTCTCTTATAAGCTAGCCTATGCCCTCTAATAGTTGTGGGATAGCGATGCTTTGCTTAAAAAGTGCCCTAAGTCTATTATTAACATCTATATCTAGCCTATGTGTATAACTAGTTTAAAGAAATGACTAGTGAAGCTACCTTTAGGATAAATAAGCAGAGGTAGCCCTACCCTTTTATGCTATAAGAAGCCTAAAGGCTATTAGATAATCTATGAAAGTTCTAACTCTAGATCTATAAGCGCACTAGTTTACTTATTCCTGTGATCCATGATTTAGAATAGGAGATCACTAGGTTAGCTATTAGTAGTGCTAGCAAAATGCTAGCAGAATATCCTTACACTTAGGAGCACATTAACCGTGTAATTAACGTAGTTTCTTTAACATCCTCCCCTTACCTTTAGTAAGCCTAGCTAATGCGACAGTCTTAAGACGTGTAGATATAATCCCTTAGGTCTTATAGACGTTACGCATCTTTAAACGTTACTATGGCAAATGCTCTTTAGGAAATATTAAAGCCTAACCTAGTACGTAGAGTAAGAGAGTATATAGTAAACGCTTTACTAAATACGCCTACCTTTTACTTAATAAACCTATAAGCCTTATTACTACGGGTGACGTAATCTATGGCTAGGAAAAACCATAAGCATGTGCTTACCGTAGAAAGCAATAGGCTAGCTATCACGCAGGCTTTAGAAGAAGAGGGTAATAACTTTGATTAGGAGATAGTTAACAACCTAGACATTAAGGATATTAGGGTTATTAAGAAGGAGGTAAAGTGTAGCTGTTCCTAGCCTAATTTACCATTAAATCAGGCGCTAAAGAACGCTAGGCTACGCTGGCAGGCCATGCACAAGGATAAGCTATACATCCTAACGCTATACTATGATAAAATCTCTAATAGTTATAAAGTTTATTTTTAGCATGGCAAAGCCACCATAAGCTACATTAGTATTGCCGTCCGCGCCTTATCTAAAGAACGTCTATAGTAGCTCCTTAAGTTACTATACATGAATTATAACTAGTAGGGTGATTTCAAGAATAACCCCTAGACATATATCCTCTTCTAGCGTGGCACCCATGGATATTGTGATAAAGATTAGCTAAAAAGCTACTAGTTCTTTCTAGCGTAGTAAAAGTAGTACATAAATTTTAACTACGTTATCTAGTAATTTAGTATGTAAAGGCAGATTACTACCTTTTATAAGATAGGCATAGTAATTATAGGCAGCATTCTCACCTAGATCTATAAAGACCTAGAGCTTAAAAAGGTGCTTAATAAATTATATAGCATATACAACTACTACCTGCGGCGCATCTAGGATAAATCTAACCTAGGATAGGGCTAGATTATGTACCACTTTCTTATCTAGTAGCTTATTCGTTCTAATCTAGCTTACTAGGTTTAGTATATAGTTTTGCAAAAATAGCCTTATTTAATTTTATATCTCTACTATGCTAAATCCACCTCTCTAGGCGACAACACTACTTTCAAGCATATAAATTATAACCTAGAGGAAGTCTACCATAATAGGCGCGGCGCTAACATAATTTAGGGGAGTGTATCTTAGGATAAAGAGGATAAGAAGAACTATACTATCCTATTTAATAGATTTCACACCTGCCTTAACTAGTATATGGCGTAGAGGAAATCCCTTAGCTAGACTACCTATGCCTACATTAAGGGCTAGGTAGATGCGCGCGATTAGCCGCCTAAGTTAAATAATCGCATTAAGCACCTATAGTAGATATGCTACCTTTGCAAACCTAGGTAGATTTACATTTTAAAACTAACTATCTTTTATAGCTTAACTAGCCTAGCTACTAAACAGCGCCGTACTATGCTCCCATAGTTTATTTAAGTCTGCGATAATATAAAGCATATAGAGATTCTAGAAATAAGAACTTATAATAAAATTACTATAGCCTACTATAATTATACTGCGCTACCTGCTACCTCTTTAGGGCATCTAAATAAGTATAGTAGCATTAACTAGCCCTTCCCTAGTATAGCACCTATCTAATAGACCTTAGCAATTTTACGCGCGTTAGTTTATTAGGAGCGCTGGGATTCTCCCTAAGTCTACTATAAGCTAGCAATATATTTTAGAGATGACATGACTTATAATAAGATAAAGGGCTAGATCTAGGAGCACCGTAAAAATGCAAAGAAGGCTGTTCTTATTAGTTAGGAAGTGTGTAAAGAAGCTAAGCGTATTACTTATAGGCTAAATCCTGCTAAGGGTATTCCTAATTAGTCTTGCTTCTTAACCTAAGGAGCTAGGCCGCTATTAGGCCAGGATAACAACGTCACTAACGTGAATGTTATAGTTAATTAAGCTGTTGACAGGTTTCTCTACCTTTGCGGATAGGATCTATTAGAGCGCCGTTAGGCTAAGTTCTATTAGGATAGGATTCCTAATATGCCTAAGGAGGAGAATAGCAACAATAATAGGATAGAGATATGAGATGGTTTGCCTATAGTAGTTAGAATTTCCTTTCTCTCCTCTTTTCCTTTTGTTTTTCTTTCTCTCTCTCTCTCTTTCTTATAGAGTTGATTTTTAGTTGTTTCTTTTTAGGCTATAGCTAAGGAGAATTGGTTTGGTTTAGCTGCAGCATTAGGGGGCGATACTATAGGCATGGGAGGTTATATGCCATAGCACAAAGTAACTAATAGCTTAACCTATAGTCACGGGGTTAGGTTAGTATATAGTAGCTAGTTTTAACACCTGCTAGAGATGATGGAATGTTTACTACTACTCTTTGATTAGTATAGAAAAGAATACAATTACTTTAGCTACTAAATACATTTTTCCTCTACGAGTATTCTATACTATGAGCTGAATTAGAGTTGTGTAAGCTACGCTAGTTTACCGTCTTTGCCTTGCTATAAGAGTATCGCTCCTAGGGTATAATCTAATGCATCTGTTTCTATTTGTAGTGGCCGTTCTAGGTCATGCATCTATAATATAGAGGCTAATAGAAATAACTTCTTAAGCTTCTTAAAAGTATCTTATTATTTTATTCTTTATCTAAATTCTAGGTAATCCTTTTTCTTAGTAATCTCCGTAAGAGGCGCTGTAGTTTTTAAGTATCCTTTAATAAACTTTTAGTAGAAGTTAGTGAATTTTAAGAAAAATTGCACGTTCTTAACTATTTTAAGTTTTAGCTATTTTTTTATAGTTTCAACTTTCTTTAGGTCTATAGCAATGCTATCTTGTAAGACTATAAATCCTAAGTAATCTATCTCTATAACATAGAATTCGCACTTTTTAGGCTATAAAAGTAATTAATATTCTTTAAGCTTCCTAAGCACCTTCTTAACATGTTTAATATAATTTTTAAGTATTTTTAAGGTATACACTAGTATATCATCTAAGTACGTAGTTATAAAAACGTCTAAGTATTTATAAAGTACTTTATTAACAAGCGTCTAAAACGTCGTAAGCATGTTTGTTAATCTAACGAGTATAACTATATATTTATATAGACTATACTAGGTCTTAAAAGCTATTAGCTATTTATAGCCCTTGGCTATCCATATTTAATAGAATCTATCTTGCATATTAAATTTTATAATTTACTTAATTCTTTAAAGGCGGTCTATAAGTTCCTAGATTAAAAGAAGAGAGTAACAGTTCTTTCTTATAATATAGTTAAGCTATTTAAAGTTTACATAAAGTTGCAGCTTTTTATTCTTCTTAAGAATAAAAAGAATTAGTAAAGCTATTAAGCTTATACTCTTTTATATATATCCTTGCCTTATATTTTTTTTAATATACGTCCGCAGTTCTTTCTACTAGTCTTGTATAAGCGGATATATTAGTCTTAGGCGCAGCTTCACGTCTTCTTTTAAGTAAATCTCGTGATCCTATTCCTAGTAGTCTAGTAATACAGCTTTATCTTATTCCTTAAATAAATCTTAAAACTCCTCATATTCTAGTAGTATTGTAGATTAGGGTTTATCTTTTATAGGCGCAACTCTTTATATCTAGATAACTCTTATCTATAAAGAGTTCTTCTTATAGATCTTCTTAATTTTATAAGGTAATATTTTGCTAATCCGTCTAGTTTCACTAGGTAAGCTTTAGATTACTAGGCTTAATTTTTTATATTATGTTCTAGCAATCTTGCACGTAGGTTTTTAGCTAAATATTGTTCCTTTTTACTAGTTAATGGCGGGATTATGCTTTTTAAGCTAATTATATTTAATTAATATGTCTTCTTTACTAAGATCTATAATGTTAAGGGATGTCGTGTCTTTAATTTTAAGTACATAGAATAATACTTTTTAGGTTTTTAATCTTAAAAATTTATTACCGTAAGACATTAGTCCATCGTTAGCTAATACTACTTATATTAGACGTTCCTTATCTTAATAGGGTATATTATATTTTTTAATTATTTATAGAAAGATAATTGTCTATACAGCTCTACTATCTATAAGTGCTATAAGCCTGCATCTATATATGCGCACCTCTATCTTTAATTAATAAATTAGTAGATTTAGGTGTCGTACGTTATATAAGGTTATTATAGGAATGCTTTTACTAGCATAACCTTATCCCTAGTAGCATCCTAGTTTTTTAATCCTTATAGTTTTTTTAGAAACTAACCTACTCCTTATTTTTTAGATAGGTAGGTTAGGTAGCTGTTCTCGTAATAGGCTATCTATAACAGGCGAGCATGCTCTATTAATAGTTCGTTTCTTTGCAAAAATCCTTTCTAAAGTTTCTCTAAGAGGTGTACTTGACACATGTCGTTGAAGCACTATTTATAAGGTAAGTCGTTATAGCTCTTTACTTTAATAACTTAAGTTCGTAAGATATTATTAGGTGATAGGGTTTCTAGCCTTATAGGGGCTTAGGCTATAGTTACTAGCTTATTACTACAGGCTACCTATTCCTAATGCTAATTACCTAGCCTTATTTGCTAGTGTCTTAAAGAATTGCTGTGTTTCCTCTAGCAAGCGTCTCTTTTAAACTTATAAGGAAGGGTGGGGAGTGCATAGCGTCTATAGTCCTTATCTAGGCATTCTTCTAAGGTAAGTAGGTTATAGTTATAATCTCTCTTATCCTACGCGGCTTTTTTCTTACAGAGCGTGTAGTACATGCAATTAAGAATTATCTTGCATTATGCCTAGTCTACTTTCTCGTGCTCGTGATCTACAGGGTATCCTAAAGGGTGCTAATATTAGTAGTCTTTAATTTTATAGTCTAGGGTATTACTATCTATTAGTCCTACTAGCTAGTATCCTGTAACATGCTTGCTTAGCTAATACGTTTAGTAGTACTAGTCGTAGTACTTCTACTATTTAACACGTTTATACTACTATTGCTAATTACTAAAGTAATAAGTATAGCAGGTTGCTACTAGATAGTCTTTATTTAAGATTATAATATATAATATTTGCTTAAGTTGTTGTTTTACCTTATCTTATTTACGCTTATAGTAGAGGCACTAATCTTCCTAGTAATAATACTAATTAACTTTTTAGTAAGGATCTTTTTCTAGCACTTCTACTTTAATATAATCTCTTATAATATATAGGCCTTAGAGTTATATAGCTTCTACTACTATTTTACTAGCTTTTTTACCGTATACTAATATGGGTATAATGCAAGCTAGTCCTTTATGCGTAGTGCTAGTACACCTCTAGTATACTTTTGCTTTTAATTATAGTTAAACTACGTAGTCTAGTACCTTATTCTTAGCTAGATCTTAGCTTAGGCGTAATGTTTCTAACTTCTAAAGTTCTCTAAAGGATAGAATAGGATCTATATTACTAACATTATTATTAGACAGTTTTATTGCTTAATCTAGTTCTAAAGGTAGGTAAAGAGTAGGCTACCTACGTAGCACTTCTAGTTTATTCTCCTTAGGTCCTATTACCTTAAGCTTAATTATTCTAATTTTGACTACTCTAAGCTTGCTAGCCTAGCTTTGGTTCTTTAAGTAGTCTCTACGGAAGTATCCTACTTTACTACATTAGAGACATGCCTTCTTTTTAAAGCGTTCTTAGTATTGTTTATAGATTAGGCCATTTAGCTATCTTCTCTTACCCTTATTAAACTGCTTCTTTTATTAGATTTTATCTATTATTACTATATCGCCGACTTGGTTGTAACGTAGTATCTTAGGTTTTCTATATCTTCTAAAGTTAAGAATAATTGTTGTATCCTTTTGTTTTTTTTGTAACGTATTCCACCACCGAGTGCGCCAAAATTGCTTGGCAAGGAAAATCAAAGAGTATTATCTTAATAACCAAGCCAAACCTTAATATTTTCTTTTAAGATTTTAAACCTAGATAGATATATATATAATCTAATAGCTCTTAATTTATATAGCTATAGCTTACGTAGTCTAGTAGTTATTAGTAAAGGAAGAAATCTTAAGTAAAACCTACCTTTTACTATAGATTAATAGCTAAACGTTAGTAATATACTATATAACTTTTAGGACTTACTTATTACTATATTAATTAGTAGCTATTAAGTTATTATAGCGTGCAGCCTAGATTTAACGCTATTATAGTAGGTATAAGGTAGGGGGTAAGAAAAACTAAAAAACCTTCTAAATAAAGTTATATATATTAGATATCTCTACTTTCTTCTTAGGAGAAAAATAGTATATACTAAATAAAGCTATATATAAAGTTTAAAGTAAGTAAATACCTCTAAAACTAAAAGATCTAGCTTAAGAAGTGTAGGTTTTTATAAAAATATACACACTACCTAATAATATAGCTTATATAAGCTATTTTCTAGTAGCTAACTATTTATATTACTTCTATATATATATATAAAGTTTATTTAAAGATAAAAACTTAGAATACTTAGCTAACTAAAATCTTTTATTATATATTTCTAATTTTAGGTATCTCTATCCTCCCTACGCTAGTTCTCTAATAGGTCTAGGCTGCACGCTATAATTTTAGTACTAATAGGTGTATTATATATATATAAACTAGCTCCAAAGTTATTATAATTTATTAAGCTGGTTTATTAGGTATTGTAGGGTATAGAGCTTAAGCGACCTAGTATTCTCTATACTTATATAGCTTACTAAGATATTAGAAATTCTAGAATATTTTTTTGTAACCTTTTGGATCTATATTATATATAGTTGTATTTAAACTTTCAGCTTAATAGCTCTATTATTTAAATTATTATTAAGGGCTGAATATTTGATTTTCTACCAAGCATTTTGTTACCGAGGGGTATACTCGCCGAGCCTGATCCGTGTTAGGGGAGGTCGATTGGTGTAAGGTGTATACGTCAGGTGGTGTGCTTCAGTGGTTCAAGAGGCAAACGTGCGAAAGCAACCAATTCTATACCTAACTATAGAATAACTAAGTATTAATCTGGGTGAGAGATGAACTATAGAGAATTAACTATAATGAATCAGAATTAGAAAGATAAAGGAGATCTATCTAGTCTTTATACCGCTTACTCTATTCCTCTGCTAAGTCCTTAATCCTACCTAGAGCCTCTGCTCCTTCTGCTCCTAGGACTTCATCCTAGTCCTAGGATCCATAGGATCTCTTAGTCTTAGTAGGATTATAATTACGTAACTAGCGCCTTAACCCTATCCTACGCCCTACTATTTGATACTCTCCCTAAGCGTATCATTCTTCCGTGGCTACGCTTATACATTATCTTATAACATCATCCCCCTCTTTAAGGTTATTATCCTAATATCCTAGGAGGTGTGTCTACTATACTACTTTTTCTTATGGCTAGTATATAAGTTATGCGTGTCCCTAGTTGCTCGTAGTGTCATAGCCTCCTCTAGGGTTTCACTAACTTTTTCCTAACTATGCCTAAGGTTCCGTCTAAGTCGTCTACTGCACGTCATTGATACTAAGCTAATTAAATCTATTCTTAAGGTCTAGAGATGACACCTAGCTGTGAATGCTATTAGAAGTACAAGCTTCACTATTTTATAGATGCGGCTATAGGTTAGTGCGCCGCCTGCATTTAGGTTCACGCTAAGTGCAGTCTATTTGTTCCTAAAGAGGAGTAGGAGAAAGTGCAAATAGAGAAGGAAGAGAAGTGAATTACACTTCTTTACTCTAAGGTAGAGGCTGCGCGGCTTTAGGCTAAGTCTACCTAACTCCGCGTGGAGCTAGCTAAGTTAGAAGCCTATAAGTACTCTTTTATAAACTAGGATTACTATGTCCTAGTTGTAATAGATGCTACTTAAGAGGTAGAGATTTTAAAGAGTATAGAGTCTACTATTTTATCTAAACCACTGCTATCCGAACCATTATTAACTAACCTAGGCTAGTTGTAGGCTAATCCTTCTTTAATCTCTTTTAATCCTTCTTTATCCTTTAACTTTTTTACTTTTCTAGTAAACATAGAGTTACTACCTCTAGATACTACTAGTAGTAGTCCTTCACTAGTCTCTTATAGTCTATAAGATTCTATATTAGTTCCTAGGTATTTTAGCTATCTAGCTAGTCCTTCTATTTGACTAAGTACTTCCACTAATGCTTGAATTTTCGCAGGTCCTTAATTTCTTTGACCTCGTAATCTTCATTTTTAAGTTTGACTCGCGTTTTGACCTCAGCGTCTAGTGGTGCTAGTTTAAGGAGTAATTTATAAAAGGTAGAGTGTATGCGCATGCCTTTAGGGAGTTCTAGCTTGAACGTTATAGGTCCTTTAGCCTCTAGGATTTGAAAGGGTCCTATTTAGAGGTTATCTAATTTATCGCATGGCCATTTAGTTTTCAAATTTTTTTATAATAGGAAAACTTTGTCCCCCTCTTTAAGGGTTAGTCCCTTAAGCCTTTTTTTATTCACTAATCTAGCTATCGTGAGGTTCCTTTAAGCGATTCGTTAGCTTAAATCATCGTGTAGTTTGCGAAGTAGTCATGCCTTATTATTAGCTCTAGCTAAGAGGCTTTTAACGTCCTTAGGATTTTAGTAAGCAGTTAGCTTATATCTGTAATTCACGTAATGTAGCGAGTATCCTGTCGTCAAGGATCTTATACTATTATAGGCTAATTGTGCTGTTAGCAGGAGTTTAACCTAGTTGTCCTATAGCTTATTAGCATACATTCTTAGATACTATTCTAGTGTCTAGTTTGTTCGTTCCATCTAACCATCTATCTATAGGTGAAAGCTAGTTAAAAGCTTCTTATTAACTCTAAGCTTTGCTAGGAACGTGCTCTAATACTTAGAGGTAAATAGTATTCTATAATTAGTGATAAACTGTTCTAGCACACCATGTTAACTAACAAGTGCCTTAGTTACTTTATAAGCTATTTCTTTAGCTATAACCGTTTCTTCCATTAGTACGAATATTGATGCTTTGGTTAATTAATTAATAATTACTAATATTAAGTTACATAGCCGTGTTAATCTAGGTTTTAATAATTTTAGGAGCTTTACTATAAAGTCTATCGTAACGCTAGTCTATAGGCGTGCGGGAGGTTTAAGTGATTAGGGTAATCTATAGGGCTTATGTCTCTTAGGCTTGTTCTTAGAATAGGCTAAATAGTTGCCTATCGCGTTCTAAACTATTTTTCGTACATTAGGGATTAAGTACTTATTTAAGATCCGTTAAACTATTTCATTAATCCTAGGGTGTCTATATTCCTTAGACTCATGTAGCCTTTAGATAAGTATTCGCGCTCTATCCCCTTAGACTTATTAGCATCTATTAGGCTCCTAGGTAAGCTCATTAAGCTTCTTATCCTATAACTGTGTGACCTTAGTCACCTTAGCTAATCATTCAACTAGAGTTCCTTTAAATAGTTATAGTTAATTATAGCCTAAACTACTATCTCTATCCTTCTATAGGACCACGTCGTGCATGATAGGTCTATTTGTTTCCCAAAGGTCAGATCTTTGGCTAAGAGCGTCTACCGCTCCGTTTAGTAATCCTGGGCGATGGTGTACCTTAAAGTTATAATCTACTATTATTTTAGCCTATCTAACCTATTATTAGTTGAGTTTCTTAGTTATCATAAAACTTATTAAGTTCTAGTAATCTAAATATACCTCTACCTAGTATCTAGCGCCTACTAGCTAGGCTCGCTATTATTTAAAGGAGTCTACTATTACTAGTAGTTCCTTATCATGAACGTCGTAGTTAAGTTCTACTCCTAAGAATTTCTAAGAATAGTAGAACACTAGTCTCTATTTCCTATCTTCACCTTATTATAAGAGAATTACTCCTAGGGCGTAATCTAATGCATCTGTCTCTACTTATAGTAGTTATTCTAGGTCATGCATTTATAGTATAGGGGCTAATAGGAATAGTTCTTTTAGCTTTTTAAAAGCCTTCTACTATTCTTGTCCCTAGTTAAATCCCTTTACTTTCTTAGTAATTTCTATGAGAGGCGCTGTGGTCTTTAAGTATCCCTAAATAAACTTCTAGTAGAAGTTAGCGAATCCTAGGAAGGATTGCACGTCCTTAACTATCTTAGGTTTTAGCTATTCCCTTATAGTTTTGACTTTCTTTAGGTCTATAGCAATGCTATCTCGTGAAATGATAAATCCTAAGTAATCTATCTCTATGACGTGGAATTTACATTTTTCTAGCTATAGGGGTAATTAATACTTCCTAAGCTTCCTAAGCACCTTCTTAACGTGTTTAATGTAATCCTTAAGCATTCCTAAGGTATATACTAGTATGTCATCTAGGTACATAGTTACAAAAACGTCTAAGTATTTATAAAGTGCTCTATTAATAAGTGCCTGAAACGTTATAGGCGCGTTCATTAGTCTAAAGGGTATAACCGTATACTCATATAATCTATACTAAGTTTTAAAGGCGGTTAGCTATTTAAAGCCCTTAGCTATCTATATTTAATAGAATCTATCTTATACATTAAATTTTATAATCTACTTAACTCCTTAGAGGCGGTCCATAAGTTCTTAGATTAGAGGAAGAGGGTATTAGTTCTTCCTCGTGACGTAGTTTAGCTATCTATAATCTACATAGAGTTACAGCTTTCTATTCTTCTTTAGGATGAAGAGAATTAGTAAAGCCATTAAGCTTACACTCTCTTATATGTACCCTTACTTTAAGTTCTTCTTAATGTATTCCTGTAGTTCTGACTACTAGTTAAGCGTAAGTAGGTATATTAGTCCTAGGCGTAGCTTTGCGCCTTCTTCTAGGTAAATCTCATGATCCTATTCCTAGTGATCTAGTAATGCAGTTTCTTCTATTTCCTTAAATAGGTCTTGAAACTCTTCATATTCTGGTAGTATCATTGGTTGGGGTTTATCCTTTGTAGGCGCAACTCTCCGTATCTAGATAACTTCTATTTGCGAAGGGTCCTTCTCATAGATCTTCTTAATCTTATAAGGTGATATTTTGCTAATCTATCTAGTTTAACTAGGTAAGCTTTAGATTGCTGGGCTTAATCTTCCATGGCGTGTTCTAGCAACCTTACGTGCTAGTTCTTAGCTAAACATTATACCTTTCTACTAATCTATAGCAGGATTATGCTTCCTAAGCTAATTATAGCTAATTAACATGTCCTCTTTACTAAGATCTATAATGTTAAGGGATGTTATGTCTTTAATCCTAAGTACGTAGAATGATACTTTTTAGGTTTCTAACCTTAAGAATCTATTACTGTAGGACATTTGTCTATCATCAGCTAATACCACTCGTATTAGACGTTTCTTATCTTAATAGGGTATATTATATTTCTTAACTACTTATAAGGAGATAATTATCTATATAGCTCTACTATCTACTAGTGCTATAAGTCTACGTCTATGTACGCGCACCTCTACCTTTAATTAATAAACTAGTGGATCTAGGTGTTATATGTTATATAGGGTTATTATAGAAATACTCTTACTAGCGTAACTCTATCCCTAGTAGCTTCCTAGTTTTTTAACCCTTAGGGTCCCTTCAAAGACCTTCCTACTACTTATTCCTTAAGTAGGTGAATTTAATAGTCATCTATACAGCACGCTATCTAAGGTAGGCATCCGTGCTCTACCTCTAAGTTGTTTTATCGCGGGAAACCCTTCCTAAGTTTCTCTGAGAGATGTGCTTAACGCATATTATCAAAGCATCATTTATAGGGTAAGTTATCATGACTTTCCTTTTTTATAGCGTTAATAGGTGCTAGGGATCCTTGCCTTATAGGGAACTAAGTTATGTTTACCAGCTTATCACCTTAGGCTACCCTTTCCTAATGCTGATTATCTAGCATCTCCTGCTAGTGTTATTTGGAATCACTCTACTTCCTCTATTAAGCATCCTTCTTAGATTCACGAGGAAGGGTGGGGAGTATATAGCGTCTATAATCCTTGTCTAGGTATTCTTTTACTATAAGTAGGTTATGGTCCTAACCTCTCTTATCCTATATAGCTTCTTCTTTATAGGAGCGTGTGGAATATATAGTTAAGAATTATCTCGCACTATACCTAGTCTACTTCTTTATACTCTTAGCTCACGGGGTGCCCTAGAGGGTGTTAATATTAGCAGTCTTTAATGTTATATTCTAGTGTATTCCCATCCATAGGTCCTACTAGCTAATATCCTGCAATATGCTTACTTAGCTAATGCACTTAGTAGTGCTTATTATAGCACTTATACTATCTAATGCGTTTATATTACTATTACTATTTGCTAAAGTAATAAGTATGGCAAGCTACTACTAGACAGTCTTTATCTAGGACTATGATGTGTGATATCCACCTAGGTTATTATCTTACCTTATCCTATTTACGTTTATGGTAGAGGTACTAGTCTACTTAGCACTAGTACTAATTAACTTCCTAGTAAGGATTCTTCTTAGGTACCTCTACTCTAATATATTCCCCTATAGCGTGTAGGCCCTAGATTCGCATAGCTTCTACTACTACTTTGCTAGCTTCTTTACCATACACTAACATAGGTATAGCGTAAGTTAGTCCTTCGTGTGTAGTGCTAGCGCACTTCTAGCATATTTTAGCGTCTAGCTATTGTTAAATTACCTAGTCTAGCACCTTATTCTTAGCTAGACCTTAGCTCTAGCTCAGTGATTCCTAGAATCTTTTAAAGAGTATGTTAGGGTCCATTTTGCTAACGTCGTTATTAGGGGATTTTGTTTAATCTAGTTCTAAAGGTGGGTAGGGAGTAGGCTACTAGCGTGGCACCTCTAGTTCTTCCTCCTTAGGTCCTATTACCTTAAACTTAATTATCTTAATCTTGACTACTCTAAGCTTGCTAGCCTAGCCTTAGTTCTTTAGGTAGTCTCTGCGGAAGTGTCCTACTTCATCACATTAGAGACATGCCTTCTTTTTAAAGCGTTCCTAGCGTTATTTATAGGTTAGGCTATCTAACTATCTTCCCTTACCCTTATTAAATCACTTTCTTTATTAGACTTTATCTGTCATTACCACATCACTATCGCGGTTATATCGTGGTGTCTTTAGCTTTCTATATCTTCTAGAGTTAGGAATAATTATTATGTCCCTTTGCTTCTTCTGCATTACTCTTTCATAGAGCCTATTATTAATTTAGGTAGCTAGATTAATTATGTCTTATAAGTCTTCTAGCTTGTTATGGTAGATCATGCTGTCCTTAGCAGTTTCCTTTAGCCTGTTATAGAAGGCTATGCATAACGGCGCATCATCCTAATTAATCTTTAACTATAGTTGCTTAAACTCCGTCACATATCTTGCGACTAACTTATCCTACTAGATCTAAGATATCTTCTACTCTGCCTAGGTCTCTTCATTAAGTTCTCTAAACACCTTCTAAATCTCATCCTTGAACGCTATCTAGCTCTTAAAGATAGTCTTTATATTATCTTTGTAATACCTTATCTTATTCATGAGATAGTCGTCCATAAAGGGCTACATCTAAGTAGCTACCTTATCTTTTAAGTGCATACTGGCCGCAAGGATCTTATCTAAGTCCTCTATTAGGGTATTAAAGTGACAGTACAAATCTA
This sequence comes from Byssothecium circinans, assembly GCA_010015675.1. NCBI lineage: Eukaryota > Fungi > Ascomycota > Dothideomycetes > Pleosporales > Massarinaceae > Byssothecium > Byssothecium circinans. The sequence goes on from ML976985.1 coordinate 930,032, forward strand.
TGTTAGTAAGGAATGGCTTTAAGCTATCTTATCCTCTATTATACTTCTCTAGCGCCGCAATCTTTCTATAGGGTATAGTATCCTTAGCTTAGAGTTAAGCAATTGCTTGCATTAATCTATTAATCTGTTTAGCCTATTATTATAACTAATTAGCCTGGTTAGCTATCACTAATACTAGACTTAAAGCAGGTGTACTAATACTACTACTAGCGGCACGTAGGGTAGTAGGAGCTACTTTTATATACGTTTAGGTTCTTAAACCTGTAGGTAGTTAAAGTATTACTAAGGGGTATACTTACTAAGCCTAATCCGTGTTAGGGGAGGTTAATTAGTGTAAGGTATATACGTTAGGTAGTGTGCTTTAGTAGTTTAAGAGGTAAACGTGCGAAAGCAACTAATTCTATAACTAACTATAGAATAACTAAGTATTAATCTAGGTAAGAGATGAACTATAGAGAGTTGACTATAAAGAATTAGAATTAGAAAGATAAAGGAGATCTATCTAGTCTTTATACCGCTCACTCTATTCCTCCGCTAAGTCCTTGATCCTACCTAGAGCCTCTGCTCCTTCTGCTCCTAGGACTTCGTCCTAGTCCTAGGATCTATAGGATCTCTTAGTCTTAGTAGGATCATAATCACGTAACTAGCGCCTTAACCCTGTCCTGCGCCCCACTATTCGATACTCTCCCTAAGCGTATCATTCTTCCGTGGCTGCGCTCATACATTATCTTATAACACATTTCTACGCGGTTTAGTAGTATACGCGGTTTAGTAGTGCTTTACATTATATTTATAGTATTCTTCTAATGTTATAGTATAGATATTATATTAACATTATAGTTAAGAATTACTTAGAGGCAGATATTTTAATAACTAAAGAGATAAGATTCTATCTAGTACTTAATTAGGCTAGTAGTTCCTAATAATCCTAATAATAACTAGTACTAACTATAAGCTATATATAATCTAGCACTAAGTAACTAAGCTATGCAAAGCTATACTAAAATAATGCCTTAAGCTTCTTTTAGGCTAGGCTAAATATATTACTCTACTATATACCTCTCTACCTATAGATAGCTTAGTCCTATTAAGCTATACTAAATCCTATATTATTAAACTATGCTTTCCCTATTAGCCCTTTCTACTAGCGTACTTTAAATATATCTCTAAGCTTATCTTAAGGTACTATACTATTACCCCCTTAATCTATTTACCCTTATCTCTTTACTAACCTAAGGAGACCTAGGCTATTAAGGCTAATAGTTACTTAATAAGTAATAAACTAAGTAATATAAGTAATATAAGCTAAGGCTAAAGTATAATATAATAAAACTCTACTAACTAATCCTTTTCTACTTAGGTATTTATAGTTTTACTATTTCCCTACTTTTCTCCTAAATACTTTTTTTTTAATTACTTAAGATACTCTTAGTACTACTACGTTTTTTATTTATTTTACTCTTAGTACTCTTCTACTATCTTATACTTCTCCTAAGTTATCTATTATTCTTAAAGAGCTTTAAGCTTTACTTAGGCTATATTCTCTATCTATTCTCTTTATTATTAGTTCTACCCTTTACTTCTTCCATTACTACTATGCCTATTACGCTCTCTTTATAATCTCTTTCTATCTATATTATACTATCTAATCTCTCTAAAGACCTCTTAAAAGAGGCTTTAAAGATAGATATCCTTTCTTAAGAGCTTCCTACTACTTCTTTTATAGCCTTTACTATATTTATACTACTACTACTATTTCTACTAGCTCTGCACGCTCTAGTAGGGTTAGTACTTATATAGGTTTTATAATTTCTCTTTTCCTTTATATACATTCATAAGTTTAGCTTAGTAATAGCATATTACTACTTATTTCCTATTTATATCCTAATAAACTATAGATCTAAGCTCTTACTATTTATTTACGCTTAGTAAACACTTTTAAGTATTTCTTAGTAATAGCTTAGTAACTATAATCTCTTATTTATTATCTAGTAAATTATAGCTCTATACCCTATAGTTCTCCTCTTATATTAGTGCTATAAAGTAATTTCTTTTTTACTTACTTCTATTAAGTTTCTCTTAAGCTATTATAATTAGCTATTACTTTAATTATTAATAATTAGTAAGCTTTAGGTACTTATTCTATCCTATTACTCTTACTATAATAGTATTATAGAGCGCTACTACTTAGTAGCTCTTAGGTAGTATAAAAGAACTTATTTAGCTCTCTAAGATTCTCTTAATAATACTCTACTTTCTTAAGCCTTTTAGACCTAAAGCCTAGCTTAGCCTAAGTACTCTACCTTCTACCTTCTACCTTAGTCTATCTTTTTTCTTAATAGTCTCTTAATTACTATATCCTTTAATCCTAGCTAGTAGTAAGTTAGCTATAGCTTTATAAGTAGTAATAGTAGTCCTCTTAAGAAGCTTAAAGGTAGTTATAGCTTAGGTACTAGTTATCCTCTTAATAATAGTAAAAGTAATAGCTAGCTTAAGTATATTACTTACTATAAGTGTACTTTTCTTAATTCTTAAAATACTCTTAGCTAACCTATATAGTAGCTTTTATCTTTATTATTATTTAGCTATATACTATATATCTTCTACTATATATACTATATTCTTTTTAATATCTAGTATAATAGCTACTACTTACCTATTAAACTTATTACTTAAACTAACTCTACCTTCTTTAACTCTTAGATCCCTAATAACGCTTTCCTTATCTTAGGTACTATTAGTAAGTTCCTCTAGTATTCCTAAGTATCTTATAATCTTATAGAGGGTATAACTCTTTAAGAACTATCTACTTAAGCTATTAAACGCACTAAGGCTTCTAAGAAGACCTATAGTAGTATATCTTATATATATCTTATAGCCCTTCTTAAGTATACCTTACGCTAGTATATTAACTTCCTTAATAATACTCCTTTTAATAATACTTATCTATCTTACTAGAACTACCTTAAAGCTAACTACACCTACTTTTAGTATCTTTTTAATAGTAAATACTTAGCTTATAGTAGTACCTATATCCCCTACTTTATCCTTACTAATAGTAGGTACTTATTTAAGATAAGTAAGGTTTCTTAAAATCCCTTTTTTTAGGCCTAAGACTAACTTAATATAGGTGCTACTAATACTACCTAAGCTAATACTACTATAGCTACTAAAGCCTTTTATTCCTTTAATATTAGTTATAAAACTATCTAAGAGGTCTTTACTTAACTTAGAAACTTTTCTTACCCTTTAGAATCCTCTTATATAGGCCCTTCTCTAACTATCTTAACCTTATACTACTTTACCTACCTAGCTCTTACTAATACTTCCCCTACTAAAGGTACTACTAAGTAACTCTTAGCCTTTATCCTTTTAACTCCTTTCTATAATACTTATAGTAAGGGTAAAGGTAAGGCTACTTAAGAGCCTTAGACTCTACTTATACTTTCTACCTTTAACTTAATTACTAAAGCTACTAAAAGGTATATTTAAGCTGCTTTCTAGTATAAGGACTTTAATAGCTCTATAGCTAGTATTAATATACCTATTAATAAAGTTAAGTCTTCTTTACCTATAGATACTAGTGTTACCTTTAGTTCTTTTTTTTTATAGTATAGCTATTATTAATCTCTTACTTAGCCTCTTAGCCCTAAAGGTAGTAGCTAATATAGCTTTTATACTACTTCTCTTTCTTCTTAATGCCCTTAAGGTTCTCTACTATATTTTATTACTTCTCTATTATATATCTTATAACCTTCTTTAAGTCCTTTCTTATCTTTACTATTTAGCTTCTTAATATCTTCTAACTTTAGTACTTCTTATCTACTTTTAGTCTTTAACCTACTATTAAGTACTACTTAGGCTTCCCTTAGCCTATATTCTTATCTTTGTTCTTTTATTAACTTTTCCTCTTATACTCTTAGATCTTTACTTACTATCTATATCCCTACTCTTTAGCTTCTACTTATAACTCTATCTAGTACTAATTTTTATAGTAATAATTTAGGTTATTACTTTTTATATCTAGATATTCCTCTTAGTAATCCTTTTAGCTACTATAGCCTTAAGTACTATTAGGAACTTAATTAGGGTTACTTTCTTTAAGGTATTATATATAAGGATAGCTAGTATAGATAGTATATTTTCTCTAATAGGTCTTTCTTTAAAGTAGGTACTTCTCTTATACCTTATATATCTAATATTCTTAATCCTTTCTACTATTAGTATTACTATACCCTTAGTAATAAGCCTATATAGCTTATTTCTCTTACTAACTAGGCCTAAGCACTCCTCTATGCTAAGTATTATTTTAATTTTTAGTATTTCTAGGACTATCTACCTTATATCTAGCCTTTCTCTTTCTTTTATACTTCTCTACTCTATCTTTATAATCCCTATCTACTAATACCTATTTCCTAGCTTCCTAAGGCTTCCTTAGCTTATTTTCTTTACTTATATATAGAAAAAATAAATAAAATACTTTCCTAAAACTCTTATTTAATAATTAATACTTTTTAAATACTAGTATACTCCCTCTCTACTTATAAAAGAGAGCTAGTCCTTTAGTAATACTACTATAGTTCTTTATTCTTCTTTCTTATAAACTTAAAGTCTACTAGGTTAAACTTAGGCTATAAGACTAGTATCTATACTTTTATAGCCTATTATAGGAGGTCCTAACTATACTATTATCTAATCCTTTAAGAATATTTTAGTTCTAGCTAAAGAGTATCTAAAATTATAACTTAAGGTTTAGATCTACCTTTAGGTACTTTTTTACTCCCCTTTTTATTCTCTTATAGAAGTAGTACTATAACTAGATTAAGTATTTCTTACTAATAGAATTTTATAATTTAATTACTAGGTGTTCTTTTTTTAAACTTTATATTATTTAGGTCCTTAAGCTAGTACTATCCCTCCCTATTTAGAGCTACTTTTTAGATATAAAATAGCTCTTTTTACTTTAGCTAGAGTTTTCTAAACTAGCTCTTATTATTATCCCTATATAAATCCTAGATAATAACTAAGTCCTTCTTAGTTAGCTCTTTTATATATAGTATTCTTTTATTATTAAACTATTTCTTCCCTTTTTCTCTTAGGCGTACTATGTAGTTAATAGCTTCTTAAAGGTAGTTATTATAGTAGTTAAATTATATAGTATAAAATATAAGTAAGGTTTTAGTATTATATAACGTAAAGCACCACCGAACCGCCTACACCACCGAACCGCTCAAAAGCTTGGCATTAGAAAATCAAAACAGGATATCTTAATAACAAAGCTAAACCGTGATATTTTCTTTTGAAATTTGAAACCCAGATAGATATATATATACTCTAATAGCTATTAAAATTTTATAGCTATAGCTTACGTAATAAAATAGTTATTAGTAAAAGAA
>ML976985.1:936017-950018 GCA_010015675.1 Byssothecium circinans
CATTTAAATTGTTATTAAAGGTTGAATATTTGATTTTCCTTGCCAAGCTTTTGAGCGGTTCGGTGGTGTGGGCGGTTCGGTGGTGCTTTACGTTACTATATTCTATAGAAGTATCTATTAGGTTAGAATAGCTAGTTTAACTAGAAGGACATATTCTTCCCCTATAACTAGAAAGGCTAGTATTTTCTTAGTAGATCTTTTTGCTATTACTCTATCTACCTATAAGGCTTTTAAGAGATTCTTAAGCTATAGCTCTTATATTTTTTATAGTACTCTAATAATTTCCTTATATTTATATTTAATAAGTCTTTAGGCTTATAGATAGTAAGCACTAGAAATAATCTAATATATCTTAAAAAGGTTAGTTAAGTCCTTAATCTAGTATTTATTCTCTAGGCTACTATTAATAAAAACTTAAAATAAGATACCCTATCTATAGAAGATATCCTTTTTTAGGAACTTTACTACTAAGCTAGAGTTATTATTCTATAGTACTTTTACCTTTAGCTACCTAGTAGTATAGTCCCTTATAACTATAATATAATTTATCTCTTTTAAACTTAGTATATATATAACGTCTAGTGTTACCTACCCTTAAATTCTAAGTAGCCTTTCTATAGAATAGAGTTTATCCTATACTCTTTTATTTAAGTAAAGCTAATATTTTAGATAGTAATAGATATAATCCTTAGCTTCCTTATATATCCTTAGCTACTTATACTTATAAGTAACTTTCCTTTAAGTGCTCTTCTTTCCCCTATAACTAGATTTATTATAGGCGCTCTTAATAATTAAGCTTTTCTTAGGGTCTATATTAATAACGCAGCGTAGTAGTTAATATAGTCCTACGTACTTCTAGAGATATCCTTATACTATGTAGTAATTTATAGCTAGCTTTTAGATTTACTATTTTTCTTTAGTTATAACGTATTCCCCCATCGAGCGCGCCAAAATTCCTTGGCAAGGAAAATCAAACTGTATTATCTTAATAACAAAGCTAAACCTTAATATTTTCTTTTAAAATTTTAAACCTAGACAGATATATATATAATCTAATAGGTATTAAAATTATATAGTTATAGCTTACATAATCTAGTAGTTATTAGTAAAGGAAGAAATCTTAAGTAAAACCTACCTTTTACTATAGATTAATAGCTAAACGTTAGTTATATACTATATAACTTTAAGGACTTACTTATTAGTATATTCGTTAGTAGCTATTAAGTTATTATAGCGTGCAGCCTAGGTTTAACGCTATAATAGTAAGTGTAAGGTAGAGGGTAAGAAAAATTAGAAAACCTTTTAAATAAAGTTATATATATTAGATATCTCTACTTTTTTTAGGAGGAAAATAATGTATACTAAATAAAGCTATATATAAGTTTAAAGTAAGTAAATACCTCTAAAACTTAACGATCTAGCTTAGGAAGTATAGGTTTTTAAAAAATTTAGACACTGCCTTATTATAAAGCTTATATAAGCTATTTTCTAATAGTTAACTATTTATATTACTACTATATATATATATAAAGTTTATTAAAAGAAAGGAAGTAAGAATATCTAGCTAGCTAAAATATTTATTTATATTTTTCTAATTTTAGGAATCTCTACCCTCCATACGCTAATTCTCTAATACGCCTAGGCTGAACGCTAAAATTTTAGTGCTAATAGGTGTATTATATATATATAAACTAGCTCTAAAGTTATTATAACTTATTTAGCTAGTTTAGTAGGTATTTATACGCTATATACTAATAGTAACCTAGTATTCTCTATACCTATATAGCTTACTAAGCTATTAGAAATCCTAGAATACTTTTCTATAATCCTTTAAGTCTATATTATATATATCTGTATTTAAAATTTCAGCTTAATAGCTTTAGTATTTAAATTGTTATTAAAGGTTGAATCTTTGATTTTCCTGCTAAGGAATTTTGGCGCGCTCGATGGGGGAATACGTTAAGGGTCTTAGGTAGAGTAAGCATAGTTAACTATTAGAAGATATATTAATAAATATCTAGTTAGAATTAGTCCTCTATATCTAAAGAAAAGACTAGTATATTTAGCCTATAATATAGGCCTAAGAGATACTTAACTATACTCCTAAGCTCTAGTCTTAATAACTAAATTATAATATATAAGAGCTATCTATTAATAAATTCCTTAACGTCTTCCTTTAGTTCTTGTAGTAGAGTCTAGTTAGGGGGCTTTAGCCTTCTTAAAAGGGCGTTAGTAACTATATTTTTCTTACCTACTATATAGCATATATTAAATTCTTATATTAATAGTAGTATAAGCTACTAAGTTACTAAAGCTCTTAGTACGTCTATAGTACTTTAGTTTAGCTAAGTAATAAGTATTTTTAAGTCTATCTTAATAGTAAAGTATACCCTATAGATCTATAAGTAAAACTTTTTTAAAGCTAATAGTATCCTTTTATACTTATATTTAACTATATCTTAGTTCCTCTTAGTTATAGCCTATACTCCTAATTTAAACCTTATAGGGTGTAACTTCCTATTAAAACTAATCTACTATAGGATAGCTCCTTACCCTTTCTTACTTATATTAACTAAGATAATAATTACTTATAGTAGCTTTAAGTACTTAATAGTTACTAATACTAGTACTAATATAATATAGCCTTTAAGGTTCTCTATAGCCTTTAAGGTATCCTTAGTCTATTTAAACTTAACATTTTTTCTAAGGAGTTTAAATAGTAGTACTACATATAAGGTAAATCTTACTACCTAGATTTTATAGTATACGTAGATACTAAGAAATATTTAGATATCCCTAGTGTATATGTATAGTAGCTACTTAGCAATCTTTATAACCTTTTTTATCTAGGGGTATTATCTATTTTTATTAACTTTATAGCCTATAATTAGTACTAACGTAAAACACTAGTCTAATTTATATCTTAAGGCTATAGAGCCTATAAGTTTATATTAAAAATTACTTAGTCTAGATTATAGATATACTTTATAATATACTACTATAGGCTTAGCTTAGTTTCCTTACTACTATAGTTAGTCTTTAGTCCTTTCACCCCTATATTATCTATATATAGTAGGTAATAATAGGGTATCTAATCCCTAAGGACTTTTAATACTACCTAGATAAACTTTATAACTAAATTAGTTATCTTTATTAGTATAGTATATTACTAGATAAGCCCTAGTAGTATATAAAAGGCTATTAGTACTTAAGTGTCCTTATATAAGGTAATCTAGTTATACCCTAAGAACTAATTAATAAGGGAAAGAATATAGCATCCTATAAATTCCTTAGTAAATTTATTATTATTTAGGGTAAGATTAGTATCTCTAATAGTTACTATATTAATTTGCTAAGTATTATTAATTAGGTAATACCTAGTATCCTTCTTCTTAACTAGGAACTAGGGGTTATAATATAGGCTTTTATAGAATTTAAGTATCTCTTAGTATAGCTAGTCTTTAATTATCTCTACTACTATATCCCTAAGCTTCTTTAGAATAAGGAAATATCCTTCTTACTAGGCCTTATACTCTATAGTATAGATCCTTACTAGTAGGACTATATCCTTATATATTCTTCCTAACTTACTAAAGTCCTATATAAGGGATGCTTCTTAGTAGAGTTATATTTCTCTTTCTTATAAAGAAATACTAATCTTTATTATCTTAATACGCTCTAGTATAACCTAAGAGCCTATTAGGAACTCTACGTAGTAGTAGTAGATATACTTCTTAAATTATCTTTAGTTAGTATCTTTATTAAGCTTTTTATATGCTAGGGCTTATTCCTTCTAGTCTATCTATCCTTAGACTAAGTTAGGTCTAATAGTAGAGTTATTAACTAAGTTAACTTTCTTTGCCTTTAACTATTAGATAGCAAAGCACTAAGAGCATAGAGAGAAAAAAGATCAATTATATATAAAGTAAAGATACTTAGGAGATAGGACTATATAGGAAAAGACCAAGGCTAGGCCGGATAAGGCTAGTAAATAGTATAGAACTATTTGATACTATTTAGTTTAATATACCCCTTTAGCTTAGCTAGATAGCTGGTAAGATAAAAGAACGGTTAAAAACTATTAGTGTAGGACACCTCCTACCCCCTTAGCATATTAAGGAAAGTAAGACAGGAAGAGAAAGAAGCAGGATATAGATATAAGACGACTCTAGCAAAACACTAAACCTAGTGGGAAAGTAGTAAAAGAAGGAATATCTAAAGGCTAGTAGGTTCTTATATAGCTACGCAGCAAGTAGACTAAATAGAGAGGACTTAGCAATCACCTTAAACCTAGAATAGAAAAATAACAAAGTGTATCTAATATAGGAGGATAGAAATAAGAATAGTTTAGAACTATTTAGAATAGTTTAGAATAGTACTACAAGCTCTACCCCTTAAGCTTTAGAAGCCTTAGGTGCAAAGCTTATACTATTATGTAGTAAGAATCCTCTTAGTACTTAGTTTAGATTACTTACTTAATACTAAAGTAATATAGGATAGTTCTTAGATAGTAATAAACTATAAGGAACTATATAAGTATAGTAAGATTAGAATATCTAGAATAAACTATTTAGAAACAGTAGAGAACTATATAAGGACGGTAAGATAGCCTAGATTAATTATATAATTAGATAGTTGTTACTAAGGGGTATACTTGCTAGATCCTAATCTATGTTAAGGGAGGTTAGTTAGTATAAAGTGTATACGTTAGGTAGTAGGCTTTAGTAGTTTAAGAGTTAAACGTATAAAGCAACTAATTCTATAATAAACTATAGAATAACTAAGTATCAATCTAGGTAAGAGATAAACTATAGAGAGTTAACTACAAAGAATTAGAATTAGAAAGATAAAGGAAATCCGTCTAGTCTTTATACTACTTATTCTATTCCTCTAATATATCCTTAATCTTATCTAGAGCCTTTGCTCCTTTAGTTCCTAGGATCTTTACCTAATCCTAGGATCTATAGGATCCTTAGGTCTTAGCAGGATCATAATTACGTGACTAACGCCTTGGCCCTGCCTAGCGCCTTACTATCTAATACTCTCTCTAAGCGTATTATGGCTACGCTTATCTATTGTCTTGTAACATTATCCCCCTCTTTAAGGTTATCATCTTAATATCCTAGGAGGTATATCTACTATGCCGCTTCCTCTTGTAGCTAGTATATAAGTTGTGCATGTCTTTAGTTGCTTGTAGTATTATAGCCTCCTCTAGAGTTTTACTAACCCTTCCTTAACTATACCTAAGGTTCTTTCTAAGTTATTAACTACGCGTTATTGCTATCGTGCTAACTAAATCTATTCTTAAGGACTAGAGATAACACCTAGTTATAAGCGTTGTTAGAAGCGTAAGCTTTATTATTTCGTAGATACGGCTATAGGTTAGTGTGCTACCTGTATTTAAGTTTACGCTAAGTATAGTCTGTTTGTTCCTAAAGAGAAGTAGGAGAAAGTATAGATAGAGAAAAAAAAAAGTAAATTACGCTTTTTTATTCTAAGGTAGAGGCTGCGCGGCTCTAAGCTAAGTCTACTTAACTTCGCGTGAAGCTAGCTAAGTTAGAGGCCTATAAGTATTTCTTCGTAAACTAGGATTATTACATCTTAGCTATAATAGATACTACTTAAAAGGTAGAGACTTTAAAGAGTATAGAGACTACTACTTTAGCTAAACTACTGCTATCTAAACTATTGTTAACTAACTTAAGCTAGTTATAGGCTAATCCTTCTTTAATTTCTTTTAATTATTCTTTGTATTTTAGCTTTTCTACTTTTCTAGCGAATACAGAGTCGTTGGCTCTAGATACTGCTAGTAGTAGTCCTTTACTAATCTCTTATAGTCTATAAGATTCTATATTAGTTCCTAGGTATTTTAGCTATCTAGCTAGTTCTTCTACTTAACTAAGTATTTCTACTAACGCTTGAATTTTTGTAGGTCTTTAATTTCCTTGACCTCGTAGTCTTCATCCTTAAGCTTAATTTGTATCTTGATTTTAGCGTCTAGTAGTGCTAGTTTAAGGAGTGATTTATAAAAGATGAGGTGTATACGTATGCTTTTAAGAAGTTCTAGCTTGAACGTTACTAGTCCCTTAACCTCTAGGATCTAGAATAGTCTTATCTAGAGGTTATCTAGTTTATCGCGTAGCCGTTTAGTTTTTACATTTTTTGTAATAGGAAAACTTTATCCCCTTTTTTAAGGGTTAGTCCTTTAAGCCTTTTCTTATTTACTAATCTAGCTATTATAAGGTTCCTTTAAGCAATTTGTTAGCTTAATTTGTCGTATAGTTCGCAAAGTAGTTATGCCTTATTATTAGCTCTAGCTAAAAGACTTTTAACGTCCTTTAGATTTTAATAAGCAATTAGCTTATATCTGTAATTCGCGTAGTGTAGTAAGTATCCTATTATCAAGGATCTCATACTATTGTAAGCTAATTGCGCTGTTAGCAAGAGTTCAACCTAGTTATCCTATAGCTTATTAGCGTATATCCTTAGATACTATTCTAGTGTCTAATTTATTCGTTCTATCTAACTATCTATCTATAGATAGAAGCTAGTTAAAAGTTTTTTGTTAACTCTAAGCTTTACTAGGAACGTACTCTAATACTTAGAAGTAAATAGTATTCTATAATTAGTAATAAACTATTCTAGCACTCTATGTTAACTAACAAGTACCTTGGTTACTTTATAAGCTATTTCTTTAGCTATAACTATTTCTTCTGTTGGTACGAATATCGATGCTTTAGTTAATTAGTCAATAATTACTAATATTAAGTTATATAGCTATATTAATCTAGGTTCTAATGATTTTAGGAGTTTTACAATAAAGTCTATTATAATACTAATCTATAGGCGTGCGGGTAGTTCTAGCAGTTAGAGTAATCCGTAGGGCTTATACCTCTTAGGCTTATTCTTAGAACATGCTAAATAGTTGTCTATCGCGTTTTAAACTACTTTTTATACATTAGGTATCAAGTACTCGTTTAAAATCTATTAAACTATTTTGTTAATTCCTAGGTGTCTATATTCCTTAGACTCGTGTAGCTTTCGTATCAGGGTTAGTATATAAGCTTTATCTAGTATAATTTATCCTTCTTTATCTTAGGATGGTCTCGCCCTAAGGGGCCTAACTAGGTCGTATTCTATCCTCTAGTCTAGGGTTAATTAACTATAATCTATAAAGTTATGTACCTCTAGTCCTTAATAATTAATCTTAGCTACCTTAGTTAATTAGGGTCTTTAGGTAAGTCTTTCAAGCTTTCTATCCTATAGTTGCGCGACCTTAGCTATCCTAGCTAATCGCTTGACTAAAGTCCCTTAGACTAACTATAGTTAGTTATAGACTAATTATCTATCTATTTCTTTTTAAAAAACTGCATCGTGCGTAATAGGTTGATTTGTTTCCTAAAGGTTAGATCTTTAGCTAAGAGCGTCCGCTGCTCTATTCAGCAATCCTAGGCAATAGTGTACCTTAAAGTTGTAGTCTACCATTATCTTAGCCTATCTAACCTATCATTGGTTGAGTTTCTTAGTTGTTATAAAACTTATTAGGTTCTAATAATCTAAATATACCTTTACCTAGTATTTAGCGCCTACTAACTAGGCTTGCTACTATTTAAAGGCGTTTACTATTGCTAGTAGTTCCTTATTATAAATGTCGTAGTTAAGTTTTACTCTTAAGAACTTTTAAGAGTAGTACAATACTAGTCTCTACTTCCTATCCTTACCTTATTATAAGAGGATTGCTCTTAAGGCGTAATCTAATATATCTATCTCTACTTATAGTAGCTGTTCTAGGTCGTGCATCTATAGTATAGGGGCTAATAGAAATATTTTTTTTAGCTTTTTAAAAGCCTTCTATTATTCTTATCCCTATTAAAATCCCTTTTCTTTTTTAGTAATCTCTATAAGAGGCGCTATAGTATTTAAATATCCTATAATAAACTTCTAGTAGAAGTTAGTAAATTTTAGAAAGAATTATATATCTTTTACTATCTTAGGTTTTAGCTATTTTTTTATAGTTTCAACTTTCTTTAGATCTATAGCAATGCCGTCTTGTAAAACAATGAATCCTAAGTAGTCTATCTTTGTAACGTAGAATTTGTATTTTTTAGGCTATAAAGGTAATTAATACTCCCTAAGTTTCCTAAGTACCTTCCTAATATATTTAATATAATCCTTAAGTATTCGTAAGGTATATACTAGTATATTATCTAGGTACATAGTTATAAAGACGTCTAAGTATTCATAAAGTACTCTATTAACAAGCGCCTAAAACGTTATAGGCGCGTTTATTAATCTAAAGGGCATAACTATATATTTATATAAACTATACTAGGTCTTAAAAGCCGTTAGCTATTCGTAGCCCTTAGCTATCCATATTTAATAAAATCCGTCTCGCATATTAAATTTTATAATTTACTTAACTTTTTAAAGGCAGTCTATAAGTTTCTAGATTAAAGGAAGAAAGTAATAGTTCTTTTTTATAACGTAGTTAAGCTATCTATAGTCTATATAGAGCCGTAGCTTTTTATTTTTCTTAAGAATAAAGAGAATTAGTAAAGCTATTAGGCTTGCACTTTCTTATATATATTTTCGCTTTATATTTTTCTTAATGTAAGTCCGCAGTTCTTTCTACTAGTCTTGTGTAAGTAGATATATTAATCCTAGGCGCAACTTTATGCCTTCTTTTAAGTAAATCTCGTGATCCTATTCCTAGTAGTCTAGTAATATGGTTTCATCTTATTCCTTAAATAGATCTTAAAATTCCTTGTATTCTAGTAGTATTATAGGTTAGGGTCTATTCTTTATAGGTGCAACTCTCTGTATCTAGATAACTCCTATTTGCAAAGGGTCCTTTTTATAGATCTTCCTAATTTTATAAGGTAATATCTTGCTAATCTATCTAGTTTAACTAGGTGAGCTTTAAATTACTAGGCTTAATTTTTTATAGCATATTCTAGTAACCTTACGCGCTAGTTTTTAGCTAAATATTATCCCTTTCTACTAATCTATAGCAGGATTATGCTTCCTAAGCTAATTATAACTAATTAATATATCTTCTTCTCTAAGATCTATAATGTTAAGGGAAGTTGTATCCTTAATTCTAAGTATATAGAATAATACTTCCTAGATTTCTAACCTTAAGAATCTATTACTATAGGATATTAGTCTATCATTAGCTAATACTACTTATATTAGACGTCTCTTATCTTAATAGAGTATATTATACTTTTTAACTACTTATAAAGAGATAATTATCTATATAGCTCTACTATCTATAAGTACTATAAGCCTGCGTCTATATACGTGTACCTCTACTTTTAATTAATAAACTAGTAGATCTAGGTGTTGTATATTATATAAGGTCATTATAAGAATACTCTTACTAGCGTAACTTTATCCTTAGTAGCATCTTAGTTTTTTAACCTCCTAAGTTTTATTAAAAACTAACCTGCTCCTTATTTCTTAGATAGGTATATTAAGTAGCTATTTTTGTAACAAGCCGTCTATAATATATGGGCATGCTCTATTAATAGTTTGTTTCTTCGTGGGAATCCTTTCTAAAGTTTCTCTAAGAAGTGTGTTGGACATATATTATTAAAGCACTATTTGTAAAGCAAGTTATCATAACCTTCTACCTTAAGGGTTTGCGATGTATTATCAGGCGGCAGGTTTCCTAGCCTCGTAGGGGCTTAGGCTACGGCTGCTAGTTTATCGCTATAAGCTACCCATTCCTAATACTGTTTGTCTAGCATCGTTTACTAATATTTTAGGGAATTGCTATGTTTCCTCTAGCAAGCATCTCTCTTAGATTCGCGAGGAAGAGTAGGGAGTGCGTAACGTCTATAGTCCTTATCTAGGCATTCCTTTAGAGTAAGTAAGTCATAATTTTAACCTTTCTTATCTTACGTAGCTTCTTCCTTGCAGAGCGTGTAGTATATATAATTAAGAATTGTCTCGCATTATACCTAATCTACTTCTTTGTACTCTTAGTCTATAGGGTGTTTTAAGGGGTGTTAATATTAGTAGTTTTCTATCTTGCATTCTAGTATATTACTATCTATTAGTTCTACTAGCTAATATCCTATAATATATTTACTTAGCTAATACATCTAGTAGTGCTAGTTGTAGTACTTTTGCTATCTAACGCGTTTATATTGCTATTGCTAATTGCTAAAGTAGTAAGTATAGTAGGCTGCTATTAGATAGTCTTTATCTAGGATTATAATATATAATATCTGCCTAGGCTATTATTTTACCTTATCTTGTTTATGTTTATAATAGAGGCACTAATCTACCTAGTAGTAATACTAATTAACTTCCTGGTAAGGATCCTTCTTAGGTACCTTAACCCTAATATATTCTCTTATAATATATAGGCCTTAGAGTTGTATAGCTTCTACTACTATTTTACTAGCCCTTTCACTATATACTAACACGGGTATAACGTAAGCTAGTCCTTTGTAAGTAGTGCTAGCGTATCTCTAGTATACTCTAGCATCTAGCTGTAGTTGTACTACCTAGTCTAGCACTTTATTCTTAGCTAGACCTTAACTTAGGCGTGATATTTCTAATTATTAGAGTTCCTTAGAGGATAGAGCAGGATCCATGCCACTAACATTATTATTAGACAGCCCTGTTGCTTAATTTAGTTCTAAAGGTAAGCAAGGAGTAGGCTACTAATATAGTAGCTCTAGTTTATCTTTCTTAGGTCCTATTACCTTAAACTTAATTATCCTAATCTTAACTACTCTAAGCTTGCTTGCCTAGCTTTAATTCTTTAGGCAATCTTTACGGAAGTGTCTTACTTTACCGCATTAAAGATATGCCTTCTTTTTAAAGCGTTCTTAGCATTATTTATAGGTTAGGCTGTCTAGCTATCTTCCCTTGCCTTTATTAAATTGCTTCTTTTATTAGATTTTATCTATTATTACTACATCGCCATCTTAGTTGTAGCGTAGCGTCTTAGGTTTTCTATATCTTCTAGAGTTAGGAATAATTGTTGTGTCCCTTTGTTTCTTTTGTAGCACTCGTTTGTAGAGTCGATTATTAATTTAGGTAGCTAGGTTAATTATATCTTATAGGTTGTCTAGTTTGTTGTAATAGATTATCCTATCTTTAACTATTTCCTTTAGCTTATTATAGAAGGCTGTACATAATAGCGTATTATTCTAATTAATTTTTAACTATAGTTGTTTAAACTCTATTATATACTTTGCAACTAACTTCTTCTACTAGATCTAAGATATTTTTTGCTCTACCTAGGTCTCTTTATCAAGTTCTCTAAACACCTTTTAAATCTCTTCCTTAAATGCTGTCTAGCTCTTAAAGATAGCCTTCGTATCGTCTTTGTAGTACTTTATCTTATTCGTAAGATAGTTATCTATAAAGGGTTGTATTTAAATAGCTACCTTATCCTTTAGGTATATACTAGCCGTGAGGATCTTGTCTTATTCTCCTATTATAAAGTTAAACTAACAGTATAAATTCATGTTAGTAAGGAATAGCTTTAGTCTATCTCGTCCTTTATTATACTTTTCTAGCGCCGCGATTTTTACACGGGGTATAGTGTCCTTGGCCTAGAGTTAAGCTATCGCTTGTATTAACCTATTAATTTGTTTAGCTTATTGCTATATCTAGTTAGCCTAGTTAGCTATTACTAATACTAGACTTAAAGCAGGTGTACTAACGCTGCTAGTAGCACGTAGAGTAGTAGAAGCTGCTATTACGTACGTTTAGGTTCTTAAACCTATAGGTAGTTAAAGTGTTACTAAAAGGTATACTCACTAAATCCTAGTCTATGTAAAGGGAGGTTAGTTAGTATAAGGCGTATACGTTAGGTAGTAAGCTTTAGTAATTTAAGAGTTAAACGTGCAAAGCAACTAATTCTATAATAAACTATAGAATAACTAAGTATTAATCTAGGTAAGAGATAAACTATAGAGAGTTAACTACGAAGAACTAGAATTAGAAAGATAAAGAAAACCCTTTTAGTCTTTATACTACTTACTTTGTTTCTTTGATAAGTCTTTAATCCCACCTAGAGCCTCTGCTCCTTAGATCTTTGCTTAATCTAGGATTATATCCTGCTCCTAGGATTAGTTAGTCTTAGTAGGATTGCGATTACGTAACTAACGCCTTAACCCTATCCTGCGTCCTACTATCTAATACTCTCCCTAAGCGTATTATTCTTACGTGGCTGCGCTCATCTATTGTCTTGTAATAATGCGGTAGGTTAAGAAAAGAGAGCAACTCTGCAGGGTAAACCTTTAAGCGCAAAAGTATTAGCTAAAGTTTGTTAAACAAAGAACAATAGACAAGAGTCTTCTTTTAGAGACTAATAGGTTAAGTTCTACATTATAATATAGGCGTGCATGCTGCGTCGCTTCGTGACTAGGTATACAAAGTAGTAATATTGTAACAATAGCATACGCGTTATAGATAACTAGATGTCCTCTAAGCTTATGTACTTATAAGAGCTATTAACTGTAAGTATAAAATTAGGTTAATTTAGCAAGGGCGCGGCTTAGAAAATGCCGATTTACTAAAGGGTCATCTATAACGTGCGAGAAAAAGGAGGGCGCGTTTTTAAAACATCGCTGTTAGGTAAAGTAGAGTAGCACTTAAGCATGTCTAGGTAAAAGCACGTAAAAAGATGTAAAGGTGCTAGATAAATTAATACTTCTAAAGCCCTAATATTGCTAACTAATAAAAGCGGGGAATAAAGAAACTAGCTAGGAGCGCTTAGTAGCTCTAAGTTATTAATCCCTACACTCCTAAACAATTTGCTACTTGCAGCCTAACACTTCCTACTTGCTAGAAGCAATTGTTGTAGCCTAGACTAGATACTGTAATTAGATATGTAATAAGAAGGGATGCGTAGTGCTCGTATACAGCCTTTGCTTTATATAATATCTCTTCTTCCCCTTCTTAACCTCGCAATAGAAAACGCCTAATTTAAACAAAAATATTTCGCACGCACACGACCCCTCCACGCCAAACAAAGGACGTTATTTCTTCTGTAAAACTAATTTTTGCTTCTTGTATTCATACCTCGATCCGCATTTCCGCACAATAGTGTTTTCTGAGGTGTTTCAAGATTAAGAAACGTAGGGATTTAAAGGGTTTTAATCATGAAAAAGTAAAAAAGCTACTTTAAATCTGTGCTAAAGTATAGAAGGAAGAGGATTAGTATTTAAACAGCATACTATATATTGCTACCGCTAACTTCCTTAAGATCTAGCGTTATGGTGTCTATAAAAAAGAATTTAGTGCTAGTATATATAAGATTAAAACTTTGTATAGCTTGCACGCTTTTTATAACTAATGTTTTAGGCCTAGAGCTAAATGCCTATTATGCAAGGAAAATAAGTAGCGGATTATCTATCTTTACATAATTAGATTAAACAAATTATAGGTAATTATGATACTTAGGAATATACAGGAGTAAGGTAATTATATTGTAGTTATAGAGTACGAATTTATCTAGTATACAAATTTATCTAGTATACAAATTTATCTAGTATTACTATACTTATATAATCCTTTACTAACCTAGGTTATATAGTAGCACGCCTAAAGTTACTTAAAGTTTAGCTACAATTCTTCGCTGCATTTATAGACCTTATATTACTTAAGCAATTAACGTATTCCACCACCGAAGCGGCCACACCACCGAAGCGGCCACTTTTTCTTGGCAAGGAACATCAAAGAGTATTATCTTAATAACAAAGCTAAACCTTAATATTTTCTTTCAAAATTTTAAACCTAGATAGATATATATATAATCTAATAGCTCTCAAATCTTTATAGCCTTAGCTTACGTAATAAAATAGTTATTAACTAAAAAGGTACCAGTAGCTAAAACCTACCTTATACTATAGATTAATACCTAAACGTTAGTAATATACTATATAACTTCTAGGACTTACTTATTAGTATATTAGTTAGTAGCTATTAAGTTATTATAGCGTGCAGCCTAGATTTAATACTATAATAGTAGGT
>ML976985.1:951613-964899 GCA_010015675.1 Byssothecium circinans
TTTAAATTGTTATTAAAGGTTGAATCTTTGATTTTCCGCCAAGCAAAAAGTGGCCGCTTCGGTGGTGTGGCCGCTTCGGTGGTGGAATACGTTATCTAATTACCGCATAATCTTGCAAGATAGATTATAACTATTCCTCCTTAGAAGGAGCCTTATGTAGTACTGTAGAGTGCCTAACTTAACTTATTATATCTACTAAAATTTATAAGATAGCTTTGTATCTAGGCGTATAGATTTATAGACATAGGATTGCTTCTATTCTTAGTGTGCTATTTCCTAGATTAGGTATCCCCTCCTTTTTTAATCTAGTCTAAGGTCCTAAATCTAAAACTACTTCTATCCTTAGGTTAGAACTTGAATTTGCTATCCTAACTCTTTTAATCTCATTTCCACGTATGTTAGTCGCACCTCCATATTAAGCCCGGAGATTCTCTAGTAGTATACTATAGCCGCTAGCGGCTTAGGGTGATCAAAACTAGTCCCGCTCTATATATAGACATCTCAAAGCTAGTCACAACTAAGTACTTGAAACATTCCTAATAATAGCGACAGGCTATTTCCGCACCCTGAACAACTAAGGTCAATCCCAGGGTCGCGGGACGCACGGTATTATGGGACAAAGCATAGGTACTTCAACTTTAGGAGACGATAGTATTTCCTGCAAGAACTCCCGGCCAATCCGCCAAATTGCACAGTAAGCTCGTTCGAGCCGCTCGCATGCTTCGCGCACAAGCCGCTGAGCTGCTGCTGGCCACGCATCTCGTCCTTCTTGCTCCACTGTAGCCGCTGTGCAAAGCTTCGGGGCTGCCCTTTGGCATCGTCCTCTGACAAGATATGTTGCCTGAGGATTTTGGCGCCGATCGCAAAATACTTCATATTCTCATGGAAAGTCTTAAGGCTTGGGATGATGATGTTGATGGAAAGAATGTTGTTTAGGATTTGGCGCCGGCTGGCCGGGTCCGTGAAGCCGTGGAACAGCTCTCCATCCTCCATGCTCTTCCGAATGAACAGAGCGTCGCTTTTGCTTTGCGGACAGCGCAGGGCGAGGTTGCGGACTGTCTTCAGGTCAAAATACTGATGTGCGCCTGCAACTCCTCTCACGATACAATCATAGGTTGAGCGCAGGTGGTTCTGTAGGAAATGAATGATTCGCTCATCCCAGTGCAATGCGAGATACCTGTGCCAGTTCGCAAGCTCGAATAGCTCACATAGCTTAGGATTACAATCACGTCGGGACCGTGTGCCTTTCCGGCGGCGAGCTGGCTTTTTAGGGCAAACTTCTTGATGTGGTGCAGCACGTCTAATGCGTAACTTCTCAGGCCTCTTGAAGGACAACAAGGGGAAAAAGGATATCGCGCTCTTACTATCGAACTAGGATACGTATATCTGTTGAAAGCTACTTAACCCAGTAAAAAGTGAGCGACTCGGGAATTTTTGGGACATGTGCTCATATGGGACGTACGCTTATGTTGTACGTTACAAGTCCGCCAACCTGTCTAAGTCTGTCTTTCTCGAAGATTAACTTGAGAACGTTGAATTCCGACATGCTGTGTTTCTCTCCTCTCGTGTTCCAACTGAAACGCAAGCTAACCGTCTGTATTCAATTGCGTCAGATCGTAATCGATACGGTGTCGCGATACTTCCTATTGTACTGCATATCTTCCTCCGAGATCTCGACTTCATAGCGCTTGAGCTCTTCTGCGACTCTCTGAAACTCTTGTTGAATGACTTGAATGCGATCTTTCGACTTTGGAACAATGAGGCACTTGATTTGACTAGGAATTGCGACAATGCCCTGGAAGGGTTAGATTAAACAAAATAAGACCAACTGATCATGACCTACCGATTCGAATTCGAGCTTGGGGGAGACTTCTTTGCCCGTTTCAGGGTCCAAGGCTTGCTTAAAGTCGAACGCCCAGAGAAGATAAGGCGAAATTGTTTCCTGGTTAAGAACATGAGAATATAAACTGAAGGTTATCAATCGTTGCAAGCTCACCATGCTAGTCGTAGCACTAGCTGATCCAGGGCAAATGCGACGACCTCCACCGAACAAGAAAGTGTCTCGACGAGCTGGATCGTCTGCGGCTTCAGGTTTGACGCCAAAGGGGTTATCGAGGAACCGCTCGGGCAGGAACTCCTCTGGCCTGTCGAAGTACCTTTCATCGTGAAACATAAACCCTGATACCAGTGTCAACTCACTTTGGGGAGGTAGTTTGAAGGTTCTTACGTACAAGTGTTCATGAACAGCACGGCACCCTTGGGGAAAAGCATTCCGTTGATCATTTCGTCCCTGTTCATCTCGTGAGGAACCCCGATGGGCGCAACTGGGACAAAGCGCATTGACTGCAAGTTTTGTGAGCATAATGACCAAATCCTCACCAAATATTAATTTGACTCACCTCGTTGATAAATGCGCGTGTGTATGGCAGATTGTTCAAGTCTTCGAGCCTCGGTACTCTGTTCGGACCAACAACACGCTCAAGCTCCTCAGACACCAGTCTTTGCTTATCAGGAAACGCTACAGCACAGACAATCACATTCTGAATGGATGCTGATGTGGTGTCTGATCCTTCTAGAATAGTTCCTCCCAGGTTGCTTTGGCATGTCAACAGCCGGTTCGAAAGAAGCAAAGGATACTTACTTCAACCAAACTTCGTCTTTCATACCCCAAGCTTCATCGTTTTGGAGTGCATCTTCCATGAAGCAGCCATTACCCCTACCTTTTCGCAAACGCTCGCGAACTTGCTTGGTCAGCCTCGAGTACAGCTCATCGTGAAGACCTTTGACGGCTTCGGCTTCGCGTTTCCATCCAGCGAAGCGCTTAGGAACCAGCTTGAGGATAGGAAACAGGTCTACAGGCGGTGCAGTTCCGAAGTTAAGAGCGCGCATGAATCTCCTGTGAGCATGAAGGAAATCACGCACGGCCGGGGTTGACGATTGAGGGCCACGGGTGCCATAGACCACGGAGAGGAAGAATGAAGTAGTGAACCTCTGACAGTGCTCCATCCAGTTCTGCAAGAGATCAGTCGTCTGCATCTTGTCGTCGGTCAGCGGAAGCTGGCCTCACCTCAGGAGTATGAATCAAGTCAACAATCATTTGAGTCGCCTCGGCATGCTGAACTTTGGTAAACTTTTCGAGGTTTCGGCTGTTCAATAGAGCCTGACTGGCCTTTCTCATCAGCTTCCACGTCTCGTTCGCTGTAAATGTTAGCCAATAGTACAAGGCGTGACGTCTCCTTCACTATTACCATATCTTCCAGTGCCCAGGTTTAAGTTATCCGGAGTGATTATTTCCACAATGGTAGACTTGGGACGGTTGGTGTTGGAAGCGCCATGCTTATCAAAAACCTCTTTGACAGCGGCTGGACTGTGCAACGCAATGATGGTTTGATTCATTACTTTCACAGACACCACATCGCCATATTGTTTTGCTGTAGACCGTTCAGTAACCATATGAAATATGGCAAACGCGGAACTTACACCACTCAGCAAACTTGTGATGCAAGTACGATCGTGGAAAGATGTTGGCATTCCCAATGATAGGTAGTGTCGGCGGCCCCGGAGGCAGGAGAGCCTCTCGCTGGCCAAGGCCGAGAACAAACTTCCCGCCAACAATGGCCAAGAAGAGAACAATGACAGCAACGATAGGAGATCGAAGGAAATATTCCAAAGCCGTGCCTTGGGTCTCTGCAATTGTCGAGTTCATGATGTCAACTTCGGCTATAAGGTAACACACTTTGGGACTGTGGCGAGATGATAGATTTGGTGCGGCAATTTTCTATAGAGATATAGAGAAACGTTCGGGGATCTGTAAATGTTCAGGTTTTCGCGGGGATATCTCAAGGTTATCGATCATTTGCAAATCCGAGAATGCGCGCTTTTGCTAAACGCAATCTTTTTAGGTAAGTTACATTGGTTCTTGAAACCCCCCTCATTCCCTGGCCGAGTTATAAAATAGAGTTCGCCCGCTTCCTCCTAGATCCGTCTCATGAGTCAGGCGACAGCGCATCCAAAAAGAATCAAGGCCCGGCAATCCGGGTGGGCCACAGGTGGGTCAAGCCAGTGATCTGCTTGGACCGGACTGGAGTGGCGCACCGCCAAGCACATTAGGAAGTCGCTAAGTGCATTAGGAAGGCGTTAAACCCCTATAGGAAACTGGACTGAATCCAGTCCAGTCCAGTCCAAGCAGATGACTGGGTCAAGCTACAAGAACGACTAGACCCACAGCTTCTCAGATGTAACACCTAGGATAACACCGGGCCTTCCATACCTCCTTGGTTGTAACCTCTCCCGCCTAGATGACAGTCGATCAGCTCCTTTAAGGATGTACTTGTGGGCGCGCCATTGAGCATCCGTATCCTAGGACTGAATTCATTTTTGCTAGGCCGGTCAACTGTTACTTTAGCAATGGCTGTTTACATCCAAAGTCCAGACGCCCACGACTGTAGGTCGAAACAAATCGTCGAACTGGCTTATGCGTAACCTCCGCATTATCACGCTCAGACTAGTCTGGTGTCTGATCTTGGTAAGTAATGTGGACCTATTTGGGAGTAACACCGGGCCGGCCTACGCGTCGCAGAAGTCACAACACAGAACTTAGAAGATAGCCTCGACTGCAAATGCAACCAGGCTAGGATCGGCCCGTTCAAATGCAACCAGGCTAGAATCGGCCCGTTCAAAGAACCCGGTATCCTACTCAAGCTGCTAGGTGTGATTTATGTAGACTTATTAACGGTTAGTTAGTCCACTTGCCGCACTCTATTATATACACTGCATCGTAAGCATCTAAGGGAATAGTAATTAAAAGAGCTAATACTTAGCAGTAAACTGTAAATATTATAGTTACTTTATCCTACTTAAAATTTCCTTAATGCAACCAAGCCCTTGTTAAGGGTCAGCTCTGGAGTAACTTCGGCCCGCACCGAGGGCGCAGAATGTAGGCAAGCGAATTTTGCGGAGTTTAGGAATTGAGCGAATGAAGCTTGGATGAGATAAGGCAAGGCCGGGTAAGCACCGTAAGATTGGCATCCCACCCCGGTCAAGCCGGCTTCGAGATTGGTTTGAAGATGTCTCCGTATCCTCTCGCTGCCGGCGCGTGAACCGGTATCTGGGGCTCTTCCACGTATGCTCCTTCTGCGTGCGTGCGAAAAACATCAACATCTGCTGCCATGGCCGCGCGTGCTTGACAATGGCATCCCTGTCCATGTACGGCTGCAACGGCTGGAACCGCGTCTGGTGCTTCTCTGTTCGAATTGCCTCCAACCGCACAAACACGCCGACCCGGTCGATGACGGACGCCTGGCTGAACCGCGCCAACCCATCCATGGCCGCCCATATCGCTGCTTCCACCGGCTCGGCCTCCTTGCCTTTCCTGGGGTCGGCGTCGGCAGCGGGCTCTTCAACGCATGCCAACAAATCGGGCCTCTCCATGCCCACCAAATATGGCAACCACTGCGTCCGCTCCAACCACGGGTTCACCTCGTCTCTTTCGCCGTCTTGGATGCTGTTCTGTGCCCGCTTTTCGATATTCTCCCACGCCTTGGCCATCTGCTCGCCTACTCGCGCCCATGCTGCGTCACCGTCGACGGGCACGACGTCTGGGCCATCGTCGCCGGGCTGCTGCACCTGGAAATACTGCGATCCCCGGCCCTGGACCAACAACCGCAGGCAATAAACGGTCCTACAACCCTTGCTGATGCGGGTTTGGATCTTTCGCCTCTCTACACGGCTTGGACGGCCTCCTTTCTCTGCTGGCGACTAATCGTGGGCTTTTCGCCAATGGTTCTTCATCACGCGTCCGCTTCGAAATATCTGACGGCAGCTGTCTGGGTCGATCCGACACATCAACCCGTCCCCGTACACCGGCAACTGATGTATGGGCTGGATGATCTGGCCGGGCACCTCCAACTCGCTGGCATATTCGATCAACCCGGCCCAACTGCTGACCTCGTCTGCTACTATTTCGGCTTACTTGCGCTTGACTGGATGGGCACGCTGCAAATGGCTCTTGACTTGGTTGGGTAAAACGCCATGTCTGCACTTTTTGCAAACTGCCAACCCATATTCAACCAAATGCTCGAAAAACCCACCTGCAACGCTGCTCTCTGGCATGATGATTGTACTTGGACGGTTGACTGCGGATGAATGCTAACAATGGGCGACAACGGGTTACTGGCATGCGCCGTGGGCTATGAACAATTGTCTGCGATGGGCTGCGTTGAACTACGGACTACATTTTACATGTGGCGTTGTGGACGCGTCTTACCTCCTGTATATGTGATGTGACCAAACGTGTGGTTGACGTTCGTGACTGCTGTTCGTCATCTTGGAACGTCTCCGATCCTGGTCGCTTGGGGTCTCGGCGCCTCACCAAACCCTCACTCGAAACCCTAACGCCATTAACCACACAAGCTGCGTGGATGCAAACTGGCTGAGATGTGCAACTTGATGCGCTGATTCACATACTCGAGTTTGAAGTAAATCGGCCTCCGGGAACCTAACGACACCGACCTCAGAACAAAACGACATGGAGCCTACGTGCCTCAATCTACGCTGGGATATGGGATATCCTATCCCTAATAAATAAAGTTTCAAAACGACATGGAGGGCTGACTGTCGAATTAGCCCTGGGATAGAGCCCTGGGATAGGCAATTAGCTCGGGCGAGGGTTCCGTTGTATCTTCGCTGGAGGGTTGATCGGATAACGTTAAAAGCCTTAGCAGCACGTCGGACGCTTTTAAATTAGCCTTGCTTTATAGCCTGGAGAGCAAGCTCTATCCTGCCTTCATGTTAAGATTGATTTAACTGAGTTGGTTGAGACATTGCGCGTAGTAGTAGTCATGTTGGGTGCCAAGAGATTTTGGCTCACTCGATGGTTTGGCGCACTCGATGATGGAATACGTTATTCATAAAGTGAGACTATTCATAAAGTATGAAAGTCACATGATCGTTCCCTCACACCAACTCAACGTCAATCCATTCAACGAAAGCGTTCAGTTGATCAACTCAACGAGAGGCCGGCGATTACTAAGCCAATTCACTCAATATAGGTCGTCCGTTGAGTTGGTTGAGTTGTTTGGGTCTCTGGATGTGGTGATACGTACAAAAACTTAAGACAAGTTTGCCTTCCAGTCTCGGACCTTCACTCTGATAGGAACTCCATCCTTGGGATGCCCTGTGACTTCCCCCGGAATCATGACTTGATACGCTTTCTCGCCCATCACTTCCGGGGCATCATCCGCATATGCACTCTCGATATCGAGCTCTCGCATGAGCATAACTAACATAGTGCGCAGCTCCAGCTGGGAGAGCTCTTGACCGATGCATCCCCGAGGGCCTAGCTCGAAGGGTCTGAAGGCGTTCTTCCGCACATAGAGCTCATCTCCTTCACGGGCCAGCCACCTTTCCGGTATAAACTCGAGCGGGCGCGGAAAGTATTTCTCCATTCGGTGTACGGTGAAACTACAGCTTAACACGAGAAACCCTTCTGTTGGAAATCGTTGCCCTGTCTCAGGTTGCGTAAGGAAAAAGTCTGGCTGACCCTGACGTACGGTGCCGACGGGGGGGTAGTGGCGCAATGTCTCCTTGATCACGGCAGATGTGTATGGCAACTGATTCAGCAGCTTCGGGTTGGACGATATTTGGGCTGCTGCGGTTGTCGGATCAGTGCCGAAGACCTGGTCGTGCTCGCATCGCATGGCGGCAAGCGTTTGCGGGTTCTTGTAGAGCAGATGACAGGCTGAGCAAAGGGCCGTGGCGGTGGTGTCATGCCCTGCGAGGAAGAAGATCTTGAGCTGAGAGATGGCCACCTCGATAAAACGCGTGTAAAGGTTGATCGGTTGAGTAGCAAACTCCTTGGATGTCTGCATTTCATTTACATATGCTTTGATCGCAAGAGAGTTGATAGTTTGCACGCCTCCCGAGTTGCCGCTTTGATACTCAGCTATCTCACGCTTGATGTATGGCAATAAGAAGCTCTTCATGACCTGATTGTTCTTGATGATGGCCAGTCGTCGGAATGGATTGAGTTGTTTCATGACTGTGGAAGGCATACGATCAAACAGCAACCAGTAAACCTGATTTTTAAGCGCATTGTAGAAAGGGAAGTCTCGAGTCTGACAATGAAGCCGCACCCCCCTGCCCGCGGTCGAGGTTAGACCAAGTAAACGGCATTCCGAGGTAGGACTTACAAAATAGCTCGCCCAATAACATCGATGGCAGTCTTCATAGCTTGTCCTTGCATCTGAACTATCTCCCCTGACTCGGCAACCCCATAGAGCCAATCTTTAAGAACCTTGATCTCCTCAACAAAGGCTGGTACGAGCGCCGAGAGGTTCTTGGCAGAAAAGCCGGGGTTGTAGATGCTTCGCCACATCTTCCACTCAGGACCTTCCTGATTAACTAGGTCATTGCATTGAGTGAACGGGTAGAACTCCCTCTGCATCATCTTATGCTTAGGAAGCGACGTATCCTGGGTGAATTGAGCCATCATGTCTGGTTGAAAGACGGACAGCATCGGCGGTGCCAAGGGCCATAGATCCACATAGAAAATACCTGCTTCTGCTAGCTTTGGATACTCAATGGACAGAAACAATGGGATGTAGTTGGCAAATACATCGCTCTGATGCTTTTTCAAAAGCTTGGCCACAACCAAAATGTGGCCAAATAGGAGAGAATGAGGTACGACAGGCTAGCAACTATGAGCAGAGGTTGTGAATTATCACTGGACCGACTCACAATGTTGTATTTCGACGTAAGGTCTCGGAACATTGATCGCACATGGTAAAGGCGATAGAAGAATACCATAAGGAGTACTGATGTTAGACTGTATATAGTTCTCAGCAAGACACTGCACGAGACCGTTGGGCCTATGTCTTCTGTGGGCATCATTGAGTGAATCTTAGGAGCTGTTGGATTTGGGGTGGTAAGTAAAGATCAAGGAAAGGATAAGTGCGAAGGGAAAAGGTAATGCCTGAGCTCACATGGGGTCTCGCACAAATTTAAGGCGTAATTGGCACGGCTATTGCTTTCCTAGCATGTTTAACGAGGCGAGAGTCTAGATTAGAAGGGAAGTAGATGGCTTGGAAAGGGAAAGCGGATAGACAGAAAACGCAGTCCCGGACGAATTCTCCGGTCACGACGACGGTTCGGTGCAGTGACTTTGGAGTAACAGTTACCATGAGATTGCGGCCCGGCCGTATTTCCAATTAGGGTCATCTCCTGACTCAGACGGGTTGGCTGCAGAGTCGAGTCGCTATGACTTCGCCCGATGCCCGCAATGTCCGGACGAATTGACACCCGAAACGCCGAAACGATACGGAGACATCTTCAAACCGATCTCGAAGCTGGCTTGACCGGGGTGGGATACCGATCTTACGGTGCTTACCCGGCCTTGCCTTATCTCATCCAAGCTTCATTCGCTCAATTCCTAAACTCCGCAAAATT
The DNA here is from genome assembly GCA_010015675.1 of Byssothecium circinans. Classification (NCBI taxonomy): domain Eukaryota; kingdom Fungi; phylum Ascomycota; class Dothideomycetes; order Pleosporales; family Massarinaceae; genus Byssothecium; species Byssothecium circinans. The sequence continues at coordinate 961,058 of ML976985.1, forward strand.
CGCTTGCCTACATTCTGCGCCCTCGGTGCGGGCCGAAGTTACTCCAGAGCTAACCCTTAACAAGGGCTTGGTTGCATTAAAGAAATTTTAGTATTTGCAGTTTGCCGCTAAGTATTAGCTCTTTTAATTACCATTCCCTTAGATGCTTTGAACGGGCCGATCCTAGCCTGGTTGCATTTGAACGGGCCGATCCTAGCCTGGTTACTTATTCGTCCGGACATTGCGGGCATCGGGCGAAGTCATAGCTGTAAGCAACGACTCGACTCTGCAGCCAACCCGTCTAAGGCAGGAGATGACCCTAGTTGGAAATACGGCCGGGCCTAGTCGGACCTCCAATTTCGCAGATGCACCTTACACATGAGACGGTTCCAACCGGAAGCAGATAAACTCTATTTTCGCTCAGGGAATGTAGATTTAGCGGATAGTACAACAAATACCCACTTTTTTCATGCGTCAGTGTCATGTAAGCAAGCATATTTCTGTGTTTACTTTCTGCAGCCCATATTTCTCTCATTCTGGTTAGAGATAAATTGAATCTATCGTTCTTCATAGTTTGCTTTCGTGACTATCAACCGACTCGATTGCCTTCTAAGGTTCGAACCATCACCCTTTCTTCGGCTGAAGCCCACACTGTTCTGTCCCACATACTTTGCATTCGCGCTGAGTGCTTGACGCATCGCCATGTCTGATGAAGTTTCGCTCTCCGTCTGGAGAACCTCTGTTGAGGATCAGGTATGCTGACTCTTCTACATCAATTCTTGATATTGTCCAAAACAGTGATGACTTAGTATTCCAGAAAACCTTTCTCGCCCGTTCACATATTCGGATTGCCATCAAGAGCTTTTTGGACCGATGCGACCTTGTCCTGCCAGCTATCCACAAGTTCGCCAACTTCACAGCTCACTGCATGTCTGAGGCAGTCAGCAGAGGATACATAACACCAAAGAACAATGTCTTCGGCCGCTTTATTCCCGCTGGTGTCTGCATGGCACAAAATGCCTATGGCCATCAGCCTTCGCACATCCAAAGATACATCTGTTTCTACACAGCTTTTCTCGTCTATCTAGACGACATGTTTGGCAATAATATTGACGCGGTTCAACAGTTCAATCACCGCTTCCTCACCCGCCAACCACAAGCTACCGATCTACTTGGCCATTTTGCCAATTCACTATTGGAGATGCCGACCCTCTTCGGAGCTATCGCGGGCAATCTCATGACCACATCCACATTGAATTTGGTGACGGCACTCTTGGTCGAGAATGAGTTCAAGGACATCAAGGTGATAATAATACCTTCAACTTTGCAAGCGGCATTGTCTAACTCTGAAGATAGCTTGAGGATCTTGCATATCGGTTCCCAACGTTCAGTAGAGTAATGTCGGGAGCATCCGAAACATATGCACTGTTTATATTTCCTGTGGGCCAACCTGTACCACATTTCTTGCAAGCCTTGCCAGACCTCATGGTTTTTATCAATAACGGAAAGTGAGTTTGTATTCTACATGACCATACAGAGCCGTCCTAACAGTGCTGTTAGTGACATTTTATCTTTCTACAAAGAGCAATTGGCGAAAGAGACAGTTAATAGAGTCTATCTGACGGCACAATGTCGGTCTGTTAGTCAGGCTGTGATTCTGCAGGAGTTGATCGACGAGGCCGCCGAGGCGCATAAGAGAATACTGAGGATTCTGGAACCACACAAAAGCGTGTACGAGTCTTATATTGCTTTCAGTCAGGGTTACATCGGCTTCCACTTTGGTCTAGATCGTTATAAGCTCAGGGAGCTTGATTTGCATACTCAGGACTGTTTTTGATCTCAGATGTTAAGAAAAAGCATACGTCATATCAAACGACGCAGGTAGATAAACGAGAACGATAGGCTTCTCACATCACTATCACTCCAACGTAGCATGCATTTCCCATTGTAAGGTTTAGGATAGGGCATGAAATATTTAACCGATAGCGTGGCGGCAGTCATAGTAGCGGGCACTTGACTGCTACGCCACATTCAGAGCCTCAATTGTGATTGAAATTATCATACGAGCACGTCCGCTTCGTCGTGAGTAGGGAGACTTGCAGTGTGATGCGCCTCCCCTGTGGCCACGTCCTGGAACCGTCCAGGATCACGCCGTGGTCGGGGACACAAGGCTGTCCGGCCAACCGCTCGAGGGGAAATCAATTACCGTACGGGCGCGTTGCAGCTGCTGCAATCACCGTCGTAAGCAACGTATATACCCTGTATGCATCGGATAAGCTTCTATTCCGAGGGGGGCAGGCAGATAGGAATCAAACCCCTCAGATCGGCGAGTTCGAATATGAGTGTGGGCCAAAAGAGGGCAAAATTGACACCCTCGGCAAGACCCGACCTAGGTAGGCGCGGCTAAGGCATTCGGGCTACTACAAGGGGGGCTCATGTGCGGGTTGCCCCCCCCCCTGTCGATATAGCGCCTTGGCATAAGTCTCCTGAATTCACTCATCTTTCACTGATCTAATGTGAATACCCTATCAACGCCATGCCCTCCCTACACCGTCACCGCGTCCGTAATCGCCCTCGAGATGCTCCGAAGCAGAATGAGAACCCTGAGGATACAAGTTCTAGTCGCCTTACCTACCGCCAACGCATTGAGATCCTCACGCTAAGCAACTACGCCGGCTGGAAACCCAACCAGATTAGCAGCACGCTCAAGATTGTACGATTAACTGTCCGCTACACTATTAAGAGGCCTGAAACGCCAGAGAAGCCACGAGGTAGGCTTCTTATGCTTGATACACCTCTACGGAAGCGCCTTATCCAGCGAGCAACTGTTGATGGGTATCACAGGAAGCTCTGCTACCTAGAGGTAGCAGAGCTTGAAGGGATACAGGCCTGTAGACGCACGCTACAGAAAGCCTTTAAAAAGGAGCGCTACTTCTGACGCGTTGCGACAGAGAAGCCTCTTCTCACAGACAAACACAGACGAGACAGGCTTGAATGGGCATGGGCCCATCTCTCGTGGAATAAGTGGCAGTGGTCAAGGGTTATATAGATAGATGAATGCTCAATTATCTGTAGATACAATGGAAAGGTGTACGTTACACGAAAGGTAGAGGAGAAGTATCTACCTAGCTATTGTATTCCAAAGTTTAGGGGATATTCAGCCTGTATGATCTGGGCCTGCATTACAAGTACACTTAAAGGTCCTCTTGTTGTCTTTTAGAAGGGTGGAATTAACGGGCAGACCTATAGAGAGACAATTATACCTATAATCCACGACTTTAAGAAGTCTGTACCAGTGCCTATCCTTATGGAGGATGGGGCATCAATTCATAGAGCCTACGCAACTCAAGCGCTACATAGGGAGCTTAGAATTCTATAGATGAAGTAGCCAGCCAACTCACCAGACCTCAACCCTATTAAGAATGTCTGGCGGCTGCTTAAATATCGCGTTGGGAGGAGGTTTCCAAAGACAGCCAGTGATAGGCAAGGAGGGATTTCCTTTCGCCACCTCCGGAATCCCTCCATACTATTCCTAGGAGAATTGATTCCAAACAGTAGTATTTGATTGGTGAATTGTTCGTCACGTGTTCAATATGATGCCGTCGGTGTTTCAGCTTTTTGATACACGAGAGACGTCAACTCTCCCGTCGCCAGCTCTCTGTACACCCATATTATCCCGCGCAATACGTTTTCGTCAACAATACTATACTTTTATCGCTTGATTTGATTAATATGACTTCTTTCAACACTCAGAGAACGCCTAAGAGTACTCAAGTGGCTATTTTCGAGGACGAGAGCGCTGGGTCGCTAACTGAACTTGACACTGCGGATATCCCTGTGCCCACCTCACTTCAAGAGACGAA
>ML976985.1:979165-994243 GCA_010015675.1 Byssothecium circinans
GCCTCTATTATATGCGTCAAGGGCAAGCTGTAGTCTGCCTTCGTGTTGCAGTCGTTCAGACCTTTGTTGTTGAGGCATTTTCGCGTTGAAGATGGAGTTGGTGTTGCCAAGGAATCGTGAGCGGTTCGATGGTGTGGGCGGTTCGATGGTGGAATACGTTAACGTATTCTACCATCGAGCGCGCCAAACTATTAAGCGCGCTAGTTTTCCTTAGTAATATCAACACTACACTTATTACAAAATGCCTTAACTAACAAACCTATTACTTATTTAATAAGAAGGTAGAATTGAGCTTGCCCTTTAGGCTTACTATTTAAGCTAATTTCTAAGCCTCTAACGCGCTGCTAAAGCCTTTAACGTTCGCCATCAAACCCTCTCTTAACGCGCGCGCGGAATCACTTTTCAACTAGAAATAGTTCTAAACTATTTGAAACTGTTCTTAACTAAAGAGGACACGCTTATATAATATATCCTTAACCTTAATTTACAAGGATTTGCGCTTATATTAGGTAAAGTATTAGATATGGCAAATAAACTACTAGGTAAGCAAGGTAGTAAGAAAGTAGGCATTAACTAAATAGCATAGTTTATAAACTATTTAGAACTATTACAAACAGCCTAGAACTATCTAAAGGACTATTAGAAAGTTCTATAAAAGAATCCTAAAGTAGTTAGCGTGTGGTTTAAGCTTATATAGGATACTAAAGTAAAGTACGGCGTACATAATAATAATATATATAACTTTAATAAGACTAGCTTTTAGATAGGTATTATTAGCTCTATAAAAGTAGTTACTAGCTTAAAGAGGCGAGCAAGGCCTACAATAGTTTAGCTAGGTGATAAAGAGTAGGTAATGGAGATCTAAAGTATATATTTAAATAGTACATTTACCTCATTATTTATTATATATAAAGGATACGTCTATATCTTTTTATAGTATTAGGAAGCTAATATACTACGTAATTAGAAGCTTTTAGTCTTAGAGAATAGATAGATAAATAATAAGCTTAGTCTCGCGTAGTTAAAGCACTTTAACGCGTATATAAAAGGCTAAATAGTAGGCGCCTATTAGTTGCTAATTTTAGATAGCTATGAAAGCTACCTAAATTAAGATTTTAAGGATTATTATCAAGATAATAAGATCTTTACGCTTTATATGTTACTACACTCGTCACACATCCTTTAGCTGCTTGATGTAGTATTATTCTTACCACTTAATATTATAAATAGGATAGATACAGGGTATCTAGGGCTAGATAGCATAGCGTAGAAAGTGTTAAGACTAGAGGATAAAGACATAATGATGCGTAGGGTAGGATTAGGTTAGTAGTCACGTGACATTAATCTTGCCAAGAACAGAGATCATGAACTGATCTCTAGATCTTGAGAGATTAAGGGATTAAGGGTAATCTTAGGATCTCTAGAGATCATAGGATTAAAGGAATAAAATGAGCGGTATAAAGACTAGATGAATTTCCTTTATCTTTCTAATTCTAATGCTTCATAGTTAACTCTCTATAGTTCATCTCTTACTTAGATTAATACTTAGTTATTCTATAGTTTATTATAGAATTAGTTACTTTTGCACGTTTGCCTCTTAAACTACTAAAGTATACTACCTAACGTATATACTATACACTAACCGTCCTCCCCTTACACGGATTAGGCTTAGTAAGTATACCCCTTAGTAATACTTTAACTACTTATAGGTTTAAGAACTTAAACGTACGTAATAGTAGCTCCTACTACCCTACGTACTACTAGTAGTAGTATTAGTACACCTGCTTTAAGTCTAGTATTAGTAATGGCTAACTAGGCTAACTAGCTATAGCAACAGGCTAAATAGATTAATAGATTAATATAGGTGATTACTTAACTCTAGGCTAAGGATACTATACCCTATGGAAAGATTATAGCGCTAAAGAAGTATAATAGAGGATAAGATAGCTTAAAGCTATTCCTTACTAACATGGATTTATACTATTAGTTTAACTCTATAATAGGGGACTAAGATAAGATCCTTACAGCTAGTATGCACCTAAAGGATAGGGCAGCTACTTAGATGTAACCCTTTATAGATGACTATCTTATAAATGAGATAAAGCATTACAAAGATGATATAAAGGCTATCTTTAAGAGCTAGACAGCGTTTAAGGAAGAGATTTAGAAAGTATTTAGTAAACTCAATGAAGAGACCTAGGTAAAGCAAAGGATATCTTAAATCTAGTAGGAGAAGTTAGTCGTAAAGTATGTAACAAAGTTTAAATAACTATAGTTAAAGATTAATTAGGATGATGCGCTGTTACGCATAGCTTTCTATAACAGGCTAAAGGAAACTGTTAAGGATAGGATAATCTACTATAATAAACTAGATGACTTATAAGATATAATTAACCTAGCTACCTAAATTAATAACCACCTCTATAAACGAGCGCTGTAGAAGAAATAATAGGATATAATGATTATTTTTAACTCTAGAAAATACGGAAAGCTAAAGACACCACAATATAACTAGGACGGCAATGTGGTAATAATAGATAAAGTCTAATAAAAAAAGCAATCTAATAAAGGTAAGGGAAAATAGCTAGATAGCCTAACCTATGAATAACGCCAGGAATGCTTCAAGAAAAAGGCATGTCTTTAATGCGGTGAAGTAGGACACTTCTGTAGAAATTACCTAAAGAATCAAGGCTAAACAAGCAAGCTTAGGATAGTAAAGATTAGGATGATCAAGTTTAAAGTAACAGGACCTAAGGAGGGTGAACTAGAAGTGCCCTAGTAGTAGCCTACTCTTTGCCTACCTCTAAAACTAGATTAGATGATGGAATCCCCTAATAATAACATTAGTAATATAGAGCCTAATCTAGCCTAAATAACTTGCCCCTTAAACTAGATAGATGACTATGAGGTCCTTTAATAGCTTAAAGATAATCTATGCTAGATATGTAGAGATGATATATACAAAGGTAAAACGTGTACTTAAGATACACTAGTGCGCGGTAGCTACGCCTACGAAGTAGTAGTAGCAGCGATGAAGGAATAAGATCTACAAATAAAAGTATGATAAATCAAAATTAATGATAAATATAATGAAGTTAAGTAGTATAACTGCACAAGGGAGCATTACGTAGCTTACTTATAAGAAAAGAGAAGCGTGTAACACATGCCTAGATAGGCCTTTTACGCCCTTCTCCTTAAGAAGGACTACTTAGAAGATAACTACTACGTGCATCACTTTAAGTACTAGCAAAAATAGCACAAGCGCCTAGGTTAGAGTAGGTGCTATGATACGTACTACTAACTACACTAACTAAGTAAGCACGTTGCAGGATATTAGCTAGCTAGTAGGATAGATAGGAAAGTAATAGTATATAAGAATAGCACATGTCTCTACTATTACCCTATAGGACACCCTTTAGATAAGGGACATAAGGAGCTTAAGTAGAATAAGTGTAAGGTACTTCTAGGATTACTTCTTAATAAAACTAAGGAAGACGCTTTTAGATAAAAGACAACACTTACACGACAAATATGGCGAACGTTACTAGAAACGCAATACTAGCTATAAGGCCATCTAGAGGATAGGGCTGCTAGAGATAATATCTTGCATACTTAGACTATAAGACGCCTACCTAGAGCTATTAGAAGGGAAGGCCATGATAACCTACCCTATAAATAGTGCTTTGATGACATATGTCAAGCACACCTCTTAGAGAAACTTAAGAAAGGTTTCCTGTAATGAGATAAACAACTAATAGAGCATAGGTACTTATTATAGATAGTATGCTATAATAACGGCTGCTATATACGCCTATCTAATAAATAGGGATTAGGCTAGATTCTAAAGAAACTATAAGGGTTAAAAAACTAGGATGCTACTAGGGATAGGGTCACGCTAGTGAGAGCATTCCTATAATAACCCTATATAACGTATAACACCTAGATCTACTAGTACATTAATTAAAGGTAGAGGTGCGCGTACACGGATGCAGGCTTATAGTACTTATAGATAGCGGAGCTATATAGATGATTATCTCTCTATAAGTAGTTAAGAAATACAGCATACTATATCAAGACAAGGAATGTCTAATATGAGTGGTATTAGCTAATAATAGACTAATGTCCTACGGCAATAAATTCTTAAGGTTGGAAACCTAAGAAGTGTTACTCTACGTACTTAGAATTAAGGACACAACATCCCTTAACATCATAGATCTTAGTAAAGAAGACATGTTAATTAGTTATAATTAGCTTAGGAAGCACAATCCTACTATTAATTAGTAGAAAGGCACGACGTTTAGCTAAGAACTAGCGCGCAAGGTTGCTAGGACACGCTACGGAAGATTGAGCCCAATAATCCAGAGCTTACCTAGTCAGACTAGACGGATTAGCAAGATATCGCCTTATAAGGTTAGAAAGATCTATAAGAAGGACCCTTTATAAATAGGAGTTATCTAGATATAGAGAGTTACGCCTATAAAGGATGAACCCTAACTAATGATACCACTAGAATACGAGGAGTTCTAAGACCTATTTAAGGAAATAGAGGAAACTATATTACTAGATCACTAGGATTAGGATCACGAGATTCACCTAAAAGAAGGCGTAAAGCTGCGCCTAGGACTGATATATCCGCTTACTCTAGATTAGTAGTTAGAACTGCAGGAGTATATTAAAAAGAACTTAAAGCAAGGATATATATAAGAAAGTATTAGCCTAATAGCTTTACTAATTCTCTTTATCCTAAAGAAAAATAGGAAGCTATGACTTTATATAGATTATAGATAGCTTAACTATGTTATAAGGAAGAACTAATACCCTCTTCCTCTAATCTAGGAACTCATAGACCGCCTCTAGAGAGTTAGGTAGATTATGAAATTCAATATATAAGATAGATTCCATTAAATATAAATAGCTAAGGGCTATGAATGGTTGATAGCTTTTAAGACCTAGTATAGTCTATATAAGTACATAGTTATACCCTTTAGATTAATGAACGCGCCTGCAACGTTTTAGGCACTAGTTAACAGAGCACTTCATGAATACTTAGATATCTTTGTAACTGCGTACCTAGATAATATACTAGTATATACCTTAGGAACGCTTAAGGATTACATTAAACACGTTAAGAAGGTGCTTAGGAAGCTTAGGGAGTACTAATTACCCTTATAGCTAGAAAAGTGTGAATTCCACGTTACGGAGACAGATTACTTAGGATTTGTTATTTCACGAGATGGCATTACTATAGACCTAAAGAAAGTCAAAACTATAAAAGAATAGCTAAAACCTAAGATAGTTAAGAACGTGTAATCCTTTCTAGGATTCGCCAACTTCTACTAGAAGTTTATTTAGGGATATTCAAAGACTACAGCGCCTCTCACAGAAATCACTAAGAAAGAAAAGGGATTCTAATAGGGACAAAAATAGTAGAAGGCTTTTAAAAAGCTAAAGGAACTATTCCTATTAGCCTCTATGCTATAGATGCATGATCTAGAACGTCTATTATAAGTAGAGATAGATGCATTAGACTACGCCTTAGGAGCAATCCTCTTATAGTAAGGTAATAATAGAAAGTAGAGACTAGTGTTCTACTACTCTTAAAAGTTCTTAGGAGTAGAACTTAACTATAACGTTTATGATAAGGAACTACTAGTAATAGTAGATACCTTTAAATAATAGTAAGCCTAATTAGTAGGTGCTAAATACTAGGTAGAAGTGTATTTAGATTACTAGAACCTAATAAGTTTTATGATGACTAAGAAACTTAACCAATAACAGGTTAGATAGGCTAAGTTAATGGTAGATTATGACTTCAAAGTATACTATCGCCTAGGGTCGCTAAATGGAGCTGCGGACGCTCTTAGCTAAAGATCTAACCTTTAGGAAATAGACAGACCTATTACGTACGACGTAGTCCTACGGAAGGACTATAATAAAAGTATAAGCTATAATTGACCTTAATTAACTAAAGTAGCTAGGATTGATTATTAGGGACTAGAGGTACACGACTAAGTAGATTACAATCATTTAATCCTAGGATAGAGGGCAGAATATGACTTAGTAAACTATCTAAGGGCGGGACCGCCCTAAGATAAAAAACAATGAATTATACCATGAGAGGCTTACATACTAACCCTGATATGAAAACTATATAAGTCTAAAGAATACAGACACCCCAGGATTAATGAAATAGTTCAACGGATCTCAAACAAGTACTTAATCCCTAAAGTATGAAAAGCAGTTTAGAACGTGGTAGGCAACTATTTAGCATATTCTAAGAATAAGCCTAAGAGATATAAGCCTTATAGATTACTCTAATTACTAGAACTACCTGCACGCCTATAGATTAGTGTTATGATAGACTTCATTATAAAGCTCCTAAAATTATTAGAACCTAGATCCGCACGGCTATGCGACTTAATACTAGTAATCATAGATTGATTAACTAAAGTATTAATATTTATACTAACAGAAGAAAAGGTTATAGCTAAGAAGATAGCTTATGAAGTAACTAAGGCACTCATTAGTTAATATAGTGTGCTAGAATAGTTTATTACTAATTATAAAATACTATTCACCTCTAAGTATTAAAGCACGTTCCTAGCAAAGCTTAGAGTTAATAAGAAGCTTTTGACTAGCTTTTACCTATAGATAGATAGCTAGATAGAACGAATGAACTAGACACTAGAACAGTATCTAAGGATGTACGCTAATAAGCTATAGGATAACTAGGTTAAACTCCTGCTAAAAGCATAATTAGCCTATAATAGCATGAGATCTATGATGATAGGATACTTACTGCACTACGCGAACTATAGATATAAGCTAGTTACTTATTAAGATCTAAAAGACGTTAAGAGTCTTTTAGCTAGAGCTAATAATAAGGCATGACTACTTCGCGAGTTGCACGACGAATTAAGCTGATGAATTGCTTAAAGAAACCTTATAACAGCTAGATTAGTAAACAAGAAAAGGCTTAAGGGACTAACCTTTAAAGAGGGGGATAAAGTTTTCCTATTATAAAAAAATTTAAAAACTAAACGGCTATGCGATAAACTAGATAACCTCTAAATAGGACCATTTTAGATCCTAGAGGTAAAGGGACTAGTAACGTTTAAGCTAGAACTCCCTAAAAGCATGCGCATATACCCTATTTTTTATAAATCCCTCTTTAAACCAGCACCACTAGACGCCGAAGTTAAGACGCGAATTAAGCTTAAGGATGAAGATTATGAGGTTAAGGATATCAAGGACCTGCGGAAATTTAAGTGTTAGTGGAAATACTTAGTTAAGTAAAAGGACTAGCTAGATAGCTAGAATACCTAGGAACTAATATAGAATCTTATAGGCTATAAGGATCTAGTAAAGGACTATTACTAATAGTACCTAAAGGTAGCAGTTCTAAGTTTACTAGGAAAGTAAAAAAGTTAAAAGATAAAGAAGGATTAAATAAGAAAGAAAAGTTAGCCTACAACTAGCCTAGGTTAGTTAAAGATACGGGTAGCAATAGTAAAGGCGCAATAGTAGCATCTATACTCTTAAGAGCAGCAGCTAATAACCTAGCCTTACATTCAAGGCTCTCTACCTCTTCTATTAAGGCTAACTCTTAATAATACATCTCTTTCTCTTAATGATTAAGCTTCTTTAACTCTAGCTAAGACTCTAGGATTAAGATGTGGAGGCGGCTGCGCTTTATATCTAGCTTAGTCTATTTATAAGGAGTCATAACTAGATCACACTTATAGTTGTAATTAATGCACTTAAAATAGCGCCTAGAGTCTAGGCTTATGATGCACTTTTAGCTCTCCTTATAACAAGTAGAGCATAGGGAAGGCATCTCACGACTGTTCGCTAGAACGTAATAAGCAAGTAATTTTTGATGAGCAGTGGACGTGTTAGTAGGAATAGAAAAAGGATCTATATAAGGAACCTTTAGGACTTAAGGACGGGATTCCCTAGGCATGGTTAGGCAGGAGGTTAAGGAATATCTAAGGAGGATACGATATTACTTATAGTAGGGAACTCGTGCGCTTTATACGCTAGCCAAGGCTTAATGCGGCACAGCGGCTAGATCTTTATAGATATTAGGATGATAATCCTAAAGAAGGGGATAATGTTATAAATAAGATAGATATAGGGTATCTAGGGCTAGATAGCATAGCGTAGAGAGTATTAAGACTAGAGGATGATAACACGATAATGCGTAGGGTAGAATTAGGTTAGTAGTTACGTGATATTAATCTCACTAAGAATAGAGATTACAAACTAATCTCTAGATCTTGAGAGATTAAGGGATTAAGGGTAATCTTAGGATCTCTAGAGATTATAGGATTAAAGGAACAGAATAAGTAGTATAAAGACTAGATGAATTTCCTTTATCTTTCTAATTTTAATTCTTTATAGTTAACTCTCTATAGTTCATCTCTTACCTAGATTGATACTTAGTTATTCTATAATTTATTATAGAATTAGTTACTTTTGCACATTTACCTCTTAAACTACTAAAGCATACTACCTAACGTATACACTATACACTAACCATCCTCCCCTTACATGGATTAGGCTTAGTAAGTATACCCCTTAGTAATACTTAAGCGCAAGTACTTTAAGATTATTTAGGGCTTAGCGTAATAGCGCGTCTTTTACGTTAATAAGGAAGCGTTCCTACTAGCCTTTAAAGACGCGTTTTTAAGCGTATTTATAGTTTAGAACTATTAAAAAGCTTTTAAAGTAATAGGGCTAATCCCTCTAAACACGTAGGTAGTACTTAATTACTTTAATATACGTATACGTACCTTACTAAGACCCCTACTACTAGAGACGCTATAGCTATTAAAGACTCTAAGTAATATATGTGAATTTAGCTTTTAGTTAAAGTTTATACGTGATTCTATTACTTAATTACCATGGACAGCGCAGGGTAGGCTTTCATAGCTTATTAAAGGTGCTAAATTAGTGCTGCATAGTACTACGCTTATAAAGTCGCGCATTAAAGACCTTAAAAAGCAACTTAAAGTAATAACTAAGCGTAAAACACGCAAGTACAAGTATATTTAGAAGGGTGATACTATAGAGTATGGTCCTATAGTAGACTAGAATAGTTCTAAACTATTAAGAATAGTTTAGAACTATAAAAAGGCGAGGGTAGAAAGTGAGAGTAAGGTGCGATAACTATAATAACTAGGTATTTAGCGCTGTAGTAACTGCGGTAAGACTAGACATAACATAAGAACTTATTAAGCTAATAAAGAGGGTTCTTCTAAGTTAGAAGCTAGTACTTAGTATATATTTTTAGATAGTAATACGGACGATAATAATGATGTAGTTAAGTAAGTTAGTGTTACTAAGGAAAACTAGCGCGCTTAATAGTGGAATACGTTATAGAGTTATAATATATAAAAAATAAACTTTTTAGGATCTTCTATCTTTTAGTATAATAAATATACTTATATGCACTAGGTCTTAGCTTGCTAAGCTAACTTCTCCCTACACTAATATCTATTAAATTAAAAGAAATAGTATTTCTTTGTTACTTCTAGAGCGCTAAAGATCTAGCATAACTTTATCCTTTTTAACTTACGCTTTACTAATCTGTAATGCTTTAGCCTTTAGCTTTAGTATATCTAATATAGTACTCTTCTACTTCCAACTGCGTCTTTTCTTACCCACGGTAGATTCCTTTGCCCCTGCCATAGTACTTACAATATTCTTAGTCCCTTTAGCAGCTTTCTTAGCCTCTTTTATACCACGCTCTACTTGCGCTTTCTTAAGCTATTAAGGGGGAGTGTAGTAGACTATAGCTATTTATTAGTATTAAAAAGTTTAAAGATAACTTTAGTAGCTATATTATTAAGTAGAGGAATGTTTTTAAATTTAATGCACTAAATAAAGTCTTAGAGCTAACGGCTACGGACTATTTACTTTTTTTATTTATTTAAGAAGCCTTATGTATCGCCTAGACAAAGGATAGTCTCTTAAAAGGTAACTTTAATATGCTATTTATAGTTGCTAGACTAATAAATTATATGCTAAGATTAAGTATAAAGTTCTAAATTGCTGTAGCACTTAAATGCTATTAATGCGTTTAGAGGATGTTTAAATTAGTGCGAGGTAGGAGACAATAGTACGCGGAGGCTATTATAGCTTAGAGAACTATGTATTAAGGCTAAAGAGAGACTTATAGTACTAGGAATAGCATATATATAAAATTTTTAGAAGCGCGGTTAAAGAAGAGGATAAGAAGTAAGCTAGTTAAAATAACGTTAGCCTAAGACATAGCTTAAAATTTATGCTATAATAGTTACTACAAGCGGACTTTTACAAGTCTTCTAATAATATAAGACGGTAATCCCTAGTAAGCCTACATATCTCTTAGTTAACTTATGCTTAATTCTTTACCTAAATCTATTGTACTACTCTTTAAGCATACTATGCTGCAGCAAATGAGCTTATAGATAATAGATTCTTTTACAAAAACCTTTTAAAAGACCCTTAAGTATCTTAGTCACTTACGAGCCTTGCAAATGCTATAAAGAAATTTAGAATAGGATAGTAGAGTTTGCTAAACAAAAGTAGCACTCGTAGACGACATATAAATAGATAGAGAGAATATATAAAGAAAAGTTAAGCTGCTTAGTAAGTAGAGCGTTCTAGAATCTTAGCAAAAGAAAATTACTACAAGCAAAGAGTAGAGATATATACGTGGGAGGTTTCGTAATTATAAAAGAGATTTAAGAAATAAGTTTTAGAAACTAGACTTAGTTGCTTTCTAGCTAGTAATACATAGTGCTCGCCGTAGGTTAAGCCTAGCTAATTAGCGCTTATTTAGAAGGTTCTTAGTAGTTAGTATTTATTGCTTAATTAAACTCTTGCTAGTAGGTAGATAGCACGCCGTTAAGAACCTTCCCCTTAATAGAATTATATTCTCTAATTGCGTTAAGCTGCCTTTTGTAAGGAGCCCTTTGCTATAAATCTATAGTTTACTATCTAGCATACTTTTTACTTTTATACCTAGCTACTATCCTTACTATCCGTTACGTCCTTAGCGTCCGGCAAGACGGTAAGGAAGTCCTTGTACTTAAATAGCTTTGTAGATTCTATAGCATACCTATTAGTCTATAGTGTAAAGATAGTCTAGATAGTATCTAAAAGCGCTTAATTAACGTCTAGCTTATATAGCTACTAATTAGTAAGAAAGAACACTATATTGCTAAGGCGCATATATAACTTGTAGCTAAGTTCTAAAAGCTAAAGCATCTCACTAGTGCTAAGGATAAGGATTATAGAATAAAAATAGCCTATACTACGTTAGTATCTATAATAGTCGTCCTATGCCTAACATACTATTATTGTTATTGTTATAGTAGAATTTAGTACTTTTAGCTATAAAAATAAATACTACTAGTATGCTCTTAATACCCCTAAGATAAAAAAAGGAAGTATAAGTATAATCTAGATTCTTAGCAAACTATTCCTTCTACTTCTTTATTATTTTAGGTTTAAGCTAGTCGAGATAGGCGAGAGCGTCTTTAAAGATCTCTTAGTAGCTATTTCTTATACTAATATAAGCTAGTTTATTAACTTTACAAAGGTAAGTAGCTGCCTTGGCTAGACTACAGTCAAGTGTTTGCAAAAGGTTCTTAATGCTAGTATTAAGAGCAGGCTTTTTTTGCATGCACTTAAAGGATATGAACGAAGCGTTGGTGTACTTACGCTAGATACTAATCTATGCCTAGAGAAAGGTATTGCTATATATAGGTGTCTTTAAGAATAGCATCTTAGCCTAGAATTATTAGCAATCTTGTAGTAAAAGATATAAGAAGGGGGATAGGCATACCTCTTAAAGTATAGTTACTTACTTTAGCAGCTCTTGTACTATAGCATTAGACATACAATTAGCAAAGTAGATAGTGGCATATTGCGAGATGTCTAAGCCTAATACGTAATTAGGATTTAGGATGCCTACGTGCGTAATTATGCTATTGTGTAAGACTGTTTCTAATAGCCTAGCCTCTACTATACCCTAAATAGCCTTTAAAATGCGCGGCTTTTTCTTTATGCCAAATTTAGACTTTAGCAGGCGCAGCCGCGGTGTAGTAGGCATGTAGAAAAGGAGGCTATCTTAAATCTACTACTATTCCTCTACTACTTGCTTTTAATACTTTTTCTATTATCGCCTGCATTCCTACTTCTTAGCTTAATGCTTAGACATGCGTGTAGGCAGGCTTATGTATACGGTAGTATGTATAGGTGTAGGGGTATGTAAACGTTAGAATTAATAAGTATAGGCTATATAAGGGCCTATATAGTCTTAGCAACGTCTTTATCTTCCTTGCATAATACTATTAACTTACTATAATATTATCATTCTATAACGTCTCTAGCCTCTACCTTTATTGTACGTAGCCTCTCTTTTTACGCAAATATTATAATAGCAACCTTTATTTTTATTATATAAAGCTTTTGCTTTTACTAGCCGCACTACTACTACTATAATAGCAACAAGGATTTAAGCCTCCCTCCCTTGCGCAATGATTATAATAATGACTGCTAGGGTGTTTATCTATGTTTATCTATATTTCTACCTATATTACTACCCCTTACTTAGAGCTTAAAAAGCCTAGTAGCCTAGGCAACATGGTTAGCTATTTTATAATAATATTAACTATGCCTACTCCTTGTCGCGCGTAGCCTTAGCTTCTATTAGTAGTTTACGTACTAATAGACTATATTACTACCCCCCACCTAGAGCTTGAAAAGGCTTAGCAATTTAGGCGATATAGCTAGTCGCTTTCTATCTTAGCTAGCCAGCTAACTACTTTTAAGCTATATACCCGCACTTATACCCACGAGCATATTTTAGCACCCATGAATGACAATAAACGGCTAACAATGGATGAAATCATTAATTAGGGGCGCTAGAATAAAGGTTAGACAGGCAAAAAAAGGGCGTAATTATTTAGCCTGCTTTAAGTAGGGTAATAGCAAGAGCAAATAGCCTTTACTATTATCTCGCCTACTAATAACTTTTCTTTTAAGCCCTTTTTATTACACTCCCCTTACCTTTAAATTTCTGCAACAACGTTAAATTAGTCGCCTTAAACATAGCATGTATAAACGTCTAACTAGTGCTATATTACTCTAGATTCTACTAACTATTAACTATGTAGCTTATCTTTTAGGTACTAAATCTAGCACTTTATACTCCTGCTTAATGCTTTCTTTTTACTAGTTGTGCCTACTATAATTGCTACTAATACCCCGCCACCCTGCTATTAGCAATCTAATGATTTGAGCTCGTAGAAGCATCCTTTATATAGATAGCTCTATTGCATAGCCTTATTATATAATAAGAGATGTAGCATAGCATTTTAGTAGTAAAGCCCTTTACTCTATCTTAATCTAAGCTAAATTATTAGTGTTTAAAGTAAGTATGCTAGCGCCCTTTTTAAGATTTATAAGCCCTTTTAGCTATATCTCGTAGTATACTTTTTTATGCAATTAATATACTAGTCTACAACCTTTAAAATAGGCTAATCCCTTGCTTATCTTTTCTAGGTTACGTAGGATGCTTTTAATAGTCCTTTAATTTAGTCGCTAAGGTAGATATTACTAGTTCGCGTAGGTTATCCCGTAGGTATATTATTTTTGCATTTATAGGGAACTCTATTGCCTTTAAAGGGAGAAATAGGGCCCTTAAGTTTATATTATATGATAATAACGTAGAGACGTAGACTACGTTAGTAAAGCGCTATGCTTAGGCGCCCTACTAGTAAAAGGTAATAAAAGCAGCGCAGTCTAATGCAAGCCTAATATAGAGTTAATGCTACCTTAAAAAAGGCATACCATTAGCTCTAGGCGAATAGATAAGATGGTTTATTACAAAAACATAGGTCTCGTACTATAAATAACCCTTATTTAAGAACTTTTAAAGAGAAAGGATAGTTATTATAGGTCTAGACTATAGTAAAGTACGACTACTACTATAAGACGTGCTTCGCTAAGTAGCTATAGGTAGTAAGGCATGTCTTTTAGTCTTTTTTATTTAAGCAGTCGCTCTACTATAGGCTGTACGTACGGAGTTACAGATGTTAAAAGAAGCAGCGTTAAGACACCGCGCTTAAAATAAGCCTCTTTATGCGGTAGTATAGGAGGCGCGTAATTATAGTAGCTTAGTAAGTTTACTTTGCTTTAATGCGTCCTATTAAACTACGATGAGGCGAATCTTATAAAAGAGCTTTAAGGAAGATTAAGTTTAAGGCTTTTATAGTCTAAGTAGAAAGCCTCTCTAACTAGTCCTAGCAATATTTATAAGTTCTTAAGGCTATATTACTAGAAAGCAGCACTGCTACTATATATAAAATATTAGTAGTGTAGTATTAATAGATGTATGTTTATTCTAGGCTTTTAATTATTATGCGAGGTATCTAATAGAAATTGATTAGATACAGGATTACTAGCTAGCCTAGCGGTGCATAATATTAAGGCGCCTCTAGGCGGCAGTGCTAAGGGACAGGTAATATAGTAAAAGATATATAAGATAGCAAGTTTCTATCATATGGTTAGCTAGTAGTTACTTTTAATTTGCACCTCTACTACAGAGTATTTCTTTTATAAATCTACTTACTAGCTATTTACGTCCTATTATACTAAAGACTTAATCTAGGAAGTACGCTAAGACTATACGTCTAAAGTCTACTCCTTATTAGCGACGCCTTACTAGAAAGGCCCTTCTAACTACTGTAACTTTAGTAAGCATATCTACTAAGGCCAATAGCTTAAACGTTAATGCTATTTTTATTAATATAAGGCAGCTTACCATCGCTACCGTAGACATGCCCTAGGAGTATAACAAATAATAAAAGCCATAAGGCAAAGCGCTGTCTTTAAGTAGAAGAATATAAGTGATGCAGCTATTAGTCGCCTTATAAAGGGCTTAGACAAGGCAAGTTAAAACTTACTACTAGTCTAAATGACTTCTAGAGAGTACTAAGTATAAAGAGGTAATAGATGTAAAATAGTAAGCTTAATAGCTTATATAATAAGCTAAGATATTTTTATGTTATAGTTTAGGCTTTT
>ML976985.1:1001534-1033553 GCA_010015675.1 Byssothecium circinans
GATAGACGACACAATCTACTATCAATCTACTACTATTTTGACTATCTCTGCTATATCTCTATTACCTTTTCACAAAAATAAAAGATTATTATGTCAAATTTAAAATTGCAGCTTTATAGTTTATTTAATATAATTACTTTAAAAGCAAGATCTAAAGACGCTCTAAGTTAATAAAAGGTTTAATATACTAACGTACGAAGCTACTATTATGTATAAAGTCTAACACTATCTAATTAAACTTTAGATAAGGTTTATACTTAATCTCTATAGACTTAAGTAATAAATCTAAGCTTTCCTCCTAGTAGACTAGAGGGTTAGCAATTAGATAAAGTACTTAAACGTAGAACTAAAATTAATAGTGCTAGTAAACCTACTATAGTCTATAAAAGCCTTTAAAAAAATATTAATGAATATTACCTTAAAATTAATAGAGGCAAATTAAAACGTAGTTTTTTGTTACTAAGGGTTATACTAACTAAATCCTAATCCATGTAAAGGGAGGTTAGGGGGTGTATAATGTATACGTTAGGTAGTGTGCTTTAGTAGTTTAAGAAGTAAACGTATGAAAGCAACTAATTCTATAACTAACTATAGAATAACTAAGTATTAATCTAGGTAAGTGATGAACCATTAAGAGTTAACTACAAAAAATTAGAATTAGAAAAACAAAGGAAACCTATCTAGTCTTTATACTACTTACTTTATTCCTTCGTTGCATCCTACTCTATATGCTCCGTTAGAGCATACAGAGCACTGCTACTTTCTCTGCTAAGAGGGAGCGCTCTATGCTCCGTCTACTAAGAGGGAGTAAAGTTACGTAATCACTAAGCCTGTTCTACCCTACGCCTTATCATCTAATACTCTCCCTAAGCGTATTATTCCTATGTAGCTATATACAACTATTGTTTTATAATACTATCCCCCTCTTTAAGATTATTATCTTGATAACCTAAGAGATCTAGCTGCTATATCACGTTCTCTTGCTATAGCTAGTATATAAGGTTCGCGCGTCCCTAGTTATCTATAGTGTCATATCTTCTTCTAAGATTCTACTAATTTTTTCTTAACTATGCCTAAAGTTACTATTCTTTTATCTATGAAATGCCATCGCGACTAGGTTGCAGCCATTTTATCTTTAGGTCTAGAGATGCTAACTCCCTATAGTTATTACAAGCTAAAGAACCTTTAATGCGTAGTAGAGTTATTAACGGGTTTCTATGCTTATTGCATTTAAGCAAAAGCTTGTTGTAACCTAGTACTGACAAATACTAAGCGTTAAAAGTTATAGGTAGAATAGCGTTATTTTCGTCATAAGATCCTAAAGCTTTAAGAGC
Source organism: Byssothecium circinans (assembly GCA_010015675.1). NCBI lineage: Eukaryota > Fungi > Ascomycota > Dothideomycetes > Pleosporales > Massarinaceae > Byssothecium > Byssothecium circinans. The sequence goes on from ML976985.1 coordinate 1,002,869, forward strand.
GCCTAGCGATTCGCGAGCAAGAGCTATTCAACCTAAAAGAAAAGGAGCGCCATTAAGTTCTTAATAATATTGCTTTAATTTAGGAGTTAGAATAACTTAAAACTATGGTTAGTTTGTAAGAACTAACGCCTCCTACTTCTCTATCTAGGGGTATAGATGCTACTATTCTTTTTTTATTACTTTCACTTAGACTGCTACTAACTAACTATAGCTAGATATAGGTTAAAGCTTCTTTAGGGCCTTTATTTAATTCTTTTTTATTTTTACTTTCTTAGCTTTTTTAGTAAACTTAGAACTATCGTCCTTAGATGCTATTAGTAATAATCTTTTATTAATTCTTTATAGCCCATAAGATTCTATGTTAGTTCCTAGGTGTTCTAGCTATCTAGCTAGTTTTTTTATTTAACTAATTACTTTTACTAACGTTTAAACTTCCGCAGGTCTTTAATCCTTTCAACCTCGTAGTCTTCGTTTTTAAGCTTAACTCGCGTCTTAATTTTGGCGTCTAGTGGTGCTAGTTTAAAGAGTAATTTATAAAAAATAAAGTATATGCGTATACTTTTAAAGAGTTCTAGTTTAAACGTTACTAGTCCTTTAACCTCTAGAATCTAGAATAGTCCTATTTAGAAGTTATCTAGTTTATTATATAGCTATTTAGTTTTTAAATTTTTTTGTAATAGAAAAACTTTATCCCCCTCTTTAAAAGTTAGTCCTTTAAGCTTTTTTTTATTTACTAATCTAGCTATCGTAAGGTTCCTCTAAGCAATTCGTTGGCTTAATTCGTTATACAGTTTATAAAGTAGTCGTGCCTTATCGTTAGCTTTAGCTAAAAGACTCTTAATGTCTTTAAGATTTTAATAAGCAACTAGCTTATATCTGTAATTCGCGTAGTGCGGCGAGTATCCTATTATTAAGAATCTCGTGCTATTATAGGCTAATTACGCTGTTAGCAGAAGTTCAACCTAGTTATCCTATAGCTTATTAGCATATATTCTTAGATACTATTCTAGTGTCTAGTTCATTCATTCCGTCTAACTATCCATCTATAGGTAAAAGCTAGTTGAAAGCTTTTTATTAACTCTTAGCTTTGCAAGGAACGTGCTCTAATATTTAGAGGTAAATAGTATTTTATAATTAGTAATAAACTGCTCTAGCATACCATGTTAACTAATAAGTACCTTAGTTACCTTATAAGCTATTTCTTTAGCTATAACTATTTTTTCTATTAGTACGAATATTAATGCCTTAGTTAATTAGTTAATGATTACTAATATTAAGTTGCATAGCTATGCTAATCTAGGTTCTAATGATTTTAGAAGCTTTATAATGAAGTCCATCATAACGCTAATCTATAGGCGTATGAGTAGTTCTAGCAATTAGAGTAATTCATAAGGCTTATGTCTCTTAGGCTTGTTCTTAGAATATGCCAAATAGTCGCCTATTGCGTTTTAAACTATTTTTCATACATTAGGTATCAAGTACTCGTTCGAAATCCGTTGAACTATTTCTTTGATGCCTAGGTGTCTATATTCCTTAGACTCGTATAGCTTTCGTATTAAGGTTAGTGCATAGGCTTTATCTAGTATAATCTATCATTTCTTATCTTAAGGTAGTCCCGCCCTAAGGTGCCTAATTAAGTCGTAATCTATCCTTTATTCTAAGGTTAATTAGTTGTAGTCTATAAAGTTATGTACCTTTAGCCTTTAATAATTAATCTTAGCTACCTTAGTCAACTAGGTCTTGCTAGGCTCTTAAGTAAGTTCTTTAAGCTTTTCGTCCTATAGTTGTGTAATCTTAGCTACCTTAGCTAGTTGCTTAACTAAAGTCTTTTAAACTAACTGTAGTTAGTTATAGACTAATTATCTATCTATCTCCTTTCGCAAGACTACATCGTGCGTAATAGGTTGATTCGTTTCTTAAAGGTTAGATCTTTAGCTAAGAGCTTCCGCCGCTCTATTTAGTAATCCTAGGTGATAGTGTACTTTAAAGTCATAGTCTACTATTATCTTAGCCTATCTAACTTATCGTTAGTTAAGTTTCTTAGTTGTTATAAAACTTATTAGGTTCTAGTAATCTAAATATACTTTTATCTAGTATTTAGCGCTTACTAGCTAGGCTTGCTATTGTTTAAAGGCATCTACTATCACTAGTAATTTCTTGTCGTAAACGTCATAGTTAAGTTCTACTCTTAAAAACTTCTAAAAGTAATAAAATACTAGTCTTTACTTCTTATCTTTACCTTACTATAAGAGAATCGCTCTTAAGGCGTAGTCTAATGCATTCATCTCTACTCATAATAATCATTCTAGGTCATGCATCTGTAGTATAGAGGCTAATAGGAACAACTCTTTTAGCTTTTTAAAAGCCTTTTATTATTCTTGCCTTTATTAGAATCTTTTTTCCTTCTTAGTAATTTCCGTAAGAGACGCTGTAGTCTTTGAATATCCTATAATAAACTTTTAGTAGAAGTTAGCAAATTTTAGGAAAGATTATACGTCTTTTACTATTTTAGGTTTTAGCTATTTTTTTATAGTTATAACTTTCTTTAGGTCTATAGCGATGCCGTCTCTTAAAACAATAAATCCTAAGTAGTCTATTTCCGTAACGTAGAATTCGCATTTTTTAGGCTATAGGGGTAATTAATATTCTTTAAGCTTTCTAAGCACCTTTTTAACATATTTAATATAATTTTTAAGTGTTCCTAAGGTATACACTAGTATATCGTCTAGGTACGCAGTCACAAAAACGTCTAAGTATTTATAAAGTGCTCTATTAATGAGCGCCTAAAACGTCGCAAGCGCGTTTATTAACCTAAAGGGTATAACTATGTATTTATATAAACCGTACTAGGTCTTAAAAGCTATTAGCTATTTATAGCTCTTAGCTATCTATATTTAATAGAATCTGTCTCGCATTTTAAATTTTATGATTTACTTAACTCCCTAAAGGCGGTCTATAAGTTCCTAGATTAAAAGAAGAGAGTAATAGTTCTTCCTTATAATATAGTTAAGCTGTCTATAGTTTATATAAAGTCATAGCTTTCTATTTTTCTTAAGGATAAAGAGAATTAGCAAAGCTATTAGGCTTGTATTCTCTCATATGTATTCTTGCTTTACATTCTTTTTAATATACGTTTGCAGTTCCTTCTACTAGTCTCGTGTAAGTAGATATATTAGTCCTAAGCGCAACTTTACGCCTTTTTTTAAGTAAATCTTGTGATCCTATTCCTAGTAGTTTAGTAATACAGTTTTATCTTATTCTTTAAATAGATCTTAAAATTCCTCATATTCTAGTAGTATTATAGGTTAGGGTTCATCTTTTATAGGCGCAACTCTCCGTATCTAGATAACTCCTATTTGTAAAAGGTCTTTTTTATAGATCTTCTTAATTTTATAAGGTAATATTTTGCTAATCTATCTAGTTTAACTAGGTAAGCTTTGAATTACTAGGCTTAATCTTCTATGTCATATTCTAGCAACCTTACGCATAGGTTCTTAGCTAAATATTGTTTCTTTTTGCTAGTTAATAGCAGGATTATGCTTTCTAAGCTAATTATATCTAATTAACATGTCTTCTTTACTAAGATCTATAATGTTAAGGGATGTTATATTTTTAATCCTAAGTACGTAGAATAACACTTCTTAGGTTTCTAACCTTAAGAATCTATTGCCGTAAGACATTAGTCTATTATTAGCTAATACTACTTATATTAAACGTTTCTTATCTTAATAGGGTATATTATACTTTTTAACTACTCGTAGAGAGATAATTATCTATATAGCTCTACTATTTATAAGCACTATAAGTTTACATTTATATACGCGCACCTTTATCTTTAATTAATGAACTAGTAGATCTAGGTGTCGCATGTTGTAAAGGGTCATTGTAAGAATGCTTTCGCTAGCATAACTTTATCCTTAGTAGTATTTTAGTTTTTTAACCTTTTTAGTCTCGTTAGAAACTATCCTACTCTTTATTTCTTAAATAGGTGCGTTAGGTAGCTGTTTTCGTAACAGGCCGTCTATAATATGTGTGCGTGCTTTATTAATAGTTCGTTTCTTCATGAGAATCCTTTTTATAGTTTCTCTAAGAGATGTGTCTAACATATATTATTAAAGTACTATTTATAAAGTAAGTCATTATAACTATCCTTTCTAATAGCTCTAGGTAGGCGTCTTATAGTCTAAGTATGTAAGATATTATCTCTAGCTACCCTATCCTCTAGGTGGCCTTGTAGCTAGTGTTGCGTTTCTAGCAACGTTCGCTATACTTATTATGTAAGTGCTATTTTTTATCTAAACGCATCTTCTTTAGTCTTATTAAGAAGCGCTAGGAATTCATAGCGTTTGCATATGTCTACTAGGCACTTAAAAGGGAGCAATAGCTTATAGCTAGCTTTATGCCTAGCCTATACTACTTCTTCTTTTAAAAAGAGGTAGAATATACACTCTAGTAGTGCCTTATACTAGTTTTACTTAAGCTCCTTATATTCTCTATCTAAAGGATATCCTATAGGGTAATAGTATAAGCATGCGTTATTATCGCATACTAATATCTTACTATCTAGTCGTCTGGCTAGCTAGTACCCTGCAATGTACTTGCTTAGCTAGTGCGTTTAGCAATGCGTATCGTAGCACTTGCTCTATCTTAGTTATTCGTAATGGTATCGCTAATACTTAAAGCAATGTATATAGCAGTTATCTTTAAGATAGTCTTTTTTAGGGAGAAGAGCGTAAGAGGTCTATCTAGGCGTATGTCGTACACTTCGCCTTTTCTATAGGTAAGCGATGTAGTACTCTTTTATATAGTTATACTAATTAACCTTATCATGTTTATCATTAATCTTGATTTATTATACTTTTATTTATAGACCTTGCTCCTTTATTACTACTACTACTGCTTTGTTAGCGTAACCCCTGCGTACTAATGTATCTCTAGTATACGTTTCACCTTTATATGTATTATCTCTACATATCTAGCATAGATTATCTTTGAGCTATTAAAGGACCTTATAGTCGTCTATCTAGTTTAGAGGGCAAGTTATTTAAAGTTCCGCATTACTAACATTATTGTTAGATGATCCTGTTACTTAATTTAGTTCTAGAGGTAGGTAAGGAGTAGGCTACTAGTATAGCACTTCTAGTTTACCCTCTTTAGGTCCCGTTATCTTAAACTTAATTATCCTAATTTTGATGACTTTAAGCTTACTTGCTTAGCTTTAATTCTTTAGGTAGTTTCTGCAGAAGTGTCTTACTTTACCGCATTAGAGACATGCCTTCTTTTTAAAGCATTCTTAGCGTTATTCATAGGTTAGGCTATTTAGCTATCTTTTCTTACTCTTATTAAACTACTTTTTTTATTAGATTTTATCTATCATTACTACATCACTATCTTGGTCGTATCGTGGTGTTCTTTATTTTCTATATCTTTTAAAGTTAAGAATAACTGTTATGTCCCTTTGTTTCTTTTATAGCACTCATTCGTAGAGCTTATTATTAATTTAGGTAGCTAGGTTAATTATGTCTTATAAGTTGTCTAGCTTATTATAATAGATTATTCTATCCTTAACAGTTTCCTTTAGCCTGTTGTAGAAGGCTGTGCGTAATAGCGCATTATTTTAATTAATCTTTAACTATAGTTATTTAAACTTTGTTATATACTTCGCGACTAACTTCTCTTACTAGATCTAAGATATTTTTTGTTTTATCTAGGTCTCTTCGTTAAGTTCTTTAAACACCTTTTAAATTTTTCCCTTAAATGCTGTCTAGCTCTTAAAAATAGCCTTCATGTCGTCCTTGCAATATTTTATCTTATTCATGAGGTAGTCGTCTATAAAAGATTGCATCTAAGTAGCTACTCTATCCTTTAAGTGCATACTGGCCGCAAGAATCTTATTTTATTCCCCTATTATAGAGTTAAACTGATAGTATAAATCTATGTTAGTAAAGAATAGCTTTAAGCTATCTTATCCTTTATTATACTTCTCTAGCGCTGCAATCTTTCTACGGGATATAGTGTCCTTAGCCTAAAGTTAAGTAATTGCTTGCATTAATCTATTAATTTGTTTAGCCTGTTACTATATCTAGTTAGCCTAGTTAGCTATTACTAATACTAGACTTAAAGCAGGCGTACTAACGCTGCTAGTGGCACGTAGGGTAGCGGAAGCTACTATTACGTACGTTTAAGTTCTTAAACCTGTAGGTAGTTAAAGTGTTACCAAAGGGTATACTAACTAAATCCTAATTCATGTAAAGGGAGGTTAGGGGGTGTATAGTATATACGTTAGATAATATACTTTAGTAGTTTAAGAGATAAACATGCAAAAGCAATTAATTCTATAACTAACTATAGAATAACTAAGTATTAATCTAGGTAAGAGATAAACTATTAAGAGTTAACTACAAAGAATTAGAATTAGAAAGATAAAAGAAATCTATCTAGTCTTTATACTACTTACTTTATTCTTTTATTGCGTCCTACTCTATATGCTCTATTAAAGTATATAGAGCGCTACTACTTTCTCTACTAAAAGGGAGCGCTCCATGCTTCGTCTGCCAAGAGGGAGTAGAGTTACGTAATCGCTGAGCCTGTCCTGCCTTGCGCCTTATCGTCTGATACTCTCCCTAAGCGTATCATTCCTATGTGGCTACACATAACTATTGTCTTATAACATTTTTGCATGTACTTTCTAGCAAGTAAGTTATAAGTTCCCTAGGTAACGCTAGTCTAACCCTAAGAAATACTCTGCTATTTTGCTTAATAGCTTAGTAGGAAGGTCTTATAGCAAAGAAGACATGAATGTTTATAAGCTTTAATAGCGAAAAGTATTAGATAGAGGAGGCCCTTAGGATAATAGAGACGCAATAAAGTAAGGTAAGGTATAGTATAATATAAAGGAATCTAGTAAAGTAACATACTATTCTACTATAGAACTATCTATCTCCTTAATCTCTTTTTAGCACTAGGCGCTAGTGTTTAGCAGATCTTAAGCTAATAATAAGTACTAACGTTATTTTATTAATTTAAGTTCTTACTATACACCTTCTAGCGTTAAGTATAAAAGACGGCCAACCCTTATAAAGACTTACTTTTTAAAGCAGAAAAAAGTTAAAGATAGTAGTTAACTATAGTTAGTATTAGAACTAACGACTAGATATAGCATTATGTTAGTAAAGCATTACCGCACCTAGTAGCTATATATAGATTCATGTAGCATAGTTGCTAAGTTAACTAGCTTATTAAGAACTTTCTAACTCTAATAATAATTCTTATAATTACTACTTAGCTAAAAGAGTCTAGTAGTTTTCTAACTAGTATTTTTAAAACTATTAAAAGTTAGCAGCATAGAGAATAAAAAACTATAAAAAAGAAGATCTTCCTACTTAAAATGTAGTTAGCAAAACTTTAAGAATCTTTTAATAAAAATAACATAATTACGCTAAGGACATAGTTGTGTTTTAAAGTAGAGCTAACTATAGTTTAGCGCTAAAAGGGCCTTTTAAGAAGCTAGATATTAATAAAAAGATAACTGTAATTTCTATACTTTTCTATAGTCCCTAAACGAACCTTCATGTTACCCTTTAAGCTTAGCAGCCTGCTACTCCCTTTAATGCCTAGCGGAATATGCTACTATAAAATTAATGTAATAACATAGTAAGATGCTTAACAATTTAGTATAGCATAGGTAGCAAAAGTTTTACAAGCTATAAATTAAAAATTCCCTTAAAGTGCAGCGCAGTAGAATAGGGAGCTGCGGAGATAAAGTATTTAGTTAATTAATTATATTATAGTAAATAGTAGCTTAGACTAAAAATACGTCCTAGCTAAATACCTCTATTATTATATTAGTATACTATATTAGTATAGTAGACTATTTTTACGTTATATTTATATTACATCTATATTATACCTAAGCTAGTATAATTTGCTATTCTAGCAAAATTGCATTATACTAAAACTACTGTCCCTTATTCTAAATTCTATATATCTAAATTTATTAAAGCTTATTCATTACGCTAAGAAGCAACACTAGGATCTATTAAGGCGTAGCGAGGGAAAAGTGGCATTAACACTAATAAGGTATTCTATTAATTAGATTAGTTTTAACGTGTAACACGGTGTGCAGCTTCGTAGCTATCTTATGCAGTAACTAGGTTAGAGGTCTTCACTGCGGCAGCGAAGTTAGTCGTATGAGTATCAATCTCTAACAAGCCCTTATTTAGCTAAAGGCTGCAATTTGTAATACCGTCCGCTAATCTAAGTAAAGCGTTGGCGGTGTAACGTGGCCTTTTAGAGCGAAGACATAGAGAGATTAAGCTTCAGGAACTCTCAAGGTCGTTAAAAGGCCATAGAAATGATAGCATTGAAAATTCTAAACAAATGCAGGTTAATCTATCTAAAATAGAAAATTACGCCTGTTAAAGTTCCCATTAGCATTGTAAAAACTAGGAGCATTGTGCGGGTACACTTACCTTCGTGCTGACGTTAAGGAATAGTATAACAGGGTAGGCACAGATCTACCGTGCATAGAAGAGAGTAGGCGGAAAAAAGGGGGGAAGGTTAAGATGTTTAGAGTAAAATAAAACTAGGAAGTAGAAAGCTTCTTATAGCTAATAACGATTATGTAATGAACATGGATTGATCGCGGAGCTAAGACTACCTGGTGCCAAGAAATTGCTGGCTTAGAGGCCTCCATTTTCGGACGCAAAACCCTCCAGATATGGAGGCACCTAAGCCAACCCAACATCGTTTATGGGGAAAGTTTCCCAGACATGAAAGACCGTTTTCTTGGCTTTTGGAAAGGCCGCATAGCGAAGATCTTGCTAAATTTTAGAAAGCGGAGAGAAATAGCGTGTGGAAAGGAAGGGTGGAGCTTGGGAAGAAGAGGGTAGTTTATATATGGTGGGATTATTCATCCGATGTGAAGATGGAGAGGTATCACTGTGGCTTGGGAGTTCAGATTTGCGGTGGTGAATGAGATAGCATTCATGTAGCGTGTACAGTGACAAGGTAATTGTAGTAAACTCAATATCAAAAGTTTGGCGACTTTTTCCATGGCTTCTTTTCCCCCAAACTCGCCATGGTCCCCGTATCATGCCGTCGTTTCGTAACACGTCGAGTTCCTCGCAAACGGGTGCTCCAACCCACTCCCCTCATTCAAGCACCAAGCCTGCAGCTCCACATTCGCACATTCTTTTGGGGTCACCTGGTTTTTGTCTTTGTAATACAATGCAATAGCCGGTCCGTACAACAGCGTTGAATTGCACACATAAAACGTCCCCGTCGTATAGTACACCGTGCCCGGCCATTCTGCGACCTCGACACCCGGCGTAGCAACTCCACTCGTGACGTAGACGTTCCTTCGGCCCTCTTCGTCGGGCGCGCTGGTCGGCGCGACATTTACACCCCATGGCCAGGGTGGCGTGCCGCCATCGGACCAGATTTGTGAGGTATGGCTGGAGAAGTCATCGGCAGTGCCGTTGTTGTAGAAAATGCGGCCGGTGTTGTTGGTGAGGACCACATAGTCGTTTCCGGGTAAAATGTGGTAGGTCGTGAGGTTCCAACCTTGCGCGGCGACGCTGAGAGGGGATTCAGAGTTGAAATTGGCCGTGATGCGGAAGTTTGGGGAGTTGGAGATGGGCGGTAAGTCCTGTGCTACCGCCAGAGCGATTATGCTTGTGAGGTGAAGCAGGTGCATGATGAACAGTGAGAGAATTTATGGGGATCGAAAGAGGAAGAAATCTGGCATTATTTATATTATCTAGAGAATACGAAGAGGTGTGTGTGACTCCAAAAGGTGGCTAGCGAATAACTATGAAAGACCTCATGGAGAAGGTATGCATATTGGGTATGGGGTACGAGGACAGGGCTAAACAAAGCGGGGTTGGAATGGAGCCGGAGGCGATGACGGAGGTGGTGCAGATGCATATATTGGTCTGCGTCCACAGCTCGTACTGCCCGTTTGAGTAGCCTCGATGTGACGAGAGACAGGAAGAAAGTCTAGAATCGTCGACAATTGAATCAGTATTGTCTGACGGTCGACATGTGGGACCAGAGCCGAGTGTTGGGGAGGACGAAAAAGACCGATGGCTCCAGGTGGGTTGGCGAATTGGTGTTCCACGGCGGAGTCTAATGGGCGATGTATATTGTTCACAAATACGTAATGCTTCGCATGCTCAGTGAATTGCGGGAGAGGAATTCAGGTGATATGTAAGAGCAGTCAGCAGTGAATGGAGACAAAGAGAAGGCAGAGCGGTGCCAAGAGCGAGCGCCAAGGCCGGGCTATTTCTCCGCTTCCGAAGCGGCGGTCTAAGCTCCCAACGTCGCGATCGCGACATCAACCGCTTTCGCGCGCTCAACTTCTTCTGTATTGACGGACAACTGGAGCAGGTCTCGCCTGCACCGTCCGCCTAATACACCCACCCGCAATGGAAGACGCCGCCGATGACCCGACGGGGGCGACCGCATTCACGGTGCTGCAGCAGAAGGTCGACCTCGACTTCAGCTTCTGCCCGCGCGAGGTCAAAGGAAAGACGACGCTCGAAATCCTGCCGCAGTCGCAGGAGCTCAGCGAAATCCAGCTGCACGCCCGCCAGCTGAGCATCACCAGGGTCACGGTAGCCGGCCGGACAGCGGCCTTTGAGTACAACAACCTCTACGACCGTCTCGCCCTCTACCCCGGCACCGGCATCGAGCAGTTCCACTTTACCCGCGACCATCTGCAGCGACACGAAGAGCATCAGGAGAAGGAGCTGGTGATTTCGGTGCCGGACAAGACACGCATCAATGACGTGCGACTGGAGGGCGCGCAGGACAGCTCGTTCGAGTCACTGGAGTTGGTGATAGAATATGTGCTGAAGGACTTCCGCGACGCCATCTATTTTGCAGGCGTAGAGGACGGCGACTCGCGGTATCCACACGCATACACACGCAATTCGCCTTTCCCGGGGACGGCATCGGCGCTCTTTCCGTGCCTTGACGACGGCAGCACGCGGGGCACATTCGACGTTTCGGTGCGATACCCGCGGACTGTTGGCGATGCCCTCTGCAGGAATCCCCCTCCGGCCCAGGTGGAAAGCTCGCCCAAAGCGGACAGTGTCATGAGCGGATGCGACGACGACCAGAATGACCTCACCGAGGAGGAAAAGGCGCTGGAAATGTCCGTCATCTGCTCGGGCTTCTTGACAGATGATGTACGTTTGACCCTCATGCTTTTGTGTGCTTTCGCTGACGAGACAGATTGTCGACCCAAAAGATTCCACGCGCAAGACGGCCAGCTTCACAATCTACACCTCGACCGGAATTCTACCGCAGCACCTAGGTATTGTCATCGGCCCCTTTCAGCACGTTGACCTTGCCGAGTACCGCGACACCGCAGAAGACGACCGATTACAGGAGGAAGCCATCAGGGTGCATGCCTTTTGTCTACCAGGCAAGGAGGACGAGGTGCGCAACAGCGCCATGATGATTCCGCGCGTCCTGGACAACTTCACCGACAAATACCAGACGTATCGTTTTGGCAAGGCGTACAAAATGGCTTTTGTCGACGATCTCGACTGCGATACAGCCCACACCATGTCGCTGACCATTTGCAGCTCGCGTCTTCTCTATCCTGAAAACATGTGGGAGCCGCTCGAGCACACCACTCGGGTTCTCATACATGCTGTTGCTAGTCAGTGGATTGGCGTCGACGTCATTGCCCAGGAGCCCACAGACTACTGGGTGATCGTCGGAGGCTCATGGTTCATGACTGAATTCTTTCTCCGTGACCTCTTTGGTCGAAACGACAATCGTTACCGCCAAAAATTGAGAATGGACAAGGTCATTCAGATGGACCTGAGGCGACCATCTCTATGGGAGCTCGGCAAGTATCTCCAGCTAGATCCTGGAGAGCGAGAATTCATGGAGCTCAAGTCCCTCTCCGTCCTCTACATTCTTCACAACCGCCTCGTCAAAGCTAGCGGAAAGAACGGCGTAGACCGGTGTCTCTATCGCCTCTTGTTCAATTCTGGGAACGGAACGCTCATGAACGGCGCCATCAGTACCGACTCTTTTCTCAGCATCTGCGAGAAGGTTGGACATCAGAAGTTGGAGAACTTCTTCAAACAATGGGTATATGGATCTGGATGTCCAACGTTTGAATGCACCCCTTCGTTCAACAAGAAGAAACAGGTTGTTCAGCTCCTCATCAAGCAGACACAAGCAGAGCCCATCATTCTACAAGACGAGCGATCGCTTGCGGCTTCCGAGTTTCTGCGCGAGGCCAAAGAGCGGAACCATGGGTTCATTCCAGACGCTGATTGGCCTGCCTTTGTTGGGCCTATGACAATACGAATACATGAGGCAGACGGCACGCCTTACGAGCACATTGTAGATATCAATTCTTCCCTCGTCAAGGTCGAGATTCCCTACAATACCAAATATAAGCGACTGAAGCGCAATCGCCTGAACAAGGAGCGACAAGCTGCCGCCCAGGGTCTAGATGCCGGAGGTGAAACGCAGGAAGATGTTACCTTCTATTCTCTGGGTGATTTATTTCAAACTCCTGAAGAAATGCAGGAGTGGAGAATCGAAGAGTGGTCCGCAGAAGATGAGCAAAAGATGGAAAACGAAGCCTACGAATGGATTCGAATCGATGCCGATTCCGAATGGATTTGCAGGACCAACATCAACGATATGCCCTCGTACATGTACGTTTCGCAGCTGCAGCAAGACAAGGACGTCGTGGCCCAGGTGGAGTCTATCCAGTACCTGGCGCGGAAGCAAGCGCATGGTCTACTCTCTAGCATTCTAGTCAAGACGCTCATGGATCATCGGTACTTCCATGGCATTCGCACCATGGCAGCCGATGTCCTTCCTAACAACGCGACTCCAGAGAGGGGTATGATAGGTCTTTTCCATCTGGTCAAGGCCTTTCGCGAGCTCTTCTGCCTACCAAACTCGCCCATGACTCGTGCTAATAACTTTGAGAATCGCGCATCATATAACATACAATGCGCGATACCCAAAGCCATTGCAAGGATCAAAGGCCCTGATGGCGAGCCGCCTGCGGAGGTTAGGAGCTTCCTGCTCGATGTCATGCGCTATAATGACAACCGCGGGAACAACTACAGTGACGACTTTTATCTCGCAACCCTCATGAGGTGCCTCACCGATTGCATCACCAAACCGAAGTTAGACATTGACCACACAATAGGTCTAGAAGATGAGCTGAAGAGGCAGGACGATTTCCGGAAGACGGCAAGCGATGAACTCCAGCGTCACCTTCGTCTTGACGAATGGATACCCACGTATCAGAACGTCTACACAGTAACAGTGCTCGAGTGCGAAGCCCAGCTTATCCGGAATCACGTAAATCCATTGCGGCTCACGGGGTTCGTCCAATACACTCAGCCTGGTAACGCCGACAATGTGCGCTTAGCAGCGTGGACGTGTTTGGTGGACCTTGGAATCTTCAACAGCAATCCCAGCTTGGTCGAGTACATGATTCGTGAGATCGAATCAGACCCCTCTCCCTACGTAAGGGCTCAGCTACTGCGTATATTCGGCAAAGCCATCGGGCAAGTTGCAGTAGGAGATGTTTTCACACCCGAGGATCCTGCTGAAAGTCATGGGGGACTCGTCCTAGAGGAAGAAGCAGCCGTGACAGATCGTGCTGCTGAACTTGCCCGGCGCAAGCTGGATGGTGCTTTGCTCGGATTGAGGAATGACATGAACGGCAACGTGACGCTGAGAAAGGCTATGGAGCACGCCCTAGCTGCCGGGAACATCTCGATACGCGATACATCGGAACTTATCGACGTCGCCGCTCTGATCGTCTCGCCGATCAACAAGCTAGAAGTCCGACTCAAGTACCCGCGTTACTGGAAAGTGGAGAGGGTGCAGCGCGATGGAGAGGTCGGTCATGTACGGTTGCGGTTTTACCAGTCGGATCGTATACGGACTCAAGCCACCACTCCGTTGAAGCTAGCTGCTCCGCCAGCAATTCCACCGCTTGCACCTGCAGTAAACGCTCCAGCATCAAGGCCAGCTTTGAAGTTGAAACTCGCGAACAAGCCAAATATCCCAGGCACGATTCCTACGCCAGGGATCACGGGACTTTCGCCCGCACCTGCACCTACTCCTGCTGCAGTCGAAACACCTGTGTCCTCCAATGAAGTATCGCTGAGAGTGGGCTCTGTAGCCATGGAAAGTGGCTCACGACCTCCAGTCGCGCAGCAGTCCCGATCTCCTGTACCGCCCGTTATACCAGTTCCCGCCCAGGCAAAGTCCCCACCCCCCCCAGCAAAGGCACCCACTTCATCACCACGACCCTCCCCAGCGCCCCAACCGCCAGCGCAGACTTCGACGCCGATGGAGGGTGTCGAGAGCACGGCATCGACGCCTCAGCTGTCACATGCCCCGAATTCGATCTCCCGTCCTTCACCTGCGCCCACCTCCACGTCAAATGTTCCTTCCAGGCCTCCATCAACCGCCCCAGAACTCGCCACACCAGGTCCACCGCCCAAGCCGAAGCAATCGCTCAGCCTCAAGCTCAACAGCAAGTCATCTGCGTCTAGACCGCCATCATCAACACCCAAACCTTCCAAGTTGTCCAAACAGCAAAAGAAGAGTAAGGTGGTTACGCTGCATCTCGCACCAAAGACGCTTGCCACTATACGAGACCGCGGGGTTAGTAACGGGGTCAAGCGCAAGGCAGACGGGCTACTGGAGCAGAGGCCAGCCAAGAGGCAGAGCACGGAGCCATCCGCGATGGTTAATGGGGCGGGGAGTGGTGGGGTCAAGGGTACGGGCACAGGGTTGGTGACGAAGGAGAAGATTGGCGGGCGGTTCTTGGTCAAGATCAAGTTCGGCGAGGGGAAATTGAAGCCAGAGTGATGAGTCATCAGTTCAAGAGCAGGTGCAAGTTGCAGAGATGGTATGATTTTATCGGCACGAGGATAGCCTCGGAGGAAGAGGCAGTCAGTCAGTCAAACGGGATTATGCATTTAACGGCGTTTCATATTTCGTGTACCAGGGCTGCAAGGAGGCATTATGGGGTGGGTTCTCTGGAGTAAGTTTTAGGTTTTCAGCATATAGCGATGGCGTTTTTCTTCGTTCCTCTGTCCGTTCTGAGGGGGACTTTTCAATCGATGGAAGTCAAACCAGTGAGGGAAGAAATCGGAAATGGAATATACCCCCTTTGTAGTAGTAGTCTTTAGCGAAGTGAATACCTATCTACCCACTCTGCTGTACGTGCTGTGGTGGGTAGGAGTGACAATCGAGGAGTATTATGTATTGAAAGTTTTGGCGCGGGTTGTGGGGGTGGGGTGGGGTTAGTGGGGTGGGGTGAGCAGTGGTGGTGATAAGGGTGGTGATAGTGGTGGTGACGATGAGCCCCAGCGGTATGTGTTGAATGTGACTGATTTTGTAAGTGCGAGATGTGATGGTCACGGGCTTACTCATCTCCTTTACGTTCCCACCTTCAAGCGCGTATAAAAGGAGCGATCTTTTGTGGCTTTCTTTCCTCTACACACAATATCCTTTGACTCAAAAGTCGATTCTAAAGCAACTAGCTAAAGCGACATGCTGGTCGTGTGTCCCTTTCTCTGCACTGCGGAGACTGAGACTGAGACATGAGAGCAGTCCGAGAAAAGGGCACGAGTGGATCGCGCCTTCTCTTGTCTCGAGCGATATCGTCCTTACTTTTTTCATACCTTCCGCTGTTCATTAAAACACTGGGCTTGGCTGTGAATGTCTTGTGGAACCTTTCTTGTTCTTGGGGCGGAAGGTGATGGAGAAGGAAATTGAAGGATGGGATTGACACGCTATGTGTACCGTATCGGTGGACTGCGGTGCTCGAACCCGACCTTGCTTTTATTTTTATTTTATTTTGAACGAAAGTTCACGATCGTCTGGCCATGGGGCGTGAATTCTTCGGATTTTTAGCTATCAAAAACTTATTTTTAAAGAAGCCATGTTCCCAGCGCGCTGTGAGGTGTTGAAATTTTCCACCTAAATTTCGAGTACTGAAAGCAATTGCATTGAAACACTATGGAGGGAGGGAAGATCGTGCCTTCCTCACTGCCTCACTGTTCTATTATCTCAGGTTGTTGAAGGATGAGGGATGTTGTTTAAAACCCATACAAGCAATGCGCATGCCGAGTCTAAACTCGAGACAGACTTCTAAAAATCAATACACAACGGTATGGAGGGAGAATTGAGGGACCTTGCAAAGACTGTGTCGTCTTCACCATGCCACTAGTCCCTTTTATGAAAAGGTGATGTTGAAAGCGAAGGAGACCGCAGGCATGGTGTGAAAGCCCTGGAAATGGAAAATGGGGAGTCGCGCAGTTCGGCTTCTTTTCTGTATATGGGAAATTATGAATGGGCGAAATGAGTCTGTGCGACTCAAGTCCCATCATTCGGGAATCATGCCCGGGTCTCGTCCGTCTCTTCTCTGCTATAAGGAAAATGGACTATTATTTGGTAAGATTGGTCTAAAATGAAAAGCTAGCTGAAATATGGAGGCGTTCCTGCTCTTGTGCTGTGTAAAAAGCATCCCACGAAATCCTTTATGCGGACTGGCGAAAATTCAAAAGCATGCCATCTCTGGGAATGTCTTCGCTGCTTGCCGTTCTCCTTTAAAGGGAGACTGTTTTCTCGTTGCAGCGAAATGAGTTGTCAGTAGGCAGGATTGAACTTAAATAAGAACAAGGAGTATTAGGGACCTTTCTTTGTTCCTCTGCTTTCTAAACCCAGGAACCTAACTACAAACTGTAGTGGAGATACTTTAAATGAGAAAAATCACTCGTCATGTCTGGTTCCTTGCTGTGCGCCTCCCAGGGAAATTGGCGCTCTCGCTACAGCAGCATAGCGAGATCTATCTGCTAGGAGGGAATTCTGCGCCTCTGCTCCACCTAATTACAGTTGGGAAGAATAAAGAGTTCAGCTACTAAAGGAATAATCCACGCAGCCAATGCCGTCCCCCGGTCTGGCTTTTCCTATCTTCTAGAACGATATCTCGAAAACAAGAAGACAGTATGGATGATGAGAGGACGAGGGCCTTTCGGGATTTACCTATACTGCCTTCCATCTGCGCACAATTGTCGACAAGAATAGTTTAGAAATGCGTATGCAGCTTTCCATGTCCTGGAGTCTCCCTCGCACTAAAATTATGTTCCCACCGCTATACGGACACTTCCCTTCCTTCGCTCTCTGGATGTTCTTCAAAATTCGGATGCAGAGTTTTACATGAGTTTCGGGCTCCGGTGCTTTCTTTGAGTGAAAATGTTAAAAGCAGCTTAACATGGCAAATGCTGCTCTTTGCTGGACCTGTGGGGATTTTTTTAAGCGTTTAGCTTTTCAAATTAATGAGCTACGTCATCATGGCAGTGCGGTCGCGTGGTTTTCGAGAGTTCTCAGTGCTTCTATAATAAATGGTTCGACTATTCAAATGTTGCGTCGTAGATCAATCCCTCCTTTATATTGTCGCCGCAAAAAGACTGAAACTATTCCCACTATCCGTTATGTCGGGGTTCCGGAGACTTCAGAATATATATTCCACAATATAATCTTAGTCTGAAACGTTATGGACCAATTTGCTTTCTCTCCCTCCCTTCTAAGACTTCTTCCGCTCCCGCTACGAGAAAGTATGTCCATGAGTTTTTATGGACAGTTCCTCTGGATACCACTTCTCTCACCATGCGGGTTCTGAATAGCGAAACGAATTGTACAATGCGGCGCTCCTCGCGACCTTGAAATATCAAAGGATGAAAATTAACCGCCTAACTAAGTATGGAGGAGTGGCGCGTTTGTCTCCTGTGTTGGACATTACTACGTTTTTTATGTACCTCTTCCCCGAAATCATACGTCTCACCCTGCGAGTTTTGCAAATGAAAAAAGAAAGCTGAGATGTGGCGGTGCCTGCAGCCTCGGAAGTATTAAAAAAGTCAAAATCCATAAGCACAGAGTACATGGAGAGTGTCCGCCTTCTTCCCTTGCAAGATATTTTTTCTATGACCTTTTATATCTCTTCTCCCCAGAATCCCACCTTCTCATTTTGCTGATTCGTAAGACGGAAGGATAGCTTGCATACGAAACTCCTCGCAACCTTGGCAGTATCAAAGAATTAAAACAGTCTCGCGCATGAACGATGGAGAGAGTCCGGCTTCCACTCGGTTCTAATTTCCATTTTTGAAATAACACCCTGTGACGACAGGCATGATGTGTTCCTTCCCGAGTCTTCAACAAAAGGAGAAAGAAAAATTGCATATAGTGCAGACGATGTGACCTTCTCCGAGTCTTCCGTCAACAACAACAACAGCGCCAAGAGGATTCAGAACACCCGGAAACTCATCGCATGCGGTGGTTGTTGGCACTTGGAGAAGGAAACAGTACGGCTCAACTCTCTAGCTCTAATGGATATGGCACCGTGTCCCACCTCACTTTGCTCATCACCAAATTACGCAATAAAAAATACGAACCTAGCCAACGAATGTTGGCGTGAGGAAGCAGAATGGCATTAGGTCTTTTACCCTTCATACTATATTTGGCTATAACTGGTTTGCTCTGTAAAAGGTTATCTCCAGTATCTGCAAAGAAGAGCAAGGGATGTGTTCCAGAGGTTACATACGAGAAGGGTTAGTGAAGTCTTACTTTCACTGGATATTGAAAGACCTCAGATTCCTCGTTATGAGAGTGGAGTGGCGTGTTATTTGTTATTAAGAGTACAAATCGAAAACCTGGAGTTAGCTAAGAGGATTTGGGAACTCCTATCAGAATTAAAAAGTGTGATGAGATTGACATGTGGGTGGTTGGATGATATTTATCTTAAAGTGACTCTAAACCTGCGATCCGCGCAGCGATGAAAGCCTGATCTCGATCCATTTGTTAGAACAACAAAATGGAAGTCGGCTCTGGTGATGTTGGGGCTGGAGTCTCGGAGTGGAGATTGCAATCAAAAATCCTGGAGAAAACCCGCTATGTGGAAGTTCTATTGTTTATTAAACCATGATCCTTAAGTGATACAAAATGGACCATGAAAGCTGTATGAGTGCGAGACCTTTCTCCAACCTAAAGAAAAAAAATCTCCGAGCACAATACAATGTGAAAGCGTGGAGAGAACGAACACTTATTGTGATAATCTTAGTCTCTCTCTCTAAAGATGTGGAAGCTTTCTTACCCTTCTTTCCTTTCTCTCAAAAAGCCAAGGTAATATTCGTATATGGAGATTCTCCGCCCAATCTATTCATAAATATTACTCCCAAAACCAGGCAGTCCATCTGCCATGTCTCCACCCTCTGGAATGTCACCATCAAAAGATTGGAGCGAGCACGCCATGTTTCCTTCCCCTGCCTCGCTCGATATCCCATCGCCTCACGAGAGGATACGAAATGTTTAACATGCCTGGAATTGGCGCACCAGCCTGTTATAAAGAACAGCAGGCACTCGACGAATGTGAGCGTCGTTGTGAGCAGTTGCGAAGAGGATAGTCAAAAGAGTCTCCTAGCCCAGTCCCCTCGGAGATATCAACATTAAAACCATAGAGCCAACCTATCATGTCTCCAACTCTGCTTCCTGGAAACTCCATCACCTCGTGAAGGGTAGTAAATGATTACCACAACGGAATGTGGCGCATCTGATCGGCACAAAAAGTAATGAGGAGCTCAATTTATTGGAGCGCCGTTGCGAGCAGTTACGACGAGAACAGTTAAAGGAGTCTCCCAGCCCAATCCCCTTGAAAATATCAACATCAAAACCATAGGGCCTATCTACAATGTCTCCACCTCTGCCTTGCTGGATATTCCCCTCACCTCGCGAGAGGTTAAGAAATGTTTAACGCACCCAGAATGGGTGCATCAGACTATTACAAAAGACGTAAAGACACCCGCCTTACGTGAGCGTCTTCGTGAGCAGTTTAAAGAGGACAGATAACTTTGTATATTGGCGGAGATCTCTGATTCCTTCTCTTGCACCCAAAATTGATACTGGAATCTACGTGGAACAACCTCCAAGTTTGTCTTAAATTTCAGGACATCACACAGATGGGACTAAAAGGCTCTATTATGCATTGTCTACACGTTTGTGTGCGTGTGCGAAGGGGGTTTGGATCGAAACGCCTAGAGCCTCGTGGCATGTGCGAGGAAGAAGGAAGTCTGGCACAAGATATGAAAAGCACCGTTCTGCGTGTCATATATGTTGTTGGGGTGCTTGTGCGAGGTGAATTGTTTGGACCAGGAACTCGTTAAACCACAGGGCTTTGTGGGAGAAAATCTAGTACCCGAAACTAAAATCCGCGCTTCGAACATATCATGTTCTGGGGTTGGTGTGCTTGTGCGAGGTGACTTGTTTAGACCGGGAACTGGTCAAGCTATCGGCTTATGCGCGAGGAATTCCAACGCTCCAGAGGTCAATACCGAAAACATCTCTCCTTGCACATCATGTGGTTTTGTCTGCGTGAGAAGTGAAAGACGCACAAGTAGTACAAAAACTCAAAAAGCCATTTGGATATGTAGGAGCCGTCCTGCGTCGTTGCCTTCCATACGTACAAAAATATGTGTACAACAAGGCCATGGACTTCTTCCTCCTCTGCTCGCGACAATTTTTACGACTAGAAGTGAAAGATCGATAAATCAAAACCTTAACTGTTGATGGACTTTCTCCCCGCCTCTTAACATTTAATCCCCCGTTGTATACAGCCATGGAAAAGCCAAAAAGCCAGGGCTCCTGGTGTTATGTTTCCCCCGTTTAATAAACCATGAGAACACGCTATCTTCTTCGTAAAGAAGAAAAAGCCAAAAAAATAAAATTCTACAGGGTACCAAGGAATGAAAAGAAGAAAAAAAGGAGGAAGCAGGCATGGTTCCGACCTCCTCCAGCACCGCACTGCACCTCTCCCTCTATCCACACCCTCCGTTCCTCAAACCCAACCCAACGGAAATTCAATTCATGCCCACTCCTTCCCCTTACAAACCATATATGAGAATAATACATACTGGCATCTAATGAAATCAAAACACCAAGCCTTATTGATTATGGCGTGCCTGTATCTCCAAGCCCCAATTACTAAAACCTTGCTTGGACTTTTGACACGCGAGGAAGAGACTACGCAGAAATACAAAAACCTTTGGATGACGAGACAATGGCATGAGTTCTTCTACTCTCCGTCTTCATTCCACCGAGCAACACTCTAGTAAATCTCACTATCAACAGTCAGCGAACTCCTATTCTCCGCTCCCGCTCCCCCATTAGCACTGCAAGACTTCCGCGTAATTCTCTTCGTTGCATGCTCCGGAGTGGAGCGTTGAATCATCGAGTTGCTAGTTTCTTACCAGAAATTGGACCGGCGGAAAATAGCTAATCTAAGGGGGTAAGCCATCATCATTATTATCATCATCACCATCACCGTTTCCAATTCACCAAGACTAACAAGATGTGTTCATGCTGATCACGTTGACATTACTCCTCACTCCAGTCCATGTATCTCACTCCTCACAACCAAACCAACAGAACTTTCCCCCCCATTTCGAAAAAGGCACACTCTCTAATGCCGATGTCAATGCAAATGCACCCTATGAACCTCATTCAACGCGTCCAAAAAAAGAAAGGCAAGAAGAAGGAAAACGATGCCGCTTTTCAATGCCATATATACAGTGTGAGAGACATTGCTTCGTCAAATGCATATTCCCGCGCCAAGTCGAAGCATGCACTGTACAGGGGAAGGTTGTTATTAGTGTCCGTTTATTATCGTCATCGTGTTCGTCGTAATCGATTTCTCCTCCTCGCCATCATGTCTGCACCCGTCTGTCTATTGCCTCCTGTATTGCTGATGTTGCTGCTGCTGGTGGTGGGCATATCGCGCCGCCGCTTGCGCCTGGTCGAAACTCGCGCCATACGCTTGCGTGGCGGACTGCTGCTGTTGCTGTGGTACAAAGTACTGTGATGAATTCGGCGTTCCCCAGTTTTGCTGCAGCCCAGGCGAAATGCCTTGCTGTGGAAGGTAGGCCGGTTGCTGGTACATCTGCTGCATCTGGCCTGGACTCGAATATGCAAATGCTTGCGGGTATCCTTGCGGAGTTCCCATCAACGGTGGAGTACCAAAACCGCCGGGTGTTGTCGCTATCTGCTGATTCATTTGCATTTGCTGCATCTCCTTGATTTGGCGCTGTTGCGCTGCCATCATGCGGCGGTCGATCTCGGCTTGCATCGCTGCAGTGCTGCGATTCGACTTTGCAGCCGCCTTCTCCTTCTCGCGATAATCGATGTAGGCTGTCAAGCCTGCAGATGATGGCTGCTTCTCCTGCTTTGGGTTCTTCGAGACGCTGATCAAGGGCGTGTTTGTCATCCGAGCAACCTGCTCCTGCTCGCGAGCCGAGAGCGATGTCGAGCGCTGATCTAGCAACCGTTCGGCGCCTCGGGATAGCGGTCGAGACAGAGGCCGGCTAGGTGGGCGTGCGGGACCGTCAGGAGTGCGTTGGAGGTGGGTCCAATCGCCCGAATGATTCCGGGTCAGAGGCGGAGTATGCGAGTTGCTCCTGCCATGGCCAAAAACAGGTGGAGTGCGCGGTTGTACAGAGGCGCGTTTAGCCACCCATTCCTCTGGGTCAAGTTTTTGCTTGTCGGGGTGGGGTTGCGCTGTCATTCCAGGATGCCAGGCAATGCTTCGATTATCGCACAACTGTGGTGATGCAGATTGGGTGCGCATGTGCCCTGCTGCAATCGGGGTTGTCCTTCCCGAATACGACTGACGTTTGTCGTTCACAGGCGCCAGGTTTTCTCGAGACCGAGAGAAGTGATTCTCGTTGAACGCCTGAGTCGCAGTACCGCTGGTACCTGGACGTTTGGCATTAGGATCTAAAGAATAAGTGGGACCAAAATCTATCTTAGGCAATTCGGCGTCCACTTCCTGAATGTCATTGAACTCAGGTGTGTAGCGAGTATCACCAACGATGACTTCAGTCTTGCGGCCCATTTCTGGATTCCCCACAGTCTTTAACATTCCACTTCGTGGTCGATCGGGCATACGAGTTGCGGGCCTTGGGGGCTCGACCTCCTCCTCTATCGTGCTTGCATAGTCGGGCGTGGAAGTTGACATTGCATCATCGCGGCTATATCGGCTGCTAGATTGACTCTGCTGTCGCTGCAGAATTTGATTGGCGTAGTTCAGATGGTCGAGGGCTTCGGGATCGACTACATCGTTTCGTAAACTGCCAAGACTTGAGCTGGTTGTCGAGCGAACAGAGCGGGTATCATCCCCTCGCAGGGACAATGAAGACCGACCTGGCAATGGTTTGCGCTGAATCTGGCTCCCACCAGAGCGCAGTTGCTGGGCAGACTCTTGGCTCGGACGCGACTCGAGAATGGGGAGTGTTGTATGCTCGGGCACGGGCGGGGCTGTTGGCTGATACGCTGTCGGCGAGTCTACGAATTGGTCTTGTTCTACAAAAGGCGATGCAGGGATAGTCGGGAGGCGGCTGCCAGAGTGCCCACTGCGCTGCATATAGGGGTCTGAGTAGGCTTGATGATCAGCACTGAGAAGATTTTGACTTGCATCGCGTTCAAAATCACCGCTTCTCCTACCATTCGAACTCTCCTGACTTCTCCATGCTGCCGCTGCACCGGCTTCCGCAACACCTGGGGGCACAAAAGTATTGGTCGCATCGGCTAGCTGATCAAGCGTGGCAGTGTCCATGTGTGCGTTCGGCTTTATCAGGGTGGGGTTATGGAGTGCCACTGGTGGTTTCTGGCCCGGAGCATGTGCAAAAGTAGGAGGTTGCTCGACAGGTCCGTGGGGTGGAGCTGTAGGCGCAATCTGCATGTCTGGAAATTGGCGTGTATCTGGGCTTGGAGGCTGACTGTCCGAGGTCTCATAGCCTTCGTGCTGCCGAGTCCCGTTGAGATGTGCATGAGGGGGTGGAGGTGGGGGTTGGTCGTAATCGTCAATGCCCTGCGACTGTACCAAGCGCGATGGAACCTTGTTATAGCCATTCACCTGCTCGGATACGGAACGTTGGTGTCGAGGCGCGGAGAAGTTCGTAGTAGGGGGCGCGGAATCGAAGCGTGGCAGGGTGGGAGCCCCAGTTTCGCCAGTTCGAGTTGGCGAGGTCTGACGAGTAGAGGGTTGCGAGCGGATTGAGCCTTCTTGGTCCGCGAACCTGAGCGTACCGTTGCGGGAGGGGGTGATGTTCGCGCGGCTAAGCGTATTCCTGCGCGTGCCTAGTCTGCTGCTGTTGCGATCGCGTGGATCCGTGGCTATCCGCTTGGAGGTGAGATTTTTAAGCTCTTTCCTCCACTGTCGCTCCGACCAAGTCTCGCTTCCTTCAGTATGGATCAAAGTGACAATATCCCACATCTCCAGATAGCCGTACCGTCGGTCGGGAGGCATGGCGAACATGAGTCCGCGGGTGTCCAAGACATCCGCAATTAGTTTATTAGGTCGGCCGTAGAGAGCAAACGTGTCGAATGTAGGGAAGAGGAACTGCAGCATAATCTCAAAGCCAGACACTGCCGGTCGCGCCTCGGGCATGACGAAAACGAATCCTTCGGTGGTCTTCTCTGGGCTTGAGTGAATCGTGATTTTTCCCTCTATCTTTACCAAGGTCGATTGGTCAATCAGTGGTTTCGACTGTGGGTAGATGGCGTAGCACGAGTAGGCGTCATGGACTGTTGCGATCGGGCGCGTCTTCTTCTTGATCTTCTGGGTATCGTAGAACTTGATGTCGCCCTTGAGCACGACGGGCGAGCGATTATATATATCCTTCTTCTTCAGCGTCTTCTGCATCTTGGCCATTTCCTTCTCGTCTGGCGGGCTCACGACGCACCAGCACCGACGCCATGGCGTGCCGGCACCGAAGCGTACACGCACCCAGTCATCGTACTTTGCGCGCTGCCTGTCCAAAAGCACGCGGATGTTGTTCAGCTGGCGGCCTTTTCCGGCGATCAAAGCGCCCGTGTATGCTTCCTGCAGTGATGCGTGTTCGAACATGGCGAGGCGGATACCGGCGGTCCATTGTGTGAGGGAATTAAAGGAATTAAAGTGGAAGAGATATTTGTTGCTGGCGGCGGTCGATACGCTGAGAATGTTGTCAAGCTTCTTGCCGTCGCTCAGCACCATTGAAGGCATCTGGCACGGTTAGCGGGGCACTCGCGTCGTCATCATCTTCATACCATATGTATCGCCGCATCGGTGAGGTTGATGAATGTAGGCAGTACTTCTGCGTCACCGCCAACACTGTCCAGCTCACTCGCGTCCCATAGAGACATTATGGTGCCCACCAGCTGGGCGAAGCACTCCTGCCACACGCGATCAGCTGCGGGGCGGCCACCTGCAGGCGTTAGAGTCACACGGCAGATTCACAGTAGCTCACGTACGGGTGTCACTGTCGTGAAATTTGAGAAAGTAGCCCTCCTGGTACAGCTTATTGGAATGGCTGTTCAGGAAGGTGAAGATGCGCTGCAGTTCCGGCAGTGTGCTTTCACTGATCTCCATGACGGGGGGCTGGTATGTCTGGATCATGGAGGCTGGACGAGACGAGGCTCTGGAGTCGGAACGCCCAGGCGGGGAATGGTTATCCTGCGCGGTAGAGGCCACGGAGAAGGAGGAGGGGTTCGGCTGGTGGACTGTAGGGGAGGACGGGACAGGTTGCGATGTTGAGATTGTCGAGGCAGTCGAAGGGCTTTTGCGGTGCAGAGACTTGCGAGAGTCGCGATTCCCTCCCCACTCGCTCATGAAACTCAGTACTGGGCAGGAAGTGTCAGTGAAAGACGGAGGCGGAAAGGGTCGCGGGCGCAGGGAAAGGGTGGTTACCTCGCTTTGAGCGCGCCATGGTGGCTTCTGTGTATTGCTACACTCGCCCTGTCGTATAGCCGGCAGCCGCGCTGAGGGGAGATCTGGAGGCGCCGGAAAAAGTAACAAGAAAGCAAAGCGAGCGACGTGGTACAGCAGCGATGCGTGTGAGTAGAGGAATACCCAGGTAGGCAAGAGACCAGGAACGAGGTGTCGCAGCTTGTTTTGTCGTTGACAATTTCTGGGCACGCGAAGTTATGACGCCGACGTTCCGATGATCAACGCTAAGGACTCACGATTCACGCCTCTCGCGGGGCAGAAGCAACAATAAACGGTAGCTGGAAGCGTATTATGTATGATAATGATCTGTATAGCTGTGCTGGAGTTGTAACGGGGAGCTCAACACCGAAGCACACGCGAGACGCGTCACTTTCGGCAGTGCAAAAGGAAAAGGAACGGCTTAAATGCTACACCGAGTACAAGGACACCAGTGGAGAAATATTGGCTGGGCTTCCTGTTGCAGCCTTCAATGTTGCAATCGACCGTATCCGACAGAGCCGGCTCGAGTGCTGACGAAGACGTGTCCATCCACCTATTCCACTCGCCGTCATCCAACCACGTGAGAGCTAGTGCATAATAGCTCCTTCTTCACGACTCCAACTGTGGTCGACTGGCTGGCTTGACCTGTTGGCAACAGTCATTGTCGAATGGAAGCTTGGCTGTTGACGGGGTGACGCAGAGGAATCGAGTGGACGAAGGGAGATTGTATGCCGTGTGGGTGGAATGCGGCTCAGCTGTCAGGTTCCAATCGCTGGAGAGCGGCAGGGGCAGATCGTACAGATGGCAGATGGCAGATGGCAGATGCACATGCATGTGCGGTGTCGACATGCTTAGTAACGGACTGTCACGCGAGCACCAAGGGGACACTTCCAAGGTTGACTCGACGTGCAAGTTCCCGCTCCAACTAGAATCCAGCAGACTGGAAACGTTGATCGGCGTCATGAATTGATTGTGAAATGTACAGTTTACTACTGCCCACATGCAGGAGGATGATGGCATATCACGTGAGGGACGTGAGATGGTCAGAGCTCTTGAACCCTCGACCTCGCGTCTACCTCCAGCACAACAGGATCCAATTCACAACCATTGCGACCTCCCACGTCTACCTACAATTGAGCATAACAGCGACACAGTAGTCTTCTCCTCTACGTTTCTACTTTGCAATGGCGCGCCTCAGCGCAGCCAACGAAGCTCCCCCAGAGGACGCCGCAGTCGACGCGCCGCAGTCTACTACGAAGAGCGCGTCAAAGAAACGAAAGCGGAGCTCGAACATAACGTCAAACTTCTGGGACACCTTCGAGGGATTCAAGCTCAAACCCCTGAACAAGAAGCGCAAACCGGAGGAAGGCTTAAACGAGAGCTCGGTCGGCAAAGACGTACGTTTATATATATGCCATTATCCCGTGTCGCGTCGAAACGGAGCAACAATTTTGCTTGGCTCTAGCGATGGAATATTGCTATATATTTTCCCAATGGTTACATGTTCGCCAACTCCCGTTGCATTGCGCTGATCCTGGATCTTTTACAGGTCATCTTCGAAGGCACACATCTCACCGACAGGCCGTTCGCGATCGCTGAATACGAGAAGCAATGGAGGACGTTGTCACGATACCGCAAGTTCACATGTACGTTCATTGCCGATCGATAGCCTTGCCTGCTCATAGGGCGTAGCTGACAACATACAGTCGATCAGTACACATTCGCAATTGGCGACACTGTTTTCGTCAAACACAGCCAAGAAGAGAAAACGAGAACAGAAGACGCGCCGGTCGAACGATGGATTGCAAAAATTCTCGAGATTCGCGCTCGCGACGCCATGCACGTCTACTTGCGTGTCTATTGGCTTTATCGCCCGGAAGACCTGCCTGGCGGACGCCAATCATACCACGGGCCTTACGAACTGATAGCCAGTAACCACATGGACCTCATCGAGGCAACCACGGTTGATGAGTTGGCCAATGTCTCATACTACGAGGAGCGACCGGATGAGGCGGAAATACTGAGCGGGGACGAGCTCTTCTATCGGCAGTCGCTCGATGTCACGAAGAGCCAGTCTAAGCAGCTATCAGAGCTACCAAAGTACTGCATTGATAAGGCACCGTATGATCCGAACTCACTTCTTGTGCAATGCGACACCTGCAAGCAATGGCTCCACGGGCATTGCCTCGAACAAGCCGCTCAACAAGACGCACTTGCAGCACACTCAGTGGAAGACTGCAAGAAGGGAGCGAAGAGGAAGAGCAAAGACGGCGTCGCATTGATGGCGGAGATTTCTGCAACAAGTGGCCACACGCGGATGACCATCACTGACCGGCGCACTCGTTCAAAGACTCCAAAGAGTTGGACTGTGCCCATCAAATGTCTCATCTGCAAAGCCACCATTGAGGATTCCGAGGAGAGCGATATAGACGCGAACGACGACGCGGCAACCACTGCAACACAGGACAACATCGACGTCGGTATCAAACACCCTTCTACGCCTGCCAACAAGTCGGACGAAGAGGAAGAATCTATCTTGAATGGCGAGATGAGCAGTCCAGCAAAGCAAAATACGGCCGAAGAAAATCCACTTGCTCCGGCTGCCACAGGTGAGGACACTGCTCCCACATCAGTGATTGCACAGGATCAAGAGCCCGACGATGCTTCTTAGAGTGCAGCCATCTTTGACGCCAACTTCCCATCTTGTGAGTGAGGGATGCCTGCTAAGCATAAGTCAGACTATCAGCACAATACGTCTAGGAAGCGAAGGCGGCAGAGTATCAATGAACTAGCAGAAAAGGCTACGCAAGAAGAGAAGGGATACGAGGCGAAGCAGCAAGATCCACCGGGTACCCCCCCTCCGCCTTCGGCCGACAATGTGAATCCAGGAGTTTTGAAGTCCGGCTTACGAGGTCTCAAACGAGTTTTCGGCAGGCCCGTTTAGCTACGTCCTCTACTAGGGCTCGATAACATGGCAAGATGCCACTTCTTTTCTTTCCAAGTCTATACGTTAGCTACGACACAAGCTTTTGTCTCCCTTGTTAGCATGTTGCCAACGAATACAGCCGCTACGCAAGCGATTCGTGTCGTGTTCAATACCCAACGTTAGCGTTCATTGTTCAACATACCAGTTTCTTCCTTCACTTAATATTCCGCGGTTGTCCGCAACCCACTCAATAAGAATAGTCTCCCCCAACGGCCTCGGCCTTGGTCCCTCGTATTTTAAAGACGCCACCCCTTCGCTTAAGCATGAAAGCTTCGCAGTGCATGTTCCATTCAAGCAATTTATCTCAATGCAGGGTACCCCGCCAGCGATATTACCCCGGATTCTAACACCCCAGTCCCCACTATGGACAACATCATGCCGTTCCACAGACTTACCCTTCCGACCAATGCGATATTCTGGTCTTCCAAAGCTACCGGGGAGTGTTTGGAGATTGCGCAATAGGGTTGCAATACGGGAGCACCCTCGTATGGATGTTTAGGCCACGCGCCGTTCGGTGGGTCTCAAAACACGCAAAACATGACCATTTCCTCCCGACAAAGTTCCCTTTCGTTCCTTCCTCCGACTCTGTGATGTGGACTTTTCCATCAAAATGGCGAAATTAACAACAGAAACACAGAGGAAGTCTCCGCCCTCGGAGAAGAAGTCGAAGTCGAAGTTCGGACTTGTACGCCTCATCTACCTCGCTTTAAAAGCTTCTTACTGACCTTTTCTCCAGTCCCCAACCGAGCTCGCAGGCCTAGCAGCATTCCTCCTCCTCCCCTTCGTCGTCGCAGCACTCTTCTCGGGCCAAATCCCCACCTTCCTCTCCCCATCCACAAACACAAACACATCCCAAAACGACGAAACTCAGACACCGGATCCTATAGACCCTGCCTCCCCCTCCCTCCTCGCAGCATGCTACAACCACACCTACACCACAGAAATCATCTCCCTGGACCCGCTGATGATATACATCAACAACTTTACCTCAGCGGCGGAAGCGCAAGCACTCATAAACCTTGGGTACTTCCCCCTTCCCCTCTCCCCCTTTCCCCATCCCCTCCCCTCCCAAACCCCCCAACTCACCCCGCAACCCAGAACCCCCTCCTTCACCCCGTCCTTCATATCGCAAACCTCCGGCCGCACCGCCGTCGACGCAGGCCGCACCTCGCACTCGGCGCCCCTCGACGACGACCACCCGCTCGTCTCCTGCATCCTGTCCCGCGCCCGCGCCTTCATGGGCACCACCATGCTTCCCCACGAGCCCTTCTCCCTCCCGCAGCTCGTGCGCTATTTTCCGGGGCAACGGTACAATCTGCACACGGACTTCTGGCCCGTGCATCAGCGGACGCGGACTACGGGGCCGGATGGCGTGGTGAGGGAGCGCAAGTTCAATCGCCCTGCGTCGTTTTTTGTGTTTTTGAGGGATGCGTGTGTGGGGGGTGAGACGTTTTTTCCGGGGGTGGATGTGGATGTTGATGGTGATGGTGATGGTGATGGGACGTCTCTGACACGAGATGAGCGGGCGGGAGAAGGGGAGGGTGCCGGGGACGAGGGGGGGAGAGACGCATCGGGGCCGAAAGTATCCAAAGGCGAAAAAGACGGCGTGCCCATGGGCGTCAAGTTCCGGCCCATGACGGGCAATGCGATTTTCTGGGTCAATCTGGATCAGCAGGGCAGGGGGGATCGGCGGGTTGTGCATGCCGGGTTGCCGGTGCGCGAGGGGGAGAAGATTGGGATGAATTTGTGGCCGAGGAAGTTTTATTCTTGACGCTGGAAAGGAAGAAAGGAAGAAAGGAAGAAAGAAAGAAAGGAAGAAAGAAAGGAAGGAAGAAAGAAAGAAAGGAAGGAAGGAAGGAAGGAAGGAAGGAAGGAAGGAAGGAAGGAAGGAAGGA
>ML976985.1:1038618-1138036 GCA_010015675.1 Byssothecium circinans
GCGGTGGCCTTCTCGCCAGACGGGAAGCTGGTCGCGTCCGCGTCTCGCGACTCCACGGTGCGGCTCTGGGAGGCGGAGACGGGGGCGCACCGCAGCACGCTCGAGGGCCACAGCGGCTCGGTCAGCGCGGTGGCCTTCTCGCCAGACGGGAAATATATTCAAACAGATCGAGGTGATATTGCTCTATCTTCCCCTATTATCCCATCGCCCTCAGTCCCACTTCCGCAGCCGTCTCATATCTTCATAGAAGACCAGTGGATCTCTGTAGATCAGCAGCGGTTGCTCTGGCTTCCTCCAGAGTATCGGCCGACTTGCTCTGCAGTCAACAGACACATGGTCTGTTTAGGCCATTCTTCAGGTCGTACGACGCTTCTGAACTTTGATGTACCGTAGAGTTTTGTCGACTTCTTTTCTTCTTCCTTCTTTTCTATTATCTCTATTTCACAGAGGGGGCCGGGGAGTAGCAAGTATTTATACCTCATGAGTAAATTATAGCTCTAGAAAGTTCTAGAAAGCACTCCTTCTGCTCTTCTTCTGTAATACGAGCCAGGATAAGATGCTGCAACGCGCGCCATGTTTGGAAATGGAAGCTGGCAGGTGAAGCCAAGACGTCTGATTGAGTGTAGCGCGCTACTGAGCTATGATTTCATTACGCATGACAAAGCTATGCATCATCACGCGCCAAGCCAGGCAAGAATTCCCACCCCCGCACGGAGAAACTCCCGGATTTCTCATTAAAAAGGGTGCTCGGCCTATGAAGCACCCTAGTGATGAATATGTCCTCAAGCATCCGTCCCATATCTCTAAAAGTCCCAGAAATGCCTTGCTCTACGATGGAGCAGGGGGTGATAGCGTAAACGCAATTCATCATCGCAAACAAAATCTCTAAGAGCAACGCCCAACATCTGTAATTTTCAATTCTATATCCGCTGGTGTATATCGAAATGGCTGGTCTAACTGTAAATTGCATGTGCATTCCTCCAAAATCGTTTGGCCCGACATGAGGTGGTGAAGAAGACGATGTTGTTCCGCTACAGGGGTTGTTCCGGTACGCTTGGATGGACGTTATAGTTTGTGCTTTAGCTTTGTGCGGTTCTAGTAGAGGTTTTTGACGGGGATTTTGGCAGAGGGAGTGATCGCTATTATTGATTGACTCTTATTTATTTTACGGGCTTTGATTGCTGCTGTGAGGGAACTGTGTGGTTTGTTTTGCTGTTTGGATTTCGGATTGAAAATGCCGAGTATATGTACGGATTCCACAGAGTCAGTTAAGCATTCCTCAACATCCTATCCCCCATCGCTCTCTATCCTGAATTAGATATTGAACTTCCACCTCGGATGCGTATCCCCCTTCTTCAAATCCTCCACACTATCATGGAACCCCGCTGTCTCCGGATGTGCCGCGAGAAACTCCTCCTTCGCCCGATTCTCCCTCGCTAATACCCACCACAACGCCCCAACGACAAACACATTCCCAACAAGATACCCCAGCGCCACCGCATGTCCTAGTATATATCTCGGCGCCGTAGCCGGGCGGTACAACTGCGTTCCGATAACAGCGCCTAGGTTTCCGATGGAGATCTGCATAGCGTTGGCCGTGGCGCGTTTCGTTTGGCCTGAGACGTTGACAGCGGGCCAAGAGAGTACGAGGGCGACGGAGGGATAGATGCCCATGGCGGCAAGGAAAGTTCCGAGGTAAGAGACCCCGGGCTTTTTTGAGGGGTTTTCGTTGGTAAGGAGGATGATGTAGCCGATGATGGCGAGGGCGGAGGTTATGATGGTGAAGAGGGCGCGGCGCTTGTATTTCTCGGCGAGGATGGCCCAACCGACTGTGAGGATTGTGGCGGCGGCGTAGGGGGGGATGGTGAGGAGTTGGGATTGCGCTGCTGTGTAGCCCATGTCTTTGATGATGGTTGGCTGGGGGTGTTAGTCGTGGCTTTTTGTTTTGTGTGCGAAGGGGGGGTTTACCAGGAACAAAGAGAGTGTGTAGAGTGGCAGACTCATGGTGTGGAAGCCAGCACCATACAGCCAGATCTTCGGGTCTTTCAGAGCGTCTAAAACTGCATTCCAGGTGAACTTTTCATCGTTGGTGGAGTCGCTGTCGGCTCTCAGGCGGGCCTGGATGAAAGAACGTTCTTCTTTGGAGAGCCAGCTTACGCTCTCCGGGTAGTTGGAGATGAACCAGTATGCGACGACAGCGATGACAATGGTGAGGAGACCTTCCTACATACTGTTAGCCCATATAATGATTGGACAAAGTGGTGCTTTACGAGAATGAAGATCCAACGCCAACCAGCATAACCCCCTACTCCTCTCATATACGCAATTCCGTAGGCAAGGATTCCACCGAAGGCCCCAGCTAGCGAGGCACAGCTAAAGAATAGCGAGATTCTGTATTGACGTTCCTCGCGCTTATACCACATTGACAGGTAATAGACAACACCAGGGAACAGACCAGACTCGGCGACGCCCAGGCTGATATAAGTTAGTGGCTGTTTCGGAAGTGTCCGTGATAGAACTCACAAGAAACGCACGGCGAAGAAGCCTGCCAGATTTTGCGTGACACCCATGAGCGTTGCAACGACGCCCCAGACGATGGTCAGGGTAGGAAGCCAGAACTTTGGCGTCGTCCGCTTGAGGATGATGTTGCAAGGGACTTCGAAAAGCACGTATCCGATGAAGTAGAGCGTCAGTCCAGTGAGATATTGATTGCCCGTCATCTTCAGGTCAGTCGTAAGACCTTCAATTCTTGCATTTGCGACTGGTTCAAGTCAGCTACAGATCCTACTACGACAGAGGGGAAGCCTACCATTGCTACGGTCCAAGAACGATAAGAGGTACAAGATGGACACGGCGGGTAGAAGCCTCAAGTCAAGCTTCCTCAAAAGCTTCTTCTCATTCACAGCAGTAGTCTCCAAGATGTCGAGGTCGTCATTCGAAGACGTCGAGGCGTCCGGCCTCTCAACCTCAGCATTCTTTTCCGAGGCCATGGTTCCGGAAGAAGATCAAGGCGAATGGTCGACGGTACGATGTATGCATGTCGAAGGGAAGGGCGAGGCCTGCTTAAAAGCCCATCAATCACTGCGACACGGCAGAAAATGATGCCATACTGTGGACATCCCAGTGATTTGGAGGCACCAAGCCATGCCGTCACAAAATTTGGGGACAGGCAGCACTGTTATTGGACTAGAGAGTGTTTCTGCCGTGGGGAGCGTATCGGGCCGGTGAGTTGCCGCGATTTGGAGCGGGAACGGTTCTGTGTTGCTTGTCTTGAAGAAAGCCATTTTGCGAAATCCTGGGGTAGGATCACGACATCGCATTAGCTGTGCGCTAACTTGAAGACGAGTCTGGTGTGGAGGGCGATGAGCTTTTGTGGGTGGGGGACAGTTGTGAGGGTGACATCATCATGGCCCTCGTTCTCAAAAACGAAGAGTGTGGATGACCTGTTCCAAATCGATTGAGTAGTTTATGTTAAAGTAGTGTTGGTCGTCGTGAGGTTGTTCCATGTTTGACGGATCGCGGAAGCTTGAGCACGGACCGGCCATCGCAGCTTCCCAGAACGGAGAAGGTACCTACGGTACTCAAACCTTCCTTCGCAGCTTTGACCCTTCTTCACCCTTCACGATTGTTACAACTATACGGCAGCACGAGGAGTCATCGACTGTGATGGGAAGAGTTGGATTCTTCAGATATTGACGCTACCGCAGGGCTATCTAGCACTGTAGAGCCTGTGCGCATCAATGGGTATCTACCGTGCCCTCAAGAAAGAAGAGCAATATCATGCAGGACAATGACTGTCCGTGAACGCCTCCAGAACGCCAGCCCAAATAACGTCCACCAAAGCGATGCCCGTTGAACGTCGACGATGGAAGACATGGAACCGTGAGCTCAACCACGCCGAAAGATCAGCTCAAGCTGCATACCGTTATGCTCGAGACTGAAGAAAGCTTGACTGGCGTGAGAAAGAGTCCTGGAGAGAAGGTCAGTGGGTTGAATGAAGGAGGAGGGAGCGGCAGGACTCACCAAGGGCGTGTGTGGCGGGAGTTAGACCTCTTCAGCCATCTCGTCGTCCTCATCAGCGACGTCGGCCTTGACTTTCTTGTCGTCGCCAGACTCATCCTTGACGCTGCCCGGCTCCTCTATAGAGAGTTAGTTCCACGATTGGAAAGTTAATTCAGTGAACGTACCAGCCTCATCCGAACCGGTGTCCTCATCGACAATCTTCTTGCTCTTGGCCTGGCGACCCTTCTTCTTGGGAGTTCCCTCGCCCTCGATGTCTTGCTTCTTGGCTGCACGCTTGCGGGGGGTCTCCTTGGCGGCATCGGTGTTGGTAGCCTTCTTGCGACCGCCACCCTTCTTGGGAGTCAGGCCAGCGGTGTCAGTGGAGCTCGCAAGCTTGGCCTTGATCTTCGCCCATGCGTTGGACGCAGAGCGAGGATTGGACATGCCCGCGTAGGAGGCGAGCTTCTCGTAGTCGATCTGGACGGTTAACATGAATGTTGGAATGGGGAGGTGTGGCCAGCGCATGTGTGGCCGGCGACATGTGTGGACGAACACATGGCAAAAGTATCGCAACGCTCTCAACAGTTCAGGGTGGGGAAGGGATGTACAAGAAACAAAGAGGAAAGAAGGGGAATGTATCGCCTACCTCCGGGGGTCCTGACTTCAAGGACTGCATGGCCCAGGCCAGCATCTGCATCTCACGCTCAGTGAAGTTGAGACCAACCTCACCAGTTACGTCGGACATTTTGGATGAGAGATGAAGTGGTAGTTGCTTGAAAGGTGTTGTGTGTAGGCAATGGAGCACAAGATGGTTGTCGGAGGGCGTGAGTGTGCTTGTGTGCGAGGGAATGTGTAAAGGTGTGCGGGGCCCGATATTTATATGCGGTGGAATGGCGCTAGCTGCGATGCTTGTGTAAGTGAAGGTAAAAATGAGCAAAACACAGCCGCCCACGCTGCTAGTGAGCATATTCTACCTTCACTTGGACTCTGGCACAAGCAGCTGCGGCAATTTGGGCTCTGAAAGCGGCGGTGACGGCCATGATAGGCGATCCAAGAACCGGTAAGAATGCGCCGATACGTCATGATGGCGGGTGCAAATTGCGTTTGGGGATTTCTGATGTTAGGGAAAGCCTTCGATATTGGTGGTCACCTAGGCAATGCATGCGAAGGCATGGTTCACGCGTGTTTTCCTCTACCCTGTGACTCATAGAGAAAGCAGCGCTTCTAATACGCACGCCACTGGCATAGTACTTCGGGTCACTTCGAGTCTTGTTTTTTGGCACCCTGGCGAAATTGGGAAGTCTCTAGAATCTACTTCTCACAGGCTTGGCATCACAGCGAGAAATGCAGCAGAAATCTGAGATTGAGATTCTCATGAGATGTCCGCATTTGTCACCGTGATATTCAGTATTTGCTCTTGTGAATGTATTGACCCCCACCTGTAGGGTCTTTGTCGGTCTTGGACTGATATCGCTTTATACTAGGCTTCTTTGCTCAAAGCAAACGGCAGGCAGCGCGTGAGTTGGAAGCTGCGACGCGATTGCGGAAGTTCAGGAGGTAGAATCGACAGACTTGTTCCAATTCCTGGACTCATTCACTGGGACATCGATCAACACACATCTTCATCAAAATTGTGTCAACTTCTAGCATCTAGAGTTGAGCTGTCGTTCAGTGTCAACCGAGCTAACCAGAAATGGAAGAAGCTGCACCAACTGACTCGCGGACGTTGGTGGGGCTCGGGACATCATCGTCACCGTCTTGTGCCTCCTCCTCCTCTCCCATATCCACATACTACATCGGCAGAATGGCGGATCCCATAGACAGCGCGCTGTGAGCGACCACCGCTTTCCAAGCCTCGTTTACATTTCTAACGCGTTCCAGCGACCTCCTGCGGCGATTGAACCCCAAAGACGTCAAGCGCAACGTCGACCACATCATCGAGCTGAACCCTTCGCTGGAAGAAGACCTCCTCGAATCCGTCGATATCCCGCTAAGCGTCAAAAAATGCCCCAAGACGAAGCGCGACTTCCTATGTTGCGACTACAACCGCGACGGCGACAGCTGGCGAAGCCCATGGAGCAATGAGTTCGAGCCGCCAATCCAGGAGGGTGTGACACCGAGCGACAGGGTTAGGAAGATGGAGATCAAGGCGAACGAAGCATTTGATGTATACAGGGAGTTGTGAGTTCTAGCAAGAGAAAGGGCGCGGCGGAAGCACGGCTGACACGCTCAGGTACTTTGAGGGTGGCATATCGAGCGTCTACCTGTGGGACATGGACGACGGCTTCGCAGGCTGCGTGCTGCTCAAAAAAGGTACGACCACACATTAATGCCCCTCGCAAATGATATGCTGACCTGTGCAGCCGTCAATCCCTCCTCGCAGAGCTCGGGC
Source organism: Byssothecium circinans (assembly GCA_010015675.1). Lineage (NCBI taxonomy): Eukaryota > Fungi > Ascomycota > Dothideomycetes > Pleosporales > Massarinaceae > Byssothecium > Byssothecium circinans. The sequence goes on from ML976985.1 coordinate 1,045,013, forward strand.
AGCTGGGACAGCATCCACGTCTTCGACGCCCAGGACCGCGCCCGCACCGCACACTACAAGCTGACGTCCACTGTCATCCTCTCGCTCGGCACCAACTCCGATGCGCTCGGTGCTCTTGACCTATCCGGCAACATGGTGCGGCAGGTCGAGCAGGACATGGCCGTCGAAGACGACGGCTCGCACGTAGCCAACATCGGCAAGATGGTCGAGGACATGGAGCTGAAGATGCGCAACCTACTCCAAGAAGTGTATTTCGGCAAGGCAAAGGATGTCGTGGGCGATCTGCGAAGTATGGATACTAGAAAAAAACGTGGCAGACGATTTTCGCTGACAGAGTTTCTAGGTATCCCGCCGCTCAGTCAGACGAATAGGGATCGCGCGACGCAGAGGGAGATGATTAGTAGTATTGGGAGGTGAGGGAAACATGTATGAGTACACCTCAGACGAATGAAAAAAATCGGCGGCGAGTCGGTCGACTGAACTCGGACTCTTCGGAAATGCGATGAGGAATACCATGGTGCTTGCTTTTTCTTCGTGCACCGTTCACGGCATGTACGGCGTTTCATTGAACCTGTCATCTGGAGCTATGGAACTTTTGACACCTAACTGTAGCACCTTTGCTGCTTCCCACATGGGCGCCGGCAGCGTCACTTCCTCTTCGCTCATCGACATTCCCTGGCCAGTGTTTTGTTTACTGATCACCAACACAGCTATGGGAAGGTAAATTGGATGCTAGCGTGGTCATGTCTCTCCAGCTATGAGCACCTCAGCCCGATGCCGAGTGTCCTACAACACACCACCACGTCGATTCGCTAGGCTACATTAATACGGATCAAAGTCATTCATACAATACTCACATCCTTCCTGCAGTCCCCAGCAGCACACCAAAGTAAGCAATGTCTGCCTTTTGGAGCTACATGCAAAGACTACGTTGGGCGGTTGCGCGGTGGCATTATTGTTACACTAGTTACAGAGAGGCTTATCTGTTTCATCAAAAAGAGTCGCGGAAATGGGCTCGTCCCATTGACGCCTTTACCTAAGACGAGGAGTCCACACAAGCCCTAGGGTGAGAGTTTGTACGGGGATATGTTCAAACTCTGGTGAAGCTTTCCACAGTTTAAGCTGAGAATTGTATTCCATTTTGCACCCCACTCCGACTTTCTGGCACTCCGTCGCGTGCAATAACGTAGATATAGGATCTCGGCAAAGTAGCACTTTCCCGGCCGTTTCATCTATACACGAACCCAATCTCGGGCCCCCAACCTATCCTCCACCAAATCTGCACAATCAACCCAGTCGCGCGGCAAACGTTGGCTACGCATCACCTGCTGATTGAATATATAACGGCTATATTAAGGAAACCTCACATTGCCAACGCGCAGGATGCCTCTCTGAGAATTGACTGCCACGGCGCCTGTTAAAAGGTGCTCAGGCCGCCCGCGCTCTAGAGTACATTGATATTCACAATTTGCGGTGCCGAGTTTGAACGCGGTTTTATATGGGTTCTGGATCCGATGCTGAGAAAGAGGGGCAGATACTGCCCATGCCCCGAATACGAGCGATCGTTAGATCGATCACGCATGGTCTTTCTTGAGTGAAGGTGTATGTTTTGGAACGGACAATATGCGGATGGTTTTGTGGGGCGGCGGATCTTTCACTGTCATCTTGCAGTGGTGGTATAAGGATAACTCTGTTCCTGGCTAGATCTAGTCTCGACTTCGGTGCTTGGTGAACTGGCTTTCGACACTGGCAGAGAAAGATTTTATAGGTGGTGTTATGGAAAAATAACTGCAGACTTAGGTCCTCCGAGCACGACATACGTTAGAAACTACGCACTCTCGGTCGCTGAGCCGTCTCCAGCGGACGCTCCTTGTCTCTCGTTCTCCTGAGGAGGAGTACCACGCAGGGCACTTGGCAGTTTGTCCACGACAACCATCATCCATCAAGCCAGTATGAAGCACCTACACGCAACCTTCCTCTTCAGTCTCATTTCAACCACTCTATCTCAACCCCCCAACCCCACCCCCACCCCAACAACAACCACCTCGATCATCCCCAGCACAACCCCAACTCTACTCGCCCCCACTCCAACCGGCGCCTTCCGCACAGATCCCAAAAAGAAATCCAAAAACATCCACAACTTCTTCAAAGCCTACGGCTGGCTGCGCCAAAACGAAACCATCCCGGACTGGAAGCTCCCCGACGCAGTCCGCAAGATCCAGAAGACGCTTCGGCAGCCTCCAACCGGTGTTTATGACGAGAAGTTGAATGAGGTGGTGAGTAGGCCGCGATGTGGGACGGAACAGATTTATAATGGTGGAGAGGGGGGGTTGGACGGTCAGGTGAATGGAAGATATGTGCTTTGGGGTCCGAAATGGGATCATTCGCCGCTTACGTATCGGTTTGTTAATTATACGGGGGATTTGGAGATTGGGCAGCAGGAGGCTATTGTCAGGTACGTCGGTCCACCCATTCTTTCTTCTATCCCCCCTTCCGCACACATATCACCCATTACTCCTAGGCCATCCACTCTCACCTACAACTATCCCTATGGACCATACTAAGACAGATAACAAAGCAACGCCTTCGCAAAATGGACATCCCACGCCCCCCTCACCATCGTCCCCGCACCCGCCAACACCCGCGCCGACATCCACATCCTCTTCACCCCCATGGGCGCCTCGGAAACGCAATACGCCTTCACCAACATGATCGCCGACGGCCTCTCCCTCTCCCCGGGGTTAATAAACATCACCTTCAACGATGACTACACCTGGACCGACGACCGGCTCTTCAACTTCACCGCCCTCCACGAGATCGGACACGCGCTAGGCCTCAGCCACAGTAAAGTCGAGGATGCAGTCATGTTTGCGTACTATGGCGGGTTGATCAGGGAGATTTCGCCCGATGATGAAGCGGCTGTGCATGTGGTTTATGGATGGAGGGAGCCGAGGTGGAGGAGCATTGGCGGCGGCGGTGGGGATGCGGGAGTTAGGGGACTGGTAATGGTGTCTTCAACGTCGACTTCTTCGGTATGGGATAAGCCAGCCAGAGGAGATGGGATATACCAACTCCGCTCGACAGGAAAGGTGTTATACTACAGTCCCAGTAGTGGGACCGGGACTGGGACTGGGACTGGGACGTGGCTCAGCATCGACAACAACAAAGACACGGTGCAAATCACGGGCGCGAACGGGTTTCTCTACCAACGCCACGTCGACGGGAGTATTTACAAGTATCGTGGCACAGGGTCGGAATGGCAATACATCGGCGCCGCAAACGAGAACGTCATGGACATCGTCGCAGCAGCGGATCAAATCTACCTCCTCGGCCGAGACGGGCTCATCGCGCGCTGGACAGGAGGAACAGGAACCAGCCAGCAGCAGCAATGGACCACCATCCACCCAGCCTCCTCTCCAGCACCCATCCAAATCGTAATCACCGACTCCCAAACCCTCTGGCTGCTCCTCGCGTCAGGCTCCCTCCTGCGCTCCTCGCCCCCGTACTCTTCCCTCCAGCTCGTCGACACCAACCCGCTCAACGCCGCCATCGCCGTCGGCGCGGAGAACTTCTACAAGTTGCAGAGTGACGGCCAGGTCGTGTGGTTGGACCCCGTGCAGTACTTCTGGAGCACGATCGAGGAGGCCGGGAGTGTGGGCGTGTATGCTGTCGGCGCGTTTGTGTATTCGAGACATGGGGATGGGAGTCTTTGGAGGTATACGGGGACGCCGGGGGTGTGGGAGATGCTGGATAAGGGGGCGGGAGGGCAGGGAGAGGGAGAGGGGAAGGAGGGGGGAAGGGTGGTGGGGGATCGGACGGGGGGTGTTTGGGCGAGGAGGGATGCGGGTGCGGGGGAGGTTTGGGAGTTGGTTTCTTAGGGGCTTTGGGGGTGGAGCGTCTTTTCCTTGAGAGATTTTGTTTGAGTTTTATTTTTTGGACTTGAGGTTGGATTTGGAGATGGGATGAGTGAGGAAGTCACGTGGAAGTGACGCCGCCCGCTTAGCGTCCCCGCTCATGCTTAAGCGAGCCCGCTCGCCGCTGACGCGATGGTTTACTTTCTTCCTTTGTAAGTTGTCAGCTCGTACAGGCACTGATGCTGGCGGGGACGAGCGGACTCGGTCGGATTGGATGTGTAATCCTAACTGTCCGATCTCAGGTGAGTTGGCGGTGCCGGTATGAGATGACAATAGCAGGACCACGGACGGAGTTAAGCAGCTGGTATGTATATAAAGAGGAAGAACGATGTTAGGACGTCTTTCTTGCAGTTCAGTATCAACACAGAGCATAATCTTCTCAGCTAACTCAACACCATCACATTTCTCAATTCTCAATTTTCATCTCTCTCTCTCTCTCTCTCTCTCAGTCCAACCAACCTCTAACACCCAACCCACTCCTCAAAATGGCCCACCCCAACCGCCTCGCCAACACGCGCATCCTCATCTTCGGCGGCACATCCGGCATCGGCTTCGGCGTCGCCTCCCTCGCCCTCTCCAACGGCGCCACCGTCATAATCTCCGGCTCCAGGCAACCCAAAGTCGATTCCAAAGTTCAAGAACTAGCGTCCTTGTACCCGGACCTGCCCGCCTCTCGGGTCCTAGGCTACGCCTGCGACCTCTCCGACATCGCCGGCATAGACGCGAACATCAAAGACATCCTCGACAAAGCGACGGAGAACGGGACCAAGACGCTAGATCATATTGTGCATACTGCGGGTGATGCGTTGAAGCTTCCCACACTGCAGGACGTCACCGTCGAGAACGCACTGGCGGGCTTCCATGTACGCTTCCTCACTGGCGTCATGGTGGGGAAACATCTCGCCACCGACCCGGGGTACTACATGCCCGTGTCCCCCACCTCCTCGCTGACCCTCACCTCGGGCACCAACAGCGAGAAACCGCGTCCAGGGTGGTCCCTCGGCGCGTCCTGGGGGTCAGCAGTCGAAGGGCTGTCTCGCGGCCTGGCCGTCGATTTGAAACCTATTCGTGTGAACGTTGTGGCGCCGGGGGCGATTGAGACGCCGCTGTTGGAAAAGTTTGTGCAGGCTGTGGGGGAGGAGAAGGCGGAGGAGATGAGGAGGGAGGGGAGCTTGGTGGGGAGGTGGGGGAGTGTGGGGGATTGTGCGGAGGCGTATGCGTGGGGGATGAGGGATTGGTTTGTTACGGGCGTGCGGATTGAGTCGAATGGGGGGAGGATGTTGATGGGGCCGTAGATGTTTTTCGGTTTTCGGTTTTTTGGGTAGGGGAGAGAGAGGGTTGGTGGTTGGTATTTGGTATTTAGTATTTTAGTAAAGGAAGGAGGGTCGATAGCGGTTGTTGCTTTTAGCGTTGAAAGACGATCTTTTTCCATCCCGGTTTGGTCTTCTTGTTGACAGTGAGTGTTGTGATGAGGAGCCGAGCTTTAAGACATCGTCCCCCCAAGTCTCGCCACCTCTTCAGCAACGAAGCCCCATTTCGAGCAATCAGCCAATAACCCCTTGAATCCAGCCTCCCTCAACTTCAAAATCTCCTCGTCGCTTCTTTCTTGATCCCTCTTCATCGCGATCTTGAACTTCAGCCCCAGCACGGTGAATACATCGCTCATGCGCTCGAAAACCAGCTCAAAGACTTCGATATCTCCCCTGCAGCTCTCATCACCTGTAGTCCGCCAATGAATTACCAGAACGCAACCCGCGATGTAGATGGAGGAAGCAATATGCGCGCTGAGTAGAAGATCGATGGAGATCCGCGCTGTGTCTTTCACTATTTGTGCTGTGTTTTCGGCCGCGACGACGGCCCGGGCAAAGTAGTCTTTTGCAGTACTTGGGTCTGCGATACCGGCGCTGCGGTAGTGGAGGAGTATCGCAGTGGTGTTCAGTATGAGATTGAGCCAAACGGCATGGTCGCGGTCTTCGGTTGAGGCTTCTAGTACTGAAGTTGCAGATCTCGGGATACTGAGACGAAGCTTCACGAGCGAAGCGTCGAGATCGTCACATTCTTGTGCGTATTCTAGCGTGTCCGGGGAGTTGTGGAGAGAGTGGATAAGCTCAGTGACGCGGCCTAGGAGGACGTGTACGATGACCAGGTAGTGGAATGGGTTGAGCGGTGACTTTGCAGCTGATGTTGAGGAAATTAGCGTGTTTAATTTGGGCGTGAATGGCGTATTGATGAGTGTGCTAGGATCGGTCTCTTCGGTCATGGCTTGGAATACCGCTTCTGTGGTCGGGATGTCGATTTTGAAATGTCGTTCATCAACCGCGGTCGGCCATCCGGTTGGCCAGCTACCATTTCGATCCATCATAAACAACACCCACAGCGTACGTCTGCATTCCTCCTTCTCAATTGCCGTCTTCGGCGTCCATTCAAACTGTGTGTAATATCCTTGTCTCTCCTCCATTCCATCTTTACGGTTCAGTGCCATGACGACTGAGTTGCTGGAGTCTGCTCGGTTCATCCCAAGTGATGCGGCTTGTCTCCACGCTTTCCCCACATACAGCCAACACGCTGAGAAGTCACCTCTTGTGTATGCGTGGAAGACGAGACAGAGCGCTGCTTGAATTGTTCGTAGCGGGGGTTGAGGCACGCGTCCTGTGAATTCGTAGAGAAACTTAGCTTGGTCGTACCACGCGTTCTGGCGGGTTTTGACGGCGGGATCGGGATGGAAGGACGATGCGATCGTGCAGATCGCATATAGAAGAAGCTCTGATTCTGCGTGAATAGTCCCGTTCTGGAATTGGGAAAAGAACGTGTTTTTTTGGAAGAATGGAAAGCGGTGTTGGAAGTGCTCGAAGAAAATGTTGATTAGCTCATTGAGCGTTTCGCCGACTGGAAGCATGGCTTCTCCCATGATATCTTCAGTATTCGGGACTCGTAAGGGCAGAAATGGATCGACTGTGGGATAGCTATTCAAGAGTGGCACTTCCCAGGATCCTGATAAATCGACGTTGTTGTCGGTGAAGTACTCCATGTTGAAAGCATTCTGGCTCGCGATTTCTGGAGGAAGGAACGGTTGTCGACCAAAAAGTGTGGATGTATATTGTAGAGATTCATCGTCATTTACTCTATGAGAAGATGCAATGTATTCGCACTTCAATCCCCATTTCCGGCATAGGCTAATTACATGTCGGCCGTTCTCCCTAGATCTGATCAGTGAGGCGTGGGAGCACGATTTTGGGATTTGTCATACATCGCAGCGTTTCTTTCGGCTACGGCAGCTGTTGCAGGCGCGCTTTCTTTTTGGTATCGAGGCCGAGACGGTCAAAGACTGCATGTCGATGTTTGCTATGTGCTAGAGATATTGGATACACGGTAAATGCGAGGTGTGACGTGGAAGAGTAAGCGGATTTAGCTCGGACGTAAGATGGAAGTGTGATTGGTTGAATCACCGTCCCCCTTATCCGGAGGAGTTTATACGGATTCCGATGTTGGAAACAATAGCGGAGTATCTGTTTCTCCTGAAATATATACACTCTTATATATCTTACATACCACTTATTGCAAACCCGGACCCTGGGCTTCCACGGGTCATCGAGGGTTATCTACTCAAATTAGATCCCCATCCATCCGAAGTATCCGACAAAGTCCGTGATCATAAACATCCACATATAGAGATCTCTACGCAGTCGCTTCCTGTCGCTGTGTCCGCAAATCCCCGCCAGCCTTCACACTGTGCGAGATCTGCGGCTTCAAGCTCCCCAACACCTCCGCAGCAACTTTTATAGCATCTTCCGGCAATCCCGCAACCCTCGCCACCTTCAACGCATGGCTCTGTCGATTAACTCCCTTCCTCAAGCGATGCACGTACGAAAACTTGCCATCTCCTTCCTCCATCACATCATTACAATAACAACCCAGCTTCTCAAACCCTGCAGTCATATCCGTCAGTGCGTGGAAGTGCGTGGCAAACAATGTCCTGCACTGATTGACATGATATAGATGATGGAGGCAGGCGTAGCCGACCGCAACGCCATCCTCAGGCGTTGTTCCGCGTCCTACTTCATCCATGATGACAAAAGAGCGAGGCGTAGCTTCTTTGAGGATATGTGCTGTCTCTAGCATTTCGACCATGAAGGTGGATTGGTCTTGGTAGAGATTGTCTGCGGACCCGACGCGACTGAAGACTTTGTCCACGAGGCCGATCTCGGCGTATGAGGCTGGGACAAAGGATCCGGTTTGTGCGAGGATGGAGATCAGTGCGTTCTGGCGGAGGTAAGTACTCTTGCCTGCCATGTTCGGGCCGGTGATTAGCCAGATGCGTTCATCATCGCCGAGGAGACAGTCGTTTGGCGCGAACTTGCGAGCCTGGTCGTTGAGTCCTGCTTCTACAACTGGATGTCGTCCGCCGACAATGTTGTGTGAGGTTCCAGCGTTGAGGATAGGTCGGACGAACTTCTTCTCGACCGCGAGGACTGCGAAAGCGCAGGCTACATCTAGTTCGTCTAGAATGGCAGCATTGCGTCGAAGTTTGACTAGATTGCGCACAACATCTTCCCGTAACTCGCCGAGCACTCGCTGCTCTTCATTGCGGATACGAAACCGGGTTTCGTCGAGTTGTGCTCCCAGTTGTGTCCATTCGGGTACCTGAAAAGATTTCGTCGACTTGCTACTGCTTAGGCTTTTTGGGTAGTGAGCAGTGACACGGGATACGTCTTTGCCTTTGACGTGAGCAATATGGGCGAGATTGGGCGTCCATTTGAGCACCAAGCTCTCCGTTCTCATATTCTGACGTAGATCTTGCTCAAGAGTTGATTTCTCCTCAGACATGGCGTCAAGCTTGTCGTGCAGTCGCTTCAGGGTCTCGCTTGCGCTTCTCTTCATTATCCAAACATCGTCTCGACCATCGGTAGCGCTCTTGAAGCTTCCCGTGATGAGTCGAGGTTTCGGCTGTATGCGCTTGGGCATTTGCTGGAGATCTTCCTCGCCGGCCTCTCTGCCTAGGACGTCTTGCGCGAGTTCTTCCATTTCCGCAGCTTCATCGTCTTCAAGGCGATGATATTCCGATAACCCTTCTTCATCGATGGCATCTTGGATTCGTTTGGCTAGTTCTAATGGGTGGTCTAGCAAAAAGCGCCGCTGTAATGCTGGCACGCACTGCCTTCTTCTCTTTTCAGTCATCTCGTTCTCAGTGTTGATGGGAATTCCGTGCCTAGAATGGGAGTGTTCTTTCAGCAGCTTGAGTATGTCTGCCGTAGTAAGAATCGTTCGCGATAGCTCCATTAGATCGTCAGCATCCCCCCGGCCGACAGTAAACTTTGTGACGAGACGAAGTGAGTCGAACGTCATTCCTAACAATGTGATCACGTCTTGTCGGAGCTGTGGGTAGTCAATCATCTCCTCTACGAGATCTAGTCGATCGTTGATCGTTGACAAGGACATCGAAGGTGCAGCTTTCAATGTCAGTCATTGCGCAGTAATCTCATATTGCTAGACTTACAGAGACGGTGCGTCAGAAGCCTGGTGCCGCTCTTCGTTACCGTCTTTTTCAACGAATGCAGCAGGCTTCCCTCGTAAGTGCCGTCGCGTATCGTGCTTCGGATCTCTAGCGCTCGCAGACTGTTCTTATCAATACTCATATGATCTTCGGCTTGGTGCCGGACAGGCGCCTGCAGTTGAGTCCTTGAGCCAAGCAACTGGTGTTTGACATAGTGTAACAGCGAGCCACCAGCTGCCACCTCACCTGGCGTGAAGTCCGCTGTGTCGAAATCCTCCACAACATCTTCTAGCATTGGGATCCAGTCCGCAACAGTCAAAGGCTGTGGCGACGGCTCTTGAAACGTTACGATATGTCCGTCTTCTTGCAAGATGGAAACAATCCGCGAATGTTCTTTCTCTTCGAAGATGCTATCAAGTACAATCTCCCGAGGCTTGATGCGCGCCACCGCTGAGGGTAGTGAGGCAATGTCCGTGCTCTGGGTTAGGAAGTCCCCGCTGGATAGGTCAATCCAAGCAAGTCCGACCTCAGTTCGGGGAAGATTGAGGACTGATGAAACGCTGGAGCTGCCCGGGCTGATCTTGACCGCATTCTCCTTTTTGAGCGCTTCCGGGTCGACGTGAATACTGAGCAGGTAGTTGTTCTCCCAAGGGTCCATGAAGTGCTCATCGATTAGCGTTCCGGGCGTGATGATACGTGATACCTTTCGTGTATATTGAGCATCCCCTTTGGCTCTCTTCGGAGCATCGTTCAAAAACTCATCGTTGATCGCAACATGCTTGTTCAGATCTTGAACCAAGATCTTCAGGTAGCGATCGAGTTGGTAGACCGGAAAGCCAGCCTTGCGAGTCAGCTAAGTAGATTTAATCCCATGGAATACTGACCATGGAAACTGCCGGTCTCTTACTGCCTTTCATCGCTTTTCTCTTCGACTTTTTGATGTTCAACAAGGGCGCAAACTCATCAGCATGCTCAAAGTACAGCTACAATTATTAGTCTAGTCATTTCCCAGCTAGTTCACTTACCTCATAGAACCCTCCAACCCGCGTCAACAACACACAATGGCTGAATTTGATCATGCTATTGCGCACTTGCTGTAGGAGTGGAGGGTATTCCGGCTCATCATTGACAGGAGGTAATGGCGAGCTGGGAATTACACCTTGCGGGACTTGGTCGAGGTCTATAGCGGATTTCCTCTTTGCCCCTCGCACCTGTGTAACCGAATGCCATGGTGAATGTAGGTGAGCACGTGAAGCGAGGCGCGGTCGCGCCAAAAAAGGAGACGCGTAGCTGGAGTAAGCTCTGCACTGGAAGTTGGACACTCTTGATTTCTGAATTGTGTTGCGAACTGTGTACTGCGAGAACCTCGATAACATCATCCTCCATTGATATTTTCAAAGTTATAAAGAATGGACATTAATGTTTGATGGAAGTCGCGATTCGATGTTTGATGGTGCAGCCCATGCTGATAATGCACTATCCGAATATAGTTAGCCCGTCTCGGGATGACGCGGGGCAGATGGATGGACCGGATCTACATTGAATGAAAGTCGTTTTTCTCTTCTTCATCACAAACATGGCGCCTCAATTCGAACCTCTGAAAAATGACTTGATATTACGGACTGCGAGAGGTGCAGTAATCCTCCCCTTTTTGCGTGACACATGCTCACCAATTGAGCAGGAGAAAAGGTGGAACGGCCACCCATGTGGGTGATGCGACAAGGTCAGTCAATTACTCTTCGAAGCATTCAGCATCTCACAGTTACAGCCGGACGATACCTGCCTGAATACCACGAAGCGAAAGGGAAGAATGACTTCTTCGAATGCTGTCGCTCGCCCGAAATCGCGTCCACACTTACACTCCAACCCATTGAACGGTATGCGGGACTCATCGATGCCGCCATCATCTTCTCGGATATCTTGGTCATACCGCAGGCAATGGGTATGGAAGTCATAATGGTCGACAAGAAGGGGCCACACTTCCCCGAGCCTTTGCAGACGCCAGAGGACAAGCAGTACCAAGAGGTTATGGAGAGGAAGGTTGATGTCAAGGAGTCATTGGACTACGTGTATAAGGCCATCACCCTAACGAGGCAAAAGCTGGCAGGTCGAGTGCCGTTGATAGGCTTTTGTGGAGCTCCGTGGACACTGTTGTGTTATATGGTGGAAGGCGGCGGGTCAAAGCTGTTCATACAAAGCAAGACATGGGTGTTCAAGTACACCGAGGAGAGCAAGGTGCTGCTACAAAAGATCTCAGAGATTTGTGTGGAGTACCTGGCTCTGCAAGTGCAAGCCGGCGCACAGGTGAGCCTTTCAATTCGGTACCCGGGCCTTTCTAATCCGTGCAGATGCTCCAAGTCTTCGATTCGTGGGCCGGCGAGCTCTCTCCCTCCTCGTTCAGAACAATGGCTCTTCCTTATCTCACATACATTGCCGACAACGTTCCTAAACGGCTGGCTGAGCTCGGTCTCGAGCGCGTCCCAATGACAGTGTTTGCAAAGGGAGCGTGGTACGCACTGGAGGACCTGTGCAACACCAGCTACGACACCGTCGGCCTGGATTGGCTGTATGATCCAGCGGAGGCGTACAAGATTGCGCGCGCAAAAGGAAAGACACTGCAGGGTAATGCAGACCCGGGTGTATTGTACGGCGGTAGGGAGGTCATCACGGCTGTTGTCAAGGAGATGGTTGCTGGATTTGGCGGAGGCAAGCAGGGTTGGATTGCGAATCTTGGGCACGGTATGCCTCCTATGTCTCTTTCATGATTGCACTGACTCTTTTAGGAATCACACCGTTCGTGAAGCCGGACGATCTAAAATTCTTCTTCGAAGAGATTCACAAGTACAGCTCGGCATAAAATGGTGTAAAGCAAATAAAAGAGGCTCGGTGAGAGTCTATTTCTCGTCTTCGCCAATGTCCTCGTACCTATCGATTGTCAACGTGAAAAGCCACAGCATCAATAATCAATAAGAGCCACATACCAGTCCTCGGGCTTCTCTTTGATGAACTTATTCATCAGCTCCTCGCACTCCTCGCTCTTCAACACAACGACCTCGACGCCCTTTTGCTTGAGATAATCCTCGCCGCCGACAAAGGTCTTGTCCTCGCCTACCACAGTTAGCGCTTCATCCTAACTTATCCATCGGCCTGATCGTACCAATAACAACACGCTTGACCTTGTACATTACACAAGCCCCCGTACACATATCGCATGGACTCAGCGTTGTATACATAGTCGCATCACGATACACTTTGGCGGGAAGTCTACCCGCATTCTCAAGAGCCGAGATCTCAGCCTGTCACTCGAGTCAGAATAAGAAAAGACAGTTCTTAGTGCATCACCAGCTTACATGTAAAGTTGAACTGCTTTTCTGAATCCGCATATTGTGACCCTGCCCGAGGATTTTGCCATCGGAACTGATCAAGCATGCACCGATCGGTACGCCACCTTCCGAAGCTCCTTTTTTCGCCTCCTCGAGAGCAGCTTTGAAGCCGGTGTCCGATTCCATGGTATTTAACTATATGAATGGAGAATCAATGAAAGTTGAAACCGAGTGTAGTTGCACTTTCGATACCGGCTCGCCGATTGCGGCGATAGTAGGCGGAGACGTTTAGGCTCGCTGTGATTGGTCCATATCGGTCGCCGTCATCAGGATGACCTAGCTTCTATCATGGAGTTCTCTGCCTGCAATATCCTATGGTACTTTGCTTAACTATTGACACGACATGTATGGCTTGCTACACAACAAGCACACCAACAGCCAACATCGAAGTTACAGTCCAAGTCTTTAGCTTTCGAGGTCTGACCCGCAGTTTGCTATCACCGTGTTCTGCATCTAACAGGCGCTCGACGTGTCAAGCCAAGGACATGTTCGCCCAATATTGCCTGGAAGAGATCGTCCTTCGAAGTTTTTTCAAAGGTCCGGGCGCGCCACACCACAACAGCCACATGGTCAGTGCAGAACCCGACGATCTGCACTAAAGTGCCATTTGCTTGGCGGCCTGGACCCTCCAACGAAGTGGAAGCGCAGAACAAATTAAGTTTTCGAGATTTCCAGTAGGCTTCAAGCTGTTAAAATTACAGAGGTGGGCTCTTGTAGGTGTTTGCTAGGCAACGAGAGGCGCGGACGGCTGTTTTGGGCCAGCTGGGTGGCTTGTTCGCCGAAAGAAGCCCAAGGAAAGGTATGGAAGTTCTTAGATACACACCGGAATTAGCGTATAAGTCTCCCAAAGCCTTCTTCTGTTTACCGCACACAACGCCTTCCACACAACGCACAGCTCAAGCTCTCGCTCACCCGGAATCTTTGTCCCGTGCAGAGGCCTCTTCTAACCTTTGTGACGACAGTAAACCGTTCGTGAATAGTGGTACGCGCTTTCCCTGCAAACAGCTCCAGCCTTGGTAGAAGTTCCTCCGCAGCCCTCCCGTCGCCTTCAAATACCTTCACCAACACTGGCCAGCTCTCTATTTTCTAAGGTATAGCAAACCCCGGTTTCAGCACACCGGCATCTATAAGGCCTCGAGTCGCAACCCCACTCCACCCGTAGCCTTTCCATCAGCCTCGCAGACTCGTCAGCACTTCCGAAACCCTTCAACACATCCACTTCACAACCGCCATCATGGTGCGGGAAACGAAGTTCTACGACATCTTGGGCGTGCCGCCGGATGCCTCAGAGGCACAGCTGAAGTCGGCATACAAGAAGGGCGCGCTGAAGCATCACCCAGGTAGGTCTCCTACTGAGGCAGTCGATGGACTTTACTGACTCAGCGTAGACAAGAACGCGCACAACCCCGATGCTGCGGAAAAGTTCAAAGACCTATCCCATGCCTACGAAGTCCTCTCAGATCCCGACAAGCGACAAGTCTACGACCAATATGGCGAGGAGGGGCTCGAGCAGGGCGGCGCCGGAGGAGGCGGCATGGCTGCTGAAGATCTGTTCGCGCAATTCTTCGGAGGCGGCGGTGGTCCATTTGGAGGCATGTTCGGCGGCGGTATGCAGGAGCGCGGCCCCAAGAAGGCGCGTACAATCTCGCATGTGCACAAGGTGTCTCTCGAGGATATCTACCGCGGCAAGGTCTCGAAGCTGGCTCTGCAGAAGTCGGTGATCTGCCCGAAGTGCGAGGGTCGCGGCGGAAAGGAGGGTGCTGTCAAGAAGTGTGCTGGATGTGACGGACGAGGAATGAAGCACATGATGAGGCAAATGGGCCCCATGATCCAGCGCTTCCAGACCGTCTGTCCCGACTGCCAGGGCGAGGGCGAGATCATCCGTGACCGCGACCGATGCAAGCAGTGCAACGGCAAGAAGACGATCATCGAGCGAAAGGTCCTGCATGTGCATGTCGACCGCGGCGTCAAGTCCGGCCACCGAATCGAGTTCCGCGGCGAGGGTGACCAGCTGCCTGGAGTCGAGCCTGGAGATGTCGTGTTCGAGATTGAGCAGAAGCCGCATCCACGCTTCCAGCGCAAGGAGGACGATTTGTTCTACCAGGCGGAGATTGATCTTCTGACGGCGCTTGCTGGCGGACAGATCTTCATCGAGCATTTGGATGAGCGGTGGTTGACCGTTGACATCATCCCTGGAGAGTGCATTGCACCCGGTACGTATTTTTACCTTTAACGTTTTTCTTTCATACTAACAAAGACAGGCGCTGTCAAGGTCATCCGTGATCAAGGGATGCCTTCATTCAGGCATCACGATCACGGCAACCTCTACATCCAATTCGACGTCAAGTTCCCCGAGAGCATCCCCGGCCCCGACGGCGGTCCTATGACCCCCGACCAGATCAAGGCTCTCGAGTCTGTTCTCCCTCCACGCACAATCCCCGCCGCGATACCGCCGCCCGATGCGATGACTGAGGACTTCACACTTGAGGATGTTGACCCGACACGGGAATCTGGACGCGCTCGCGGCATGGGTGCAGGCATGGAGGATGATGATGACGACATGCATCCAGGTGCTGAGCGCGTACAGTGCGCGTCACAGTAAACATTTGCCTCAAGCGAATGGGCGATGGGTGACGATTCATGACGACATGCATTGGATGCGGAATGAAACTGGGCACGACGACGGAGCTCAGGCGTAGACGTGGCACAGCGCTGCTTCGCTTCGACATGGATGCATTTTGGGGACAGTACACAAGACAGCCACCACTTCCTCAACAGTGGGCGGCATGGTCTGCATAATATTTCCTTTACTTTTTCTTTCTCGAGTGTCCTATCCTCCTCTGCTTTGCCTTGCTTAGACTGGTGGGGTGGGTTCTGCATTCTGCCACTTTTCCTAAGTCCCTTTTTCTAACTCGCCGGGTCATCCCGTCTTTCTGTGCATTGGTTATGTCTTCTGATTATTGGGCTTCTTCAATAAGAGGGCGTTTTCCACATGCTGGGGGCCTCTTTGGAAGCTATGTACGCCCTCTCTCTCTCTCTTTCTCTCTGCCTCGTCTTCGAGGTGGGAGTAGAGTGGAGTGCAGTGGCGTGGGTTAGCGGCGTGCGTGGATAGAGAGTAAAATGCGAATGCGAATTGGTACTTCCAACTTTTTCTCCTGCCCTTTTGCAAACATGGTGACGGCCTGTGCAATCTCCAGTTATCATTTTTCCCCCTCGTTTGTACAGTACACTATACTGACAATAAGCTCTCTCTTTCTCTGAAGCTGCGGAACGCCGAATGCGGATTCGGAATCGCCGTTTCGGGCATGTCTTTTCGACAATCGGATGTGCAAGAGCATGGTAGGTCTGAAAAGGGTGCTTGAGCTTGAACTGACCCCTTTGGGTTGCGGGTTTGGCCGATCGACGGGATGGCTGATGCTTATCAAGGGACCTGGTTGCGTGCGGTTTCTCTATTACCTAACTATACGGCGGGGAGATGGTGATGGCGGATAGGGATGATGGTGTAGAGCTGACCGGGGAAGCGTACGGCGTATGACTCCCTCGAGCTGGCAAGGTGATGGCTGGAAAGGAGGAGAACTTTTTGGCTTTGGCTCCAGAGCATGCGTGCAGGTGAAATTCCGTCGACTTTGGTTCTTCCTCGCTCTTCTGGCTTGAGTGGACTCGGGGCAGGCAGTTCCTGGCTATGGCTACTGATATGTCTCTTTGCTCCTGCTTGACGGATCTGGCAAACCAGCATGCTTTTGTGGCTGGGATAATGGAGTTGATAGCTCGAGCGTAGGTAATTTTATCATGTGACCTGCCTCAGATATGTGCTTACATAATAGTGCAAATCCCAAACGCCAAAGTAGTTCTTAGCTAGTAATGGTTACGCCGCCTTCCTTCCAATCACTACGTTCCACACATTTCAACCTTAGGACCTATTAATATAGGGAAATCTGTTGCTAGGGGTGAAGACCTGACGATGGATGGGGATATACATGTCGTACCGTACTTCCCTGAGGGTGTAAAACATATCATCACT
Source organism: Byssothecium circinans (assembly GCA_010015675.1). Taxonomy (NCBI): domain Eukaryota; kingdom Fungi; phylum Ascomycota; class Dothideomycetes; order Pleosporales; family Massarinaceae; genus Byssothecium; species Byssothecium circinans. The sequence continues at coordinate 1,061,822 of ML976985.1, forward strand.
ACCGGAAGCAACCACTACATCGGTTTCGTTAACGAATCAACAATTCTAAAGTACCCACATTTTAAAGGAGGCTTGAGCGCTGTTCACGTCAAATCCACAATACTTCAACGACTAGGCAAGCATCCCCGCATCGTCGAATTCAGAGGGGACCACGACGACGGGCTGCTTCTAGAATATGCGGTCAACGGCTCGTTGGAAGATTACATTCGAAGGAAAGGTATCACGATGAAAGAGAAGATTCGATTGGCAAAAGAAGCTGCCGAAGGTGTCGCCTACGTCCATCAGAACAACGTTATTATCTGCGATATCCATGTCCGAAACATGCTCCTGGATGCTGGGCTTCACATAAAGCTCTGCGACTTTCAGGGCCGATTGCTAGGACCTGGCGGAGATGTCGTTCTCTCTGGAGGCGCTTCGGAAAATGCAGAGTCCTTCATGCCCCGCCGGGACAAAGACTTTGCGGACGTTGTGACGGACATTTTCGCTCTGGGTTCTACGATATATCATATTTGTACCGGCCACCAGCCGTTCCCGCAGTATGACAGTATTGACGACGAAGCAAAATTTGAGAAACTTTACCGGGAGGGCAACTTCCCTGATCTGGATGCGAGGTTAGGTGGCGAGGTGGTTCGGAATTGCTGGAGAGGGAAATATAAGTCGGCGGGCGAAGTTGTTCGTGACCTTGACAGGTTGGAGAAGTTGCGGGAGACGGAGCACGGGTTTCATGGTGGGACTGGGGATCGTATGTTGTTACACGGATCTTCCGAAAGCAGCTAATGCCGTCTCCAATTTACAGTATCTAGGGGGCGTGAGGCACCAAAGGGTGGGTGTACCGCCCCAGTGTATATTGATCTAATTACGAGAGTGGATGAGCAACGCTCGGGTGTGCCCAGGTAAGCCAGATAATGGTTTACTGCGGTTCCACATGTCTGCAGTGTCGTTGTACAACGGTGTGCAAATAGAGTTGAAACCTCCAAAACATATGCAGCGCATCTGTCCTGCTACACCGCATATGCCAATCGCCAACGGTACCTCTACCAGAACTGTGGAGTAGGTGATGATAGGCTCATGTTCCGAGGCCCCCAAATCTGTACAACTGTACGACAACATGATTCCTTTTCGGGGCTGGTACATTGGGCTTCCAGAGTTACACTCATGGGGTCCGCAACGACCGATATCATGATATAAAGTCACCGGTGAAGTCTGACGAGAGCAGTGTTCACTATCGACGAGTATGGATCCTTCAGAGTCAACCGAGAACATTCTAACGGCTGGGCGACAGACGGCGGATGTCTCACCCTTGTTGCAACCACAAAGAAGTCAGTATGGAGAGAGTATTTCAGACGAAAATGTCCTTGGGCCTACATGTAAGGCTCACGTTTTGAACTAGCTTAGAGTTTGATCACTGCTGATGCAATATTTTTTCCTAGATCATTCTGTCCACGAATGCCAAGTATCCAGGACATCAACTTCTACCATCTCGCTGCAGATTGAACCGCACGTTGAAGTGCCAGCTCCGTTGCCCCCATCCTCCGCGCACCCACAGACACTTTTGCAATCCAACATCGAACCTGCCAATTGGCTTCCCACCTCCTTGAGGAGAGTCCACCTTCTCTCTTTGGCGGTTCTTTCCTTGGCTTTGGGAATATGCTGCTTTACGCTAGTAAGCTATTCACAAATACACAATGGCCTCTCAAACGTTAGTGAGTTGCCCCTGTGTGAATCCCATGGAAGACGTACTGTTGATACTGACCATATACCTTAATCAAGCTTAAGCAACGGTTTTGGATTCAACCAAAGATAGTTTCCCACGCTTATGGCTGTTCTATAAACTTTGCTGTGGACTCCGGTCGTGGTCGACGTCGTCAGAACTGAACCATGGGCGCTACTATATGTCTCAAGCGGATCAAATGCACAAGATTCTCTCCTCAAAGGAGACAGATATTGGTGGAATCATTTAGTTGATGCGGTGCGACATCAGAAGCATTCAGGTGGGGTTCGTTGGGCACTTCTAATCTCAGTGACTGCGAGCCTGGTGGCTTCTGTTATCATTAATCCGCCATCAGCAGGTTTATTCGACACTACAACACTTGTCATGACCATGGAGAAACAGTTTGCAGGAGTCGTCCCATCAGCATTAGGGCACCAATCGGTGCGGATAGGGGACATCATGTATCTTCGCGCAGTTATCAATCTCCTCTTTAATGTTTCCACCTCTGCTTGGATACGAACGAGTATACTGTCGCACCATTCTAGCCATCGGATCTTGATGAAGCCCCGATGGGCGCTTTGTTGAGTCGCTCACCCCAGCTTTGGAGAGGAAAGAGAGACGTGATAGTTGCCTGACTTCAATGCCGGCCTTTCAAAACTGTCAATACTTGGAATGACCCTGGTTCTCCAGTGTCTTATCCGGTAGAGAATTTACCCTATCTAAAGACTGATGATGGATGCGGCGTGATTCCCCGGTCGAGGGATCATTTAGGTATTGGGAAGGATGGAGAGGCCCGTTGCAATAGTAAGAATTATAATCTTGCACACGTCATGCTTTTAGCTAACGTTACTCTCAGAAAACTACGTCACCGACGACATTTAAAAATGCATGGCTCTAGGATACGGAGAGTACTTCGTATTTTGCACGACAAAGAACGGATCCTCCAGTGGGCTATTGCACAGGAATCAATACCACTCGGGTCAGGCGTGCAGTGCATCGTACCTCACGTCCAACATTCCCGTGAATGTATCCACGACCTCCTCCGGAACTATGATCATGATAGATCAAGCAGACCTCATCAAAGGACAACAGCCATTGCATAGCTCTTATCTCAATATCAGCGAATTCGAAAGCCAATTCATTCGCCAGACCGGATCTAATCATCTACGGCCCAGTGTTGAACTGGAATCTAACGCAAATCCCATACTTGAAGGACCATCACTTGTATTAGCTGCTAGTAGCAACCGCAGTATTGAAGAGCTAGTGCAGATGGACCCAGCGGAACTTACACGACTGGCCACAGCAGTCAAACAGCGGTTTCTGGGCGAAGTGTTCCTGTCTAGCTTCGCTGACCAGGCCACGAAGAACAAGACTGAACACTTCCAAGCTTCCCAGATCCAGCAACAGACCCGACTTACTCCGAACTTAGGGATCGGGATAACTATCGCCTCATGCTTCATGTTATTGGCTACTTCTGCCGTGACTTTGGTGTTACTTGTATCTTTGAGGAAGAGGCCTCTGCAACTCATTGGGGACCCTAATCATAGTTCCACGGCTGCTCTTTTACTGGCCGACGCGAGAGCTTCTGCACTATTCAAAACGTTGGACAGGGCTCATCCAAGCAACATGAGGAATATACTTCAAGACCAGTCCTTTTCGGTGAGAGATGGGAAGTTGGTACACACTGGGAATAGATCCATTGTTGCTGCAATACCGCCAACACCGAGCCAGGCAAAACGTAGGCGTTGCCGGTTTGTAGGTCGCAATAGGCGATCCAAGAGCCACGATCTGGACTGGTGCCCATTTCCGCTCCATCGAATAACTGGATCAATGCTCGTACCGGCATCGCCTCGCGTGATAGTGGCGCTCCTCACAATCTACTCCAAGTCCCGGAAACGACCGCTATACCAATCTGCCTTCACTTACAAATCTGGCATCAGATTTGGAAACCTCAACATCATGACACTAGCGCCATACGGCATAGTTCCGACCCTCCTTGCCGTTCTGATTAAACTATGGTGGTCGGCAATCGATAGTGTTTATAGGCGGTTGGCCCCGCTTCTCACCATGGCAAAAGATCCTTCACCGAAAGCTTCTAAGGGATCATCCTTAACGTATCTAACGTCACCAATTCTGTGGATAACGCTATTGGCATTGAGGAGACGACACTTGTTGCTCGCTCTCGTAACACTCGGTACATTGGCGTCTGAGGCCTTGCAAATCTCGATGTCCGCTCTTTGGACCCGCAAACCAGGGCTGTTGGATGTCGACACACTTCTAACAAAGGACTTTGAACTTCGCTCTGTAGCCCATGTCTTCAACGATTCCACGTACGTGGGCCATTATTCGCCGCCCATGGCCTTCCCCATGATTGCAGAACATCTTTATGGTGGGTCGCACTACCAGACGTCTTGGGTGTACGGCAGCCTCGCTGAGTTGGCGTTCCAGGCTTCCCCTCCTATTTGGAGCAAGGACGGCTGGAACTTTCCACCGGTCGATACCAGTGGCCTTTCGAAGGTTGTACCGAGCCTGCCAAAGATCAATTTCGCGAAGGAACCAAATCCAGATCCAGCAACAACTCTTAATGTCACTTTCGAAAGCACAGGTCTAAGAGGGCGCGTCGAGTGTGTTCCGATTGATGATGGGCCACGGTGGGTTGTCAAGATCGATAACTTCGATGCAGATTTTGAACGCAATGGTCTCAAGTATAAATCCAGTAGGAACTATTACCGGCCAAATATTAGCTCAGGTTTCGAATTATCCTCGGCGGTAAGGATTCTAGATTTCACCAAGCCCGACGAGTCTCAGCCGTCAACAGTAGCGATTGGCCAATGGCTTCATTTTAACTACAGCTCCGATGATCACGACCACCAAATCTACTCCCCCTCAGCGCCGCAGAACTTCACTGTACTCTGGATCAATGCCAGCTATCCTTATGTATACGAGACTTCCAAAACCGAAGTATCGCAACGTTTCATTTTTGCCGACAGACCGCAGGTCCAGGCTTTAAACTGCCGTCCAATTTTCGAGACATCGAAGGCGCGCATCATCGTGAATGCTGGAAACGGTCACATAGAAGACTTCCGTCTTCTGGAGCCCGCGAAGCCATTTGAAGATGCATGGTCCGAGAGATTCCAGCGCCATTATAGTAGTCAGTCTATGTACCTCAAACCAGCTGTCATTGGTATGCGGTATCACAACAGCACTGTCAGGTAAGCACGTCCAGAAACGAAAATTTCTTGCGCACTAACAAACATAGCTGGGGCTACCTCTTCCAACTCGCTCTGCTACAAGCATGCAACTTTTACGGTGGTCAGAGTGCGGGCTATTCTCCATTTGCACGATTCAAGGGCACCACCCCATTTAGCTTCATAGAGCAGGATCTATACTCCGATCCTTACAGCTATGCTTCACTTGCACTTGTCGAGTACAACCGTACTGCTTTGCTGAATGCCACTACACTCACCGCAGTCACACAACGCGTTTTCTCGACTTTTTTTCAGTGGTTTGCTTCCTCAGAAAGCGGCTATACCGGCGATTACTGGGCGTATCAGCCGCTCGGCGCAAGGTTACCTGACGATCTGGACAACGGCACTCTTGAGATCATGACGGCGACGTCCACTCAAACCTCTGTGATAACAATGAGAATTTCAGTGGCAAGCGAGTATGAGAGGACTTATACTGAATCCAAGGGCGGTGAAACGAGGACAAGGACAGTAACAAACACTAGAATGACTTACACACCAACGCTGACTTCGCATAAAACGAGGAAAATAACAATAACGACGGATACCATTAGAAACACCAGGAGCACTGCAAGTCTTAGCATTCTTTCTAGCCAGAGTGGGACAGGTAAGATTGTTGTGATAAGTTTTTGAACGAGGCACTGACATGCTCTCAGCAACAAAGTCATCTGCAACCAACGCCGATTCTACAACTATCACATCAGCTCCAGTTGCAAAACAAGGCTCATCTACCGATGCCACCGACGACCCCAGAAAGATCCGAGCCAAAGTTACCATCCGGACCGAAACCCTCGTCATATCGCCCTTAGCGCTCTTCCTCAGCGTCGGCATCCTCATCTTCCTCCCTCTCTCCGCGATATTTATTTTCGTCGTTCGGAACAGTCAACTCCCGTCTCCTGCCTCGCGACTTCGATTCACCAGCGAGTCTCCTAGCGGCTGTGTATACTAGCAAGAAACTCAGAGCTTGGGCTAAACGTCAGCGCGCAAGGCGAGATGGTGGGTTGGGAAAGGAGGGGGAAGGATTGCTTGAGGACGATGATGTTACGATTCGGTTGGGGGATTTGTTGGGGTGGATGAGGAACAGCATTGGGGGATTGAGATTGTTGAGGATTATCCGGTGCTGGTGGAAGACCGGACTCCTGGGGATGGTTCAGGTGTAGTTGTTGAAGGACAGGGATCGGTGGGGGATGCCCGAGAGGGAGATTCAGTAACAGGTCATCAAGGACAGTTGTCAGCGGTGAGCATTGACGAACAAGGATCGGTGTTGAGTGCTGAAGAACGAGATGCTGTGGCAGCTGCCCATGTGTAGGGTTCGAGGAGGGACGTACCAGAAGGCTAGCTGGAGCTTATCCGGGAATTCCTTGCTCGTCTGCATATGAGTAGTGATAATAATCAGCACCCAATCTTCCTACGTTTCATACCTGGAGAGCAGTACTACATGCATCAGAGTTCAGCCTAAACATGTACTTTTGAGAATACCATAACATTTTGGATATAACACTAAGACCGATAAAGATGGCGGCGGTTTGGAACTGTTCATTGATTTGAGTCTCCATGTAATCTTTCGATCCCGCTCTTCACATTGAAGTGCAGTCTTCTAGAAGTCTGGTTTGCTTGGATATATGAGATACGTCACCTGCAGCTCAAATACCCACACTTTGGCCTTTCCTTGGAGCAGTTCAGGTCTCGAGGGAAAGGAATTGGCCTATTTGCATCGACGAGCTCATGTAGCCCAGTCGTGTGGGAGGTCGCTCCAATATCTCACATCGTTGATGAAGACCATCACCACCAACGCTATTTTTCTACTAAAGAGACCCGCTGCTGACAAATGCGCCTCGGCAGCGTGCAGTGCTATATGAATTCCTCGCCACGTTCCGCTCTTCTCTTTACTCCACCGCCGTTTCGCACACTCAAAATGTGGAATCCTCAGAGTGTATGTCCTCAATGACATGCACATAGACTTCATGTTCGCCTGGCGGTTTGGAGGCGAGCCGGTATATTCGGGGTTTTGAAGATACGCCTTATGGAAGGGGAATTGTGAAAATACTTGATGTTTCGGCTTATTGTAGGAGGTGGTGGGGATAGTGTTGATGGTGGATATCACTTTACAAACGCGCAGTATCGTGTGCATTTCTAAGTGTGAATTAGGCGCACGACCGTCAGTCAGTCAACTAGCCAATCCTTCCTGCGCTTAGTAACAAGGCAGGAATCTCCCTGAAATATAAATTCAGCACTTGGCCAACAATTGTCTTTCTTCACTCCACATCCAATATGGCTTTCCTAAAATGCATCACAGATTTCCTATGTGACTAAAAGTTAGCAACTCAAGGTCAAATGCTGGTGCACCCTCGGAGAACTTAAAATATCTTATATCTGAAACACTTGGAAAGTCTATACTGCGCTGTCTGTAAGATATCTCGAGAGTTTTCCTCCAAAAGAGTCGAATGAAACGAAATATGTAACAATACAGAGTTCATAGACTCCAATGATGATGATGAACTTTAGCTCCGCCTTGACCAACCCCGAAGCCAGCGGCGCATATCTCCAAATCCTTCAATTCCAAAATTTGCATACCCTTTTTGTTGCAGTATTCCCTATAAATACCAACATCCCCCACTTCCCAGTCTACTCTCCACACCACAGCACTTCGCTGCCCACGGCCTCTAAAATCTCGAAACAAAAGCCAGTACCGCAATGGAAAGTGGTGTGTTTGTCCCCTTCCTGGACTAAAACCATCGCTCACTCATTTCCATGTTTTGCTGGAGCTTTTTCTATATGAAAAAATGCAGGAGACGATGTGGAGTGTATAGGTTGGGATACAAGATAGTTCGGGTAATGATGACAAGCACTAATCATTAATTTGCATCACTGTGGAGCGTTTTGAGTCTCCGTGCGCTGCGTGCCGGAAGGTATATAACCTTCACCTTCTGTAGACTACTTCTCCACTACACGCTCAACCCTAGCTTGAGTATTCTCCAAGCTGTTTAAAAACGTTTGGAGTAGCCATATATGCTCTTGTAGAGTTTCCTTGTCTTGGACATCGAGAGACTTTAAAAGTCCCGGTCCCGTTTTTCTCCATCCGACGACAGTTTTTCGAAGTGACAATGCATCAACACTGATGAATATCATCAACATCATCACCACAGTCTGAAATCTCAAATCCCAAACGATGCCTTAAATACCCAACCTTTAACTCAGAAACTGAACTCCTCGACCGCTGCCTATAGATATATAACCTCATCTCTGCCCACCTCTACTCTCCACACTCCTTACTCTCGGTAAAGAGCTGGATCAAAATAAAAAAAGAGAAAAATTACATCCAAAATGAGAATGGCTCCTTTGGGACTAGTGACTCGAGGAATGAACACATGAAGCGGACGCTGATATGAGCGAGGACGTCGCGTTTTAGGAAACCGGGAGGAATGTTTGCGGATATGATAATGATGATGAGGATCAGCAGTCATGGTGCTCATGCTCCCACTTAACCTATCTCGCGAAGTCTTTGGCTTAGACTTCGGCGATTGTCTAAGTCTACATCTAATGAAGGTATGTCACACTAGCTAGGGCTAAAAAAGAGAGACTTGTGTGTCTGCTCTCGGCTCCGCTCTTGACACGCACGCGTGCACACGCACAGCAGTCTAAAACACGACAGCCTACTTCATGGGCTGCAATAAAATTTCAACCCCAAAAGGGTATAGTTCCTGGTGTTCTCTCGTTGTCAGGAATGTTTGGAGTTCTCAATAGCGATGGTTTTCACGCCCCAGACATGTCAACAAACAAGTCAAGCAAGTCTGGAGTCGCGACTTGACTTGCTTAGAGTTTATGAGGCGTTGACTTGACTTGCTTGACTTGGTGTTGCTTTTATAGTAGACTTGACTTGCTTGCTTGGTCGACTTGGTATAGTATATAGAGGTGATAAAAAGGAGGTGAAAATCTAGTCTAGTGTAGCCGGAGAGGTGCCGACAAGCGCTAGTCCTAATTAGGCTAAAAAAACACTCAACACCAAAAAACTATCGTGAGAAATATTATGTATACGCCTAAAAACGATATATTATTTTGTTACTAAGTGTTAGATAAAAGGTAGTTTAATACGAATTTATTGCTAAGTAGATATATAAACGTTATAGTATACTTAAACACTAAGTCTATCAAGTCTACCAAGCAAGTCTAGGTAAGAGACTTGACTTGCTTGATAAAAACTAGACAACTGACTTGGCTTACTTGGTGTCACCAAGTCACCAAGTCACCAAGTCACCAAGTCATCAAGCAAGTCTGCAAGTCGACTTGCTTGTTGACAACTCTGTCACGCCTACATCTCTGTATCTCGATTCCTACCAGTCTCGAGCTACATGGAGACCGGAAGCTGCGTGCGTGATAAGCTATTTCCTCACACTTTACTGAGATCTGGAACTCATATGCTCGTGATCGTGAGCCCATGAAAATATAGTCTGTCGATGATCGTCATCGTCGCCCGCATCACCTTCCCCCGCTCCAGACTTATCCAGTCAGATTCCTTGATCCCTGGAGCTCGTCAAAGTATATAAATACCAATCCCACTCCCTTCCTCTCCTCCTCCCGCACACAGCACCAGTGTCCAAAAATCATTTGGGACGAGGTCAATGCGGTCTAGAAAAGTACCATCCGCCTATTAATGAGTCTTTGTCGGGACGGGGCTGTTGGTGTGTCTAAAACAGTTTGAAACCGTTCCTATGTGTCTCCTCAATTTTAGAGCTTTAGGAGATAGAGGGAGGGGTTTACGGGGCGGGAAAGGTGACGTCTTGGTGATGGTGGAGGAGGGTATGTCTGGCCTACCTTTACTTAACTGTTGCGAGCCCTTGGTGGTTATTTATCACGGAACTTATACGCTGCAGAACCACAACTTCATCATCGACCATGAGCTCCTGCATTTTTCGCAAACCTGTTCATGGCGGAGAGTCCTGCCACGAACACTCTCTCTAGTGGTGAACCCCTCTCCAAAAATTCCCCTCCTCCCTTGGAAGGCGGCGCACTAACAACTCACTCTCATCCCGCCCAAACCTCCGGGAGTGAAAAGGAATACGTATATAAGCTCGCCTCTTTCCCTCGTCTCTAACCTCTCTTCTTCACACTCAGCTCTCTTTCTAATTCAGAGAAACTAAAAAGCAGAGGATTCGTTAGCATGGGGTCCAAAAGTAGGGCACTCACTTTCGACGTTGCTCTCCAGGCAGAAGCTATTTTACAATTAAAAAGCGAAGACAAGAGAGACGATGCCGTGTTGTCTTAAGAAGAGTTTATTATTTTACCATTTTCTGTCGGACGCAGGTTAATCCGCTCCGCTTACGTAATCGTTTATCCTAAGACGTTCGAGTTCCGAGGCCGGTGCGCCTTATCCTTATCGTGTTTTTTCCTTGTGTTGATACCCTACTGTACTCAGTACTAGTGGCGATGATTGCTCCTTCTTTGGTTCTTTGATTATTTTACCATTCGTCAATTCACGGACCTCCTCGCCACCAACCTCCTAACGCGAAAAGAAAGGCCTATATAAACCCCCTCACTCCTCTCTAACCTCTATTCTTCGCACTTGACTACACTCTAAAGGCAATAAAGTTTAAAATCTCACACAACTCTTCATTGTAGCGTCTAAAAACAGATTGTCGAAAATCCCATGTTGTTGCGTCGGGTTGGGAGGGAACCCTTTTTCTACTGAAAAGCGGTGGCCGGAGGATCCATGTCCGGTCGTTTTCGACAACGTTTCATCGCTTTATCATTTTATCCACGAGCTTCCTCTCCCTCAACCACCCATTACGATGAAAAACGCATATATAACCCTCGCGCCTCCTTCTTAATCTCCCTTCTTATTGCAACTACCTATACACTCTAAAGAGACTAAAATCTCGAGTGCCTCTTCGTTATAATGTCTAAGAACCCGACGCTATCGTTCAATGTTGTCTCGTCGGGTTGGAAGGAGGTCTTTTTCCCCCACAAAAAACATGCGACCGAAGGGTTATGCCTGTCGTTTCGGGGAGAGTTTATCATTTTACTGTTTTCGAACAAGACACGATGTGCTAGGCAGAGAAAAAAGTATACAAAAAGAGGCTAGACACTCAGTGGATGTCGTGCCGTTCACGGAACTTTTATTGTGTTGCTGAAAAGATATTATGGACTAGAGTCAGGGAACTTTTGTTTTGAAAAAACATGGACCAGATGTCGATGTTGAGTTGAGCGGAGAGAGCTTGCGTACGTGGAGTCGAGGAACTATTATACTAAAAACTAAAGGCTAAAAAAATTATGTGCTGGCAATTTGAGAAAAATCCGCCACTTTACCATTTCTTTGGAGGGATATAATGTACTGGGCCGAAGAACAGTTGGAATAAAGCATAATAGTTGAAGGACTATTGAAAGGATGTCGTATACGTACTGGGCTCCGAAAGTGTTATACTAAAAAAAGATAGACACACGACTGATGGAGTGTTGTCTTGAGAAGAGTTTACTACGTTATTGTTTTACACTTTAATTAAAAAGACAATATGTACTCGGCCAAGGAGGCGCTGTACTAAAAGAATGGACGGAATAGCTATGCTGTTCCTTCCAGACAATATTTCCTATTTTATTATGTTGTCGTTCAATTACAAAGATATCGTATCACGTCTGATTGTATTGTGAACACTCTAAAAGGACACTAAGTACTCCTGGAGTCAAGAAATGGTTGCACTACCTAAAAAACTATTGGGCGAAAGAACTGATGTCCCGTTGTCTCGAGAAACTTTACTATTTACCCGTCCATCGTCCTATCAAAAAGATACCACATACCCAAGCTTCGAAAGCCTCCTACTCAAACATAATGGACCAAGCGTTTTACTAGAAAACGATACACGCAGGGCCTGTGTCGTGCCTTGTGGAGAAAATTTTGATGTGAAAGTAAAAAAGAGTACAATGAACCCAAGCTACGAAATCGTCCCACTAAAACAACCATGGACGGATGAAGTGTTGCACTAAAAATCGACTCACCTTTGGCTCATGTTCTGCTGTCCCGAGAAAGGTTCTTATTCCACCAGTCCAGAAAAGAAAGCAAACAACACGAGCGAAAAAGAGATACGATGGGGGTCTTCTCTCCTTCCCTCTACTAAAATCATTGTTATGCGGGTATCTCAGGGCAAATACCCGGAGAGATGATGCTGCTAATCATCATCTCCATCACCGTCCGACCCCAAACACAGGCCCCCCCAACACATTCCCTCCATGCCCTTCACAATACCCATCTTTTAGTTCCTAAGCCCAAGTCCAGCCCCATCCCTCCATGACTTTCACCCAACTCATCTTTTGGACTCCAGCCCAGCACCAACTCCGACCCCTCATGAAGCATCTGATGTATCCCTTATACTTCCCCATTCACTCCCCCGTGAGGCCGAATGTGCGCGTGTGTGTGTGAGAGAATATAAAACGCGTTGGATAGGAGGTGTATTCAACCCGCCTTTCCGCTAGCTCACAAGGTTCTAAGGTTTGCTTGCACATTCCATCCATCCATCCATCCATTCCTAAAGAATTTTTAATTTCTTCTCCTCCTTTTCTTTTCCCCATGATATTTATTCAAGACTCTTTCCATGGCTCCCTCCCGCTCCCTCAATTCCCCCCTCGCTCGCATTTTAAACTGGTAAGAACGAGTTAAGAGGGAAGAGCACATGTCCACAAAGTCTTTATTCGTTCTCCTCTCTCTCTCTTTCCTCGCCGCCCGTCACCATTTCCCTCACCCTCTCGTCTCTCCAAGATTGAAGTCCCCTGCCCTAAGCCCCAGCCCTAAGCCCCATCATGAACGGCCTGGCACGCACGGTCTGGCGCGCACGTACGCAAGCGCACGCCATAGCCCCCCCCCTCGCACCATCTTCTACTCTACACCACACCACCTTCCCTTCCACGTCCACCACATCTCGCCCAGCCCAGTCCAGCCCAGCCCATCATCAACCCCAGAACCCCAGAACCTCAAAACCACCGCTCCACTCAAGACAAGTATAAAGCACACTCATCCATTCATTCGTTCATACATGGCACATCATGCATCTATCCCATACAATCCACACAATCCATTCATTCATTCCACTCGCTACAAATCAAGCAAGCAAGCAAGCAGGCAGGCAAGTTTTGGTATCCCGTATCCCGTATCCCGCCCCGCATAGGTATCATAAAAAGACGCAGCAAACATGCCCCCATTCCAACCCCGCTCACCTCCTCATCACCTCCTACATCTCCACCCCTCCCCGTCGGGGCACTTTTATCTATCCACCCCATCTATTCCCTCCTCTCTAAATCTATCTCGCTCCCCCTATCCTTCCACAACGCCCCCCTCACCCGCACCCGCACCACTCTCCCCTCTCCCTCTCCCCTCAAACCCCTCAAACCCCAACCCCAACCCCTCTCTACTCCCCCTCCTCCTCATCTCAACGTCACCACCGGCCCCACTAGCCGTATCCAACATCTGCACATCCCCCGGACTACTCCGCCCAGACGCATACTCACCCTGCCGTCCCATTTGCCCCGACTGCTGTCCCGACTGCCGTCCCGACTGCCGCCCCAACGCCCCCCTACCCGCACCCCCATCCCTCCTCTCCGGCACGCCCGCCCTACTAACCCCCTCCCCAATCCTCGGCTTCTCCCCCAACCCCTCCAGCATCCCCCTCGACGCATCCAACATCCTCACCGCATACCCCAAGAACTCCGCCCTCTTCGCCGAAACCGACAGCGTCCACCGATACTCAGCGAGTCTCTTCTGATAGAACTCGGCCTCTTCCTGCGCGGGGGCCGTGGCCCAGAGCAGCGAGCCAAACGTGCCGATGAGCGTGAAGTTGATCTTGGATGCGAAGAACCAGAAGGCCTGCAGATGCTGGGGTTTGAGGCGGTTGACGAAATCCATGGCGGAGATGAGGCGCGTTTTGGCTGCGTTGCGGCACATGAAGAAGCCGTAGGGGTCGTGGGATGGGTCGTCGAGGGACTGCACGATGCGTCGGTGCAGTGTGATTTCCGTGGCGAAGTAGGCGAGGTGTAAGTAGCCTGTATTCTGCTGTTGAGCATGTGGTTCAGGTAAGGAAGGGTGGGGGGCTGGACGTACCTAGGGAAGAGAGCTTGCTTTTGGTGGGGGCGTTCATCTTGACGACGGCGGGGAGTCGCTCGTGCCACTGCCGCAGTTTGATCTGCACTGGCTTTGCTCGCGCGATGATGAGATCTGTTGACTTCTTGCCCGCGTTCGCAAAGTCTTGGATCGCGACTTGGGTGTAGAAAGTGTCCATGACCTCGGCCATAATCTGTGTCAGGGCAATCATCTGCGCGAAGAGAATCTGCCCGCGCTCATTCTCCTCCACCTCTTCCTCGCTCTCTTCCTGCCGGTGGTCAAAGCCATCGCCCTCTTCGTTGAAATCATCGTCATTGATCGGTTTCACCGCCCAATTCGGCCCGAAAATATGGGAGGGTCGACCGTGGATGAGCGAACTCCACTTGTCCTGCATGTACAAGGCCCACGCGATGCGCTTCCGCAACCCGCGTTCCCACAATGGTATCGACCAGTTCGAACAGTCGAGATGCAGACCCAGCTCTTGAGCAATGGCCACCAACTGCGTCGTCAGACTCCACGAATCAGCTTCCGGACGCTGCAGCAACAGCAAACCCGCTTGCACGGTCGACAGCTTCGGCCTCTCCATGGCTCTCGACAGCGAGTTCATGGCAATTGCCTCTAATCTAGACGCATCAGGCTTGGGATGTTGAACCAGTCTCTGGTCATACGACCACCAGTTCAGCGCGAGTATATACATGCCTGCCATCAGCGGCGGCGCAAAAGTGCGGTCACCATTTCGACAACGCTCGACAAAGAGCCGCTTCTGAATGATGGGGAAGCTCGGATGCACGATCCGAAAGTACAAGTCCAGCAACGCCGGCCCATGCGGATGCACAATCTGCTCGACGTGGTTCAGACTCTCGGCCTCGTCAGCATAGTCTTGTGTATTCTCATCAGGCAGCATGATGAAACATTCATGGTCATTGACTCTGCGGAGCGTGCCAAGGTCAAACGTCGACTCGTTGCGCGTATCAAACGGCGACAGGCCAATGAGTAACGAGTCAAAAGGTGAACTGGGGCCGATATATCTACTGTGCTGTCGTCGCTGCAGCCCCAGCGTCTCTCCCAGATGGGGGATGTGGGCGCTGGCCAATGGGGGTTGAGACGGAGGCGGGCTTGGCGCAGTGGCAGTTATCGTGGGTGTCGGCAGCGCTAGCGGAGGCGGCTCTGTATCGACACTTCTGCTCGCAGCGATTAGCCCGATAAGATAAGAAACGGTATAAAGGAAAGACATCTCCGCGCGACTTCAACCACGCAGATTGTCAGTTGGTCCAAAGGGGCTAGCGTCCAGGTACCATCCCAAGCGAGGGCCAGACCAGACGGTGGAGATGACGTAGAGGCACGCGACATACCTCTTCTTCGAATTGCTCGGCGAGTCCTTCTTCGCGTCGTCGACGACCTTGCGCTTCCGCGGCAGCGGGCTCTGCACAAAGGTACACTCCTGCTTGTGGAACTCGCACAGCACGCAGAGCACTTGGCCCTCGTGGATGACACAGCGGCTCTTCCTCCTCCTGCAGGCGTCACACGGGCGCTCCCGGCGCGTGCGGATGTTGGCGACGGGGCCGACGGTTGACGATATGGGCTTGCCCGACACGACGTTCTCTTTGCCCGGCGAGGGCGAGGGCTTCGTCTGCTTCTTGGGACGGGCGGCGGCGATGGGGACGGGTGCGGGACGCGGCATAGCAGGCTGGATGGCCACAGCGGTCGTCATGTTTTGCACGATTTGCACGAGATAAGGATGCAGCAGCGCTGTCGGTTTGGGGCCGTATCGGGATATCGGTGGGCTTATCGCGTGGGCAGGTCGATATGTGTATGGATATCTACGTTGGGACACGTTTGGTCTTGGGTGGACTGGACTGGACCGGACCGGTATCGTATCAGGGGCCTAAATTGCCCGTAATGGCAGCGAGCAGGATGAGGTGGTTGATGGAACGTGTCGTCATTGAAGGGTGCCGTGAGTGCTGTTGCATTCAGACAGTCTTCTGCGGAGGCTGCGGAGGGCAAAGGGCAGCGGGCAGTCCTGACCACGGCGGAGCAGCGATCTGGGACCCTGGGCGGGGCGCTTCTTGTCGCAGGGTGGACAATGGGGGGAGTCTCTGCCAGCACGATCCGGGGAAACACACACATGGATATATGGTGCATCCATGCGAGCCTCAGCGTCTTTTGAGTTTGAAGCTTCGTCCCTCTCCCTCTCCGCGACATGTGCCTGGCGGTCCGTGCTCTATCCGTTTGTCATTAGCCCCGAGCGTCGCATCCAGCAGCGATAAGGAGGTCTAACCACCAATAGGGCGCCCTGCACCCCACCCAGCCCCCAGTGTGCGCGTAAAATTATTAGACCATCTACGGAGCCCTTAGAGATAGCTGGGAGGATCGCTATCAATCCGCTGCTGCCATGCCTCGCTCCAGCCAAGCAGTGAATTGCTGTTAGGTACGAGTTTGCCATAGCCGCCATGGCGCTGCACGTCACAGATGAAGTTGACGGACGTTGAGCCCAAATCTCTGCCAGCCAGATCGCAGCCGTTGATAAGGCGACGTCATTATCCATGCTCGACCTCTCCACAGTGGCAGTTATCTCCCCACAGCGGGCACGATGCGATGCAGATGCAGCAAGATCCGGTGTCCGGACTCCGGAGTCTGGCGGTGAAGTCGCGACGGTACCACCATCTCCGCCAATCCCTACCGCCGTTATGTAATCTACATCTTACGGTGGTACATTATTCACCCGCTTCCACCGGCGCCGCATCTACCGAGATACGCTAACGATAACGGTTCTGCTTACATACTCCAAGCCCCCCTCCGCTACACCTTCCCCCAAGCCCTTCACCTCCTTTCTGCTTCCCCTCTCTACCTACGTACCAGTACATGTACACACAAACTCTAAAACTATAAACCCCAGCACGCATCCCCAAAACCCCGGAATCGATGTGTCAAGCCTTCGGAACGTCGCCTTGCCATGCTGACATAAGGCCTGGGTGCTGGGTTTTGGGTTGGCTAAGTGTTAGGTGCTGCGCTCACGCCTCCGCTGGCTCTCACTGGTTATGAAGGAGACAGGCATGCGATGGCCTCGGTGACTTGTGGTATTTTTGCGCTTTGAATTTTTTTTTTGGCCTGTAGGGCTGTGTGGGAACGTTGCATGTTTGACCGGATAGGTAGTGTGCCATGGTTTGCAGTTGGGTAAGTAGGTAGCGCTTGCCTGGCAAGTGGAAGGGAGAGGAGAGGAGAAGTCGAGGGAGGTGAAACTACACATGCAGTATATCATGTTTTGGGTGCGAGGACGAGGATGACATTGCAGATAGGAGACTGACGAGACGTACGAGCGTCGGACGTAAAGTTCAAACTGGGAACACACAGAAAGTACCACCAAGGTAAAAATAAAAAAATAAAAATAAAGAGACAACCTACATACTAAAAAAATAAATAAGCCGTCAATCAATGCAGACAATAAACATCAACCCCATTCGTCATCCGCACCACAACCCCCGCCGTCAAACTACTATGCAGCACCAACCCCCCGAAAACCCCTCCCCCATCAACCTTCCTGAACAACCTTTGGGAATTCTTACTCAGCTCGCCCTCCCCGCCGTCGCGAATATACAGTCGATTCCGCGCGCTCGCGTCCAGACGGCGGCGGTAGAACTTCGGACACGCGTTCACTGCATCGAGGGGGCGCGAGGAGACGGGGAATCCGGGTTTGTGTTGAGGCGGGAGATCTTTGGTTGCGTGTTTAGGATGGGAGTGTGGCGACGGCGACGCGTTGGTGCCGTAGGCGAGGTCGATGGTCGCGGCGCGGGTGAAGAAGTTGTTGGAGTCGCGGAGCTCGATGTCGGTATCCTGCTGCTGCTGCTGTTCAGGCATGGTTTGTGCAGAGGCCTTGCGACCGAGTCTGCGCCTGGGTGCTGTTTTAGGCGTTTCAGAGGAGAGGTCCATGAAGTTCATCTTTGGCATCGGAGGTGCTGGTTTCCCCTTCTCCTTCTTCTTGCCGCTCTGTTTGACGGTGCCTGAATTAGGATCTGTATATGCCCGTCGTATAGGAGCTGCATCTACTGCTTCAAAGACGGATGGCTTGACTTTCTTGCAGGACTTGAGAAGCAGTGTCCAGCCTGCCCATAATGTTACGTCGTGATTCGTACTGTGCGAGTCCTGAAGGTGCTGGCGAAAGCGTTGACCGGAGAAGTAGAGACGTTGGTTGCAGTTTCTGAAGTTGTGTTGAGTGACGTGGTCCTTTAGGATTGTGCCCTTGACTTTCCCGTTGCCACGGACGAGGGTGGTATTGCAGTAGCAACAGACTGCTTCGAGCTGATCTTTGCGTCTGGAAGGATATATTGTATATTGCATGCCAGGCAGAAAGCTACAAGACCACATCGTACAGATTGGGTGGAGAGATTGGGCTGTAGCAAGGTTGGGGAATGTACGGGCACAGTAAGCACATTGATGTGCAGAGTCACTGCGAGAATGTTAGCAGATTGATAGCCACGAGAGGGCTGATACCTCGGAAAGCATGACTAAAAGTTGAAACTGGCTTGTACAATAAAGCAACTTACGGGCTATAACTCGCATCCCTTCGTGCAACAGCTTTATGACTAGTTCTCGCCGTCCACCACGACATCATATCGAGGCCTTCCATAAAGTGCCTAGCAACGTGATCGGTCCTCTCCTTGTAGGTTGAAAACGTAAGCCCACAGAACCCGCAGTGCAGCGCCTGATGACCCTGCTTCAACGGCAACGGATGGCGCCAGGCTTCCAGCAGCTCTGTCAAGCGTAACGGTTTCTCGCTAGGACTGACCTTGTGCTCATGGTTGATATGCTGCAGGAAGAAATCCTTGCGAGAGAAGGTACGTTCGGACAGCGGCTTGGATTGACAGGAAAGGTAATTGTGGTCGGCAAGATGTGATGGGCTGGGATCTCTCTTCGCACAGAAAGGGCAGCGATCAAGAAATTCGCCGGCTCGCGGGCAACAGACCCAGAGTTCTTCGGGCATGTGGATGGTTTGCTCATGCCTCATCCATTCAGTACGGCTGTGGAATCGCTTTTGGCAAAAGGTGCAGTAGAATCGTGAACGTTTACTCGGTTTGCGCTCTACCGGTGTGTTCGTGATGGCCTTCCTCTTGTGGACGGACTTGCGAGCCTGCTCGTCCAAAGCACCATTGGACTTCGTCCTACGGGGTATTCTGCTTTGGTGTCCTTTGCTTTGGTGTCCTTCGACCAGTGTACCGCTCGTACTCGGCCGATCAGGCAAGTCATCCGTTGTACTTGGTGCCACGCGTGACTTTAGCCGTTGGATGCTTTTAGCGCCCAAGACGTCACCGCCGAGTATCCATGCGAGTTTTGGTTCCGCTGCCATTCGTTCATGAGCCATTTCATCAGTGATTTGTGGTATCAACAGGTCAGCATTATCTCTCTCTGCTCTGTAGTGTCGAAGCTGTTCCTCCAGCACTTTCGCCTTGGCCTGGATCCTTGCAATCTCTGCTTCAGCTCTAGCTTTGTAATCGATCATCTTGTCTGGCGAGTACCCGGGAGCGACCATCTCCATCTGCTCGGCCCAGGTCTTCTCTGTGTCGACTGTACGGGCCGTCATGGGCCGCTCTGGAGACCATAATCTTGCATGGCTCAATTCGTCAAGTTTGGGTCTATAGTGAAACACAAAATTAGCGAATTTCATTCATGCTACCAATCAAGAGCGTGGTTCCAAAAGATAACAGCACATGGGGCGAATTACTACATACGGTTGTGGCATATGCGAATGCGTATGACTCTGCTGATGATGATGTCCATTTCGACTTTTTGATGTTGCACTGTAGGAAGTGCCCGTGCTATCCGGTGCACTTCCCGACGTATAAAACGTGCGACGACCTTCCGAGTTGGCATCATACGAGCTTTCTCTAGAGTGAGGTCGTCGTTTCGTAGTGATACTGTTAGGCAGCCGTGCGATGCGACTTCTGTTCGAGTTGTGATCCTTCAGTGCTGCATCGATCGCTGGGACAGAAGCCGGCTCGTCTTCTAGAGGCGCACTAAGGTAGCGCTCGATTGACACTAAAGGCAAACAGAAAGTTAGTGATGTTCACTTGGTGGAATGAGAATACATTATGTGTGAAACCGGCATGCTTACTTCGATTGGCGGTTTGAGAGGCTGCGATCTTGGCTGCACTACTGTCAAAGCGGCTTGGGATTGCTGGCAAGGGCCGTCTCGGGCCTTCGGAGTATTCTGAGGACTCATATCTCTGGGTCGATAGGATCGCTTCTGAAGCTTTTTAGCGCATGAAAAACACCTAGTTTGCTGACCTACCTGAGCGAGACTTTCGAAGGCGATGGGAATGGAACCAACTCTTCATTGTGGCGTGCTGTTGTTGACGAATGTCCAGCTAAGCTGTACGGAGTAAGCTCAAGATTCTGCTCAGTTTTGTATGGCGATGCGCCCAAGTTGGGCGAAGCGAGATGAGTGAGCGTTTAATAGATGTCAATTCAAAACAAAATCTCGTCCTCTGCCATAGTAGCTGGAATCGGACTCATATGTAGACTTCTCGGTCCTGTCCTTTCCCAGCCTCCAACACGAACGGCAACAGATGAGACACCTTTAGCCTACAACGGGCCAGTATCACTCTCATCGAAATCCGGTACCGAACCAACCTCTTCCGACTGTGGGGAGATGTGCTATCCATTGAATGAGGGTCAATGTCTGGATCGCGCATGAGTGATGCACGGTTCGAGGTGTGCCTGAAACTCATCATGCCTGGTTTGCAGTCAGTCTGGGGTAGCTGCAGCTCGTCATGCAGGGGAGTTGTGCCAAGACGATAGATGTACGAGAGGAACAGCCGGAGAGACGGGCGCTCATGCTTTGGAGCTATGATGATCATCCGTGGATAGACAATGGGATAGCATCGCCGATAGTGAAGGGTTGGAAATCGTTGAAAGCAAGCCAGAGGAGAGTAACGATGAAATCATAAGTTTGACAATAGGATGTTTTGAGTAACAGTAAGCAGAAACGATCGCCTGCCAGGCATGTTGCTATAGTCGACAAGCGAATACGTGTCGCGTATTATGCGATCGATACACGGTGAAGAGGAGCGACTCTGATAAATTAGCTATTCATTCGTAAAAATGAAGTCGAAGTTCGGCAAGCTGTTGAGGGTTTCCCGACCTCATCTTGGGTCGATAGCGGAGTGTGCGCTCCGTTCAAGCCGTGAATCAAGTCCTCCCGAAGAACAGCTAGGGTTAAAGATGGCTTGTAGGAACAGGACTAGCCTCAGCAGATGCAGTGTGCCTCCAATATTGGCGTGGAGAATGCTGGAAGTTTGGTGACATTTATCCAGATGAGACGCAAGTGACGATGCAAGAGGGACGACGCGAACCAGAAGACGTCGGAACGTTTGCGGGGAGGCGCGCTAACCGAGATAGGAAGGGACCGTGCTTCAGATGGTTCTTCCCTTGCAGTGCGTTCATGCTTTGGGTTTTCTAGAAGCCAGCCATCTTCCATGGCCCGATGGTAGAAGCATGATGGTGTCATTGTTGGGGATTTCATGCGGGTGAAGGTAGTGGCTTTACGGAGGTTGACTGCACGCCTATGCTATGACGGATAGTCTGAAAATATTCTTGAAATATTCCAATGGATGTGAGAACGGCTCCAGTATTCGTGGGAGATGTTGTTGGCGATCTCCACTCACGTCAGCATCGTCCGATAATTACCAGGTGTAGGTAAACGAGTGTCATCCAATGCCATGCTATTGCTCATAGGTCGTATCTTGCTTATATACAGTACGGAGCATCGCCGCTCGTGCAAAGCGGCCGCTGTAAGCTCCAAATAGTCATGCAGTCCGTTCCAAGTCATTCATTCCGCTGTCATCATGCCGTCGTTACATAGTTTAACCATATTCGCTCAAAATCGACAAGAAGGACGGGTGGCCGCCGTAGCCAAATAGCGCGTAGTGTGTCGTCTGGCCGTCCGCGCTCGCTGCGCTGCGGTGGAGGCTCCGACAAGAGGGGAGTGCGTGCTGGCCGGCTCAATGCATGGGGGGTTGGTAGTTGATCGGTCGCCTGTGCGGTTAGCTGGTGGGACATCGCGGATGCAGTGCAGGGCTTACTTGAAGAGCAGGATGTGCGGCTCTGGCTCGTGGACCTCGTAGTGTTCCCAGCCCAGACTCTATCTTCATTAGCACGGCCCGGCACAACTCCACTGTTGACAGGACCTACCTGTGTGATACCCAATGCCCGCCACTCGTCCTCCCACAGCAGCTTCAGCGTGCCCCGCGTGCCGTCAAAGTACTCCTTCGGTATCGCCTTGAGCATCTGCTTCGGCAGCTGGACGTGGCGGTACTCGTATTCATCGTCTGAGTATCTGAACAGTATCAGCAGAGAGCACGCGACCAGCCATGCTACAAAACCCACCGAGCCGAATAGTGAATGTCCGGGATGAAGTCTTCGAGCTTCTCGCGCTCCATGTCGGACAGCGGGCGCGGCTTCTTGTTACGACGCGTCATATCTATGTCCATGTCGGCGGGCATGGTGTTATGCTATTGCTGTGGTGTGGGGGACTCGTGTGCTTATGTAGCAGTGCGGTGCAGTGCAGCGCAGCGGGGCTCGCGCAGTCCAAGGTTGTTGGTTGTTGGTGGTGGGAGCAAGGCAGCAGCTAAGGCGGGCAGGCGGAGGCGGAGACGGAGGTGGCTGGCAAAGGAAGCTGCGGCTGGCTATGCTAGAGGGATTGAGGCTTTTTGGCGCTGCCAGGAATCAGGAACGAGTGGAGTGGAGGTTTGGTTGTTGCGGAGCCTGCATGTGTGCTTGTGCGCTTGTGCGCTTGTGCTTGTGCTTGTGCTTGTGCTTGTGCTTGTGCTTGTGCTTGTGCTTGTGCTTGGCCTGGTGGAAAACAAAAAGGCGGGTTCGTGTTTACAGCGGGGGTCGACCCACGCAAACGGCGCCGGCTTTCTCCGGTCTATCAGATGCTGATGCTCAATGCTCACACCCAGGCCACCTCACTCCCACTCCATCCTGTCTGGCTTCAAACAACATCATCCAACTTTGATGCCCCGTCTCTCCTCCGCGATAGTGCATTTGTCCGAGTCACGAGTTGCTCGGCCCTCCAGCTCGCCATCATGGAGTCGTTTCCCGACGAAATATTGCTCGTCATCTTCGACATGGTGGCTCCACCCATCACATCATTGACTTCCCCCCATCTCCATCAGGATGCATACTATTTTGCACTCCTCTGTCGCGTTAGCCATCGCTTTCGGCGCATTGGGACGCCTCTCCTGTACCGATCCATTGAGCGACCACCCAACGCAGAAGAGCCCATGTGTAAATTCCTGAGAACTGTCCAACAGGTACCTACACTGAAGGACCATATCAAATACATTCGCCTCTCTGAGCCCCCCAACTTCCATCACTATCTTGAGTCTGCCCCTCTCCAGGAAATCCTGCATTCTCTGCCCCTTCGGACGATACGCTCGCTAGCCACTCAGCTACATCTACCTGATCCAGACGAGATTTGTAGCCGCTATATACGTGTTGGCGACGATATCCTCCTAGCGCTAGCCACCTTCATGGCCCCGAAACTCGAAAAGCTTGTAGTAGACTTCCCCAGTTATGCACATTACGAATATTCCCGTTCCGAGTACGCACCTCCTCTGATTGAAGCCATCTGCCGCATGGCTCTAGGGGAGACGCTCGGCCATGTTCATAATTTCAAATCACTCCGTGTACTGCATATCAATAACACGGGCGGAGCTGGTTTACCCATAACGTGGACGCTGCCACTACTTCTCCTACCGCAGCTACGAGATCTATCATTGTACAGTTGGGACGAAGGGATAACTCACCAAGTGTACGGCCATGTGTGGACCTGGCCACGGAGAACATCGCCTATCCGCCGGCTGTCTTTGATACGTCCTAGTGTACGACCGCTCTTCATTTCAGATTTTATAGAGGCCTGTGAAGCACTGACATCCTTCGAGTGTACTGAACCTCAAGGACGCTTTCTTGAGTGGTTCTCATATATCTCCGATGCGCTCAAGGCGCACTCCGAAAGCTTGGAAACCCTTTCCGTTACGACGTCTTGGATCGCTCATGGCCGCAATTTTCACCTGACTGGCAACGACAGTTGGGGTAGGCTTCCTTGCATCGCGAACCTAGCTAACCTCAAGAATCTGAGGGTTCCATTCTACTTCTTCTTCAGCAACGAGCCCATCGGCGCGTCTATACCGTCAGCTCTAGAATCTCTCACCTTTGACTTCCGTACCAATGGACGACCACAAGACGCCAATCCTCTCTTCGCCGGTATCTTGGATGCTTGTTCCCACAAACCACTTTCAAGCCTCAAGAACATCCGTGTCTTCATACTCTTACGCCACTATAAATTTCCTCTGCCGATTGACTGCACCAAATTCATAACAGTGTTTAAAGCCCAAGGAATACGCCTAGATGTGATGGTGTCCTGCCTAAGCGGACGCGGTGAGTTTGCATGACCCGACACTATGATCTCCTTCACTTACCATGGCCCAGTTCCTCCTGGGAAAGACACGATGCAAAAATTCGAAGAGATATTCCCGGAACATTGTGCTATAATACACAATCCCTCGACTTGGGCCCCTGCGCTAAAGGCTTCAACGTGGGCCGATCACAGGTCGAAAGAGGAGATTCAGAGGGACATGGCGAACGGCTACTTGATGTGATGAATGATGAACGCCGCACTGTGGACTCGTATGCGAAGGCCTACAAGCCTCAGATCATCCGCCGTTCGCAACGTCTACTGACCTTTCATGCCTCTCGCTTGCATCTGGAGGTAGGGCCTTGGTACAAAATCACATCTTAGGATGTCGACGTATTCTTAAGACGTTTGCAGAGGCAACAGCTTTAGTGAGGCGTCCAGATGACTCGGGAATAGAGTTCCAATTGAGCCAGCAATCAAGCTAACTTGGTCTTGGCGAACGGCGTTTGCGGTCAGCACCATTTTTTCGATTGCAATCTTTTTCCCTGACTGCCATTTGTCAATTGACATCTTTGCTACCTCCTCCCAGGGCCTTTCTTATCGCTTCTCTTGGTGCCCAGTCAACTGCTTTAACTGCGGCGTACTACCAAAACCAGAACGACAGGCTTACCTAACCTTGTCAAACGCACCTACCTGGGAACCTCGGTGCTTTACTTGGATCTTACCTTTACAAATGTTCCCCCACCACCGCGTTACTTTCCTCCCAGTCTTCACAGCTCCATAATCGCCCGCCGCCTAGCCAACTACAAACATCGACGACCTCAGACACTGTACACCATCACCCGCCGACGCCATGGATCAATTATCCGATGAGCTACTGCTCTACGTGTTCAACGAGGTTGCGCCGCCCATCGACACATTCGTCCCGTCCGCTCAGGTTGGCCTTGCTGCGGTCTGTCTGGTGTCTCGCCAATTCTATCGAGTCGCAAATCCTCTTCTCTATCAAAGCATCATATTACCTCCCGAGTCCAAGCACCACCGCGTCACATTTCTTCTTCGGACCTTGAAAGAGACGCCTGTGCTTAAGAAATTTGTTCAGCGCATCCACCACAAGATAGGATGTTCGATGCCCGAGGATGGTCCGTCCCAGCAGATTGAGCACCATCAAAACTACAGTCAACTCCTGACCGCGTTCCTTGCATTCCAATGCCCTTCTCTGTCACACCTCTGGATTCGCATGCCCACTCAATATTTGTCTTTACATTGCGCAATACCACTCCTTCTAAAGGGTATTTGCCGCAGCGCTCTTGGGTCCCCGCTCGGTCTTACCCATTCCTTCGCCAATCTTCGTACGCTACACGTGGATCTACAGATGACCAAACCATGGCCTGCGAAATACACTTTCCCGCTTTTTCTTCTGCCAACAATCCAGGAACTTACCTTGACTGGCTTGTATCCTGATCGAAGTCATCCGCAATCTGAAGATACTGGCAAGCTTGTCTATGGACATGAGTGGACATGGCCCGTTCGGTCTTGCACCATTGAGAAACTGTCTCTCTTGGACCTGGTCGTTCCATCGGAGGTTGTGTCCAATATGATCTCATGCTGCAAGTCCCTGCAGAAATTCAATTGTGAGGCACCCTGGAGTGGGCAGTATGAGGACCCTGGATGGTTCAATCAAATTTCCGAGGCTCTCTTGTGTCACGCAGATTCCCTAGAAGATGTGTCACTGGGCCTTAGTGTCATAAACAGGAGAGAGCACTGTACCTGGCATAGGTTTCTAGACCTCCAACGTCTAACCCTCGTCAAGCGTCTCCGGATCAACTATAACCTCGCTACTAATGTGACCACAACCTTCAACGCTGGAGGTATCCTTCCGCCAAACGTCGAGTTCATCCATTTTGAAATCTGGCAGACAGTTCCGGAGAAGATTGGCGATTTTTTGCAGGGTTTGCTCTCTGCATGTGCAACAAAATCCTTCCTCGCGCTGAAGAAAATTCGCCTCCGATTTCGAAGCTGCGACCTCACTAGCCCGTTGCCCTTCAATTACGAAGAGCTCAAAGCTCTGTTCAATAATCAGGGCATTACCCTAGACCTCGTACTCATTTCTAGATTTGCAGCATACGACTGTAAGTGCCATACCTCGACAATTGAATTCCTACCTTGCTTGGTTTCTTGTCTAACACGTTCAGTGTATCGGTACGATTCATTTCAGGAAGCCGAGCAAAAAGTGCGTGAACTTGGTCATGTTGGTTTGAAGCCTGATGTGATTCAGTACGACGAATACGTGTTACCTGTGTTGAAGACGTTCAACGATGTGAGAAGCGAGGACGAGAAGGTGGAGGAGGACGGACTCAGTATTTGGGACGGTCCCTGATAGGTAGGGTATGAGGCGGCATTGCATCTTTGATAGTGCCAATTCAGACGCTGTGTTGGGCCATGATACCGGCTGGCCATTGTGCGTTGCAAAGGGCTTAGATAGGTTCCTAGACAACTCCAAGACCATAGGAGAGGGCCAAGCGATTTCAGCGATTGGAAGGGTTCCGTGGTGAACTTTTGTTTCTAGGTATCTCCACTGAGGACTGTTAGGTAAGTGCGATTGGGATTCGGACGTTGTCGTCCTGTCGAACTTCTCCACGTCAGTTCCTGGTCTTCTTTAGCTCGAATTCTAGCTTCATTTTCTTCCCTCCTTGTCCATCCCTCCAGTCTTCCTAGTACTTTTTCTATTCTGGGGGTAGCTATATTCAAGTGCATCCTTCTATCTCCTTTACGAATTCACGCTGTCTATGTACTCAATTCCCCTCTCCACCGCTGGAGGCTGAATCAATACTGATGCTTCCTACCTTCAATTTTTGCAAGGGGCATCCGACCTTTTCACACACGGCTGTCCTCTTTCGTATCAGATTATCAAGAATGAGGAGGCAAAATATGTTTTTCATCGGGCGTGCGTTTACACACGTGGGCTTCATTGATAGGCTTCAACACCCACGTTCGGTACTACCTTGCATCGAGCTATGAGCAGGTGTTACACAATTTGGCTCGACAAGTCAGGGGAGTGCAACATTGGCGTACTACCCACGTGTGGGCCGTAATCTTTATCATTTTCCTGTTGTTACCGTCCATGAGCCTCTGAAATTGTTGCTTTTGAATGTGACATGTTGAGTAAGTGTAAGCTTCCTCACGACACAAATCTCTGCCGCGGCCTTTTCTTTTCTCTATTTCCAAGCCGAGGATACTCTTGAATGCACTATATGCTCGTTTATTCAGAGTGAGACGATCATGTGCTTTCTTTAAGACACGGTTAAGTGAATATATATTCGTTTCATTTATACTCGCGGAAACCTCGCTGACCCAGACTGCACGCAGACAACTCTCATTCACATAATACCCGCAGAATACCGCGCGAGCAAACAAACGTCACACGAAAATCCTGCCTTGTCGGTACCTGCATGCGTTGGAGCGTAGAAGCCCCAGCAGGTAGCACAAGCCCACCTAGGTTGCCGCACTACTTTTCGGTCCCCATCCGCCGCGCGTTGGCCCTCGACCCGTCGAGCCCGTGGGACTGTGAAGAGTAAAATTACACGGCCAAGAACAGCCTATCGCGGTACGGCCACGAGAGCGGGCAGAGTAGCACGGGCGATGCAGCAAACGACGAGAGGGCCTACGACCAACGACCTCGAGCCCGCGCATGGGCACACGTCGCACGGCTGGTACCTAGGCAACAGGTAGAAATTGCTTCTATCGCCCTTTTCTTTCGCTCCAGCACACTAACACACACACACTCTCTCTCGTTTTCTCCACTGCTCAGCCGAGACAATCCCCCGACTTTCCTTCACATTCACTCTCATTCCGAGGTCGAGGACCTGTACACTCTTTAGTCTCTACACCAAGCAGTCTACTACCACCACTACTCCCCACACTCGTTCCCCCGCACCCTCATAACATCAATCGATCAACAAATCAACCATGAGGGTCGCAACCCTCCTCCCCGCCATCCTCTCCATGGCCAGCACCGCGCAAGCCCTCCGCTTCCGCGACGGCGTCTTCCCCAACCACGCCCATGCCCACCACCACAACCACATCCACATCCAGCAGCAGCGAGACCAAGAGCGTGCCGTAGATCCCACCTCAGACCCAATCCGCGCCTCCGTCCTCAGCGTCCTCGCCACCGCCATCCCCCCCGCCGACCTCACCGCCCTCTCCGCCACTCCCAACCCGACCCTCGCTCCCGGCGCAAATCGCCCCGAGTGGTTCGACAAGCTGCCCGGCGACGTCAAGTCGCTCCTTCCCGTCCTGTATCCGCAAAACGATGTCCAGGCCGCAGGCACCATCTTCTCCTCCAAGGTCTCTACTTGCAGCACGTCGACGTCCACTCTCACGTTGACTACGACGGCAAGCGAGGATGTACCGGAGGCTACGAGTACGTCGACGAAGTGTTCGACTTCTACCACGACGGTTACCCGGACGGTGTCGCCGGTGGCTAGTAGCCAGTCGCCTGTGGAGTCGAGTGAGACAGGTACGACGGGTAAGACGGATTGCAGTACGTCGACGTCGACTACGACACGCACGACGACGTTGACGGTGCAACCGAGTGGAGGTACGGGTACGGGTACGGGATCTGCGACTGCGACTGCGACTGCACCTGCGACGGCGACGGAGGGAAGCAAGACGTGTACTACCCAGACGCTTACCACGACAATGACGAACACGTATACTATTACCTCCGGCTCGAACACTGCTGCATCATTATCATCATCTTCTCCTTCTTCTTCTGAGGTAAATACTCCCTTCTCCCTTCTCCCTTCCATCCCGCCCACGTCTCCCGCCCCTAATCCAATCCTCCTCTCTAACCCAACCCATAACACAGGCACCCGCCCCCCCACCGCCGTCCCTCCCGCCCATCTCCTCCTCCGCCAGCAGCAGCAACAGCAACACGGCCGCCCCCGTCATTCCGATTCCCAGCTCCGACCACGCACCGTCATCCACGCCATCGCCCTCGATCGAGCTACCGCCGTTCCCGCTCCCGAATACCACGGTGCCGGTTATGCATCGCCCGACGGGGAATGTAACGGCGACGGCGACGGCGCCGCCGGAGCAGTTTACTAACGCCGCTGTCGCCGTCGGTGGGAAGGGTGTTGGTGGTTTGGGGATGGTGGGGGTTGTTGGTATCGTTGGGGGGTTGTTGGCGTTGGTTTGAGGGACGTGTGATGGGGGAGGGGAAGGGAGGGCAAGGGAAGGAAAGGGAGCCTTGATCACCCGCCTCCCTCTGCCTCTGCGTCTGCTTTGGGATGTATGTTTCTTCCACTTCAATCCTTCTTCCTTTCTTTGCGGGGAAGCATGTAGATGTAGATGTGTGTGACGATGCGTACTGTACTGTACTGTACTGTATAACACCTTCTTTCTTTCCCAATGGCTGGCTTGTTTCTCGTTCCTCTGTTTCCTCTATTTCCTTTCTTCCTTCCTTCCCTGCAGCCTCGGGGCGAGATAGCGATGGCCCGGCCCAGCTCGGTCGGAGTACGAGTATCGGCGTTTCCACCGGCGTTTTCTCTCGGCACCCTTGGTGATTAAGCTTTAATCGACTCGAGTCCGGCTAAGGTTCTCTAGCTTAGGCCACAGGCCACAGGCGACGTCGGCATAGTTGCGGAGTGTTTATGTACATGTACGTGTACGTGTACGAGTGGGTTATACTATACTATACCCCCCTTTCCAATGAAAAACTTTACACGGCCAAAACAACGGCGACGTGATAGGTTGCCTGGCTACTAGCTACTAGCTGCTTAGAGTGTGGAGTGTGGATATATTTGATGAGGTGGGTGGTCAGCAGAGATAGTGAAAGTGAAAGCGAAAGGGAAAGCGAAAGAAGTATACTATGGTTGAGCAGATGGAGATGCCCCTCCCCTGACTGCGTTCTGCTATCCCCTCTCTCACCCCTCCCCCCATCTCCCTCCCATCCCCTTCCACCCCCCCTTCCCCACTCAACGTCTACACAAATCCCCCATCACACCTCCCCCACCCACTCATAAGCCATCCGCGAAAGCACCACCTCCTCCCTATCCGTCCTCCGCACCGCATACCGCCTCACCAACCACCTCGCGCCCTCGACCTCGGCGAACCCCCATATCTGCCACACCGTCCACTTCGCCTTCTCGTTGACGACCCAGCTCTCCACGACGTCGCCGGCCAGGGTCTCGGGGAGCCAGCCGGTGGTGAGGAAACGGGCGTCGGACTGGGGGGTGTTAGGGGTTGTCTTGGTAGGAGGGGAAGTAAAGCAAGTGCAAGTGCAAGTGCAAGTGCAATGAACACCATTCCCAAACTTGGGGAAAAGGAAAGAAGCTCGGCAGTATATAAACTGAGATAAACAAAGGGGGAAAAAAGACGGAAGAGGGAAGTATAATTCAAGCAAAACGCACCTCAACATTTCCCCCCTTCTCCCTCGCGTCCTCCAACACCTTAGCGATGGTGCTAAACCGACTCTTCCCCATCACGTCGCCAAACAGCCAGTCCGAATGCGGCCGCGGCGTCCAGTCCAGCGTGCGGTGTTCAGACGTGCCCTTTATGCTGCCGGTGGCGGTCTGGTCGATGTCGATGTGGATGGTGCCGGATTCTTCGTCTGTTGTTTTATTTTGTCTGTTAGGAACGCAGGGAGGTGGTTCGTAGTGGTGGGGTTGAGCGGATTTGGGATATGGGGGTGGGGTGGGGGGAGTGGGATAAGAGAAGGAAGGAAGGAGGGG
Source organism: Byssothecium circinans (assembly GCA_010015675.1). Taxonomy (NCBI): domain Eukaryota; kingdom Fungi; phylum Ascomycota; class Dothideomycetes; order Pleosporales; family Massarinaceae; genus Byssothecium; species Byssothecium circinans. The sequence continues at coordinate 1,092,999 of ML976985.1, forward strand.
AGGAGAAAGACATGCACTGCCTAATACTCTGCGTAACCGTAGCCAACCCCACCGCCTTCCGCGTCAACCAACTCACGCCTTGCAGCGCGAGGACGGGCTCCGAAGGGTCGGAGAACTTGCGGTTCTGAGAGAGATAATCATCAGCATCATGTATCATATCAGTACGTACTTGGGTGGAAACTTCAGCTCGTTTTCTTCCCCCGACTTTCGTTACTTTCTTTCGTTTCTTCCCTTTTCCATTACCCCGTGGCCGTGGCTGTGGGAGGTAGAGAGAAAGAGAAGGAGGTAGGGGGGTTGGAGCGTGGTTCCATGGCTTGTATGTACGATAACGATAACGGTGGGATGAGGAGGGAGATTGCAGACATAGACATAGACATAGACATAGACATAGACATAGACGTACCATAACCCACTTCCCATTCAAATCCTTGATCGTTTTATTCGCCGGAGCAGCCATATTTGCACTCCCTCTCTTTCTCGCTGCTTTCCTTTCTTCGTAGTCGAGCACTTTTCCTCTCTTCGGTCAACACGGAGTCGAACGTCAAGCGCACGTCGTTCGGGTGCAATTCAGCGTGGGAGTAGATAAGGTGGGGGTAACCAACACCTAACCAAAGCTCGACTTTCGCAGCACAAACACAAAACACCAAAACTAGAAACTGCGTAGCACAGGCAGGGGACGAGGAGACTTCACCATCAAACTTATACCCGCACCCCAGACAAGGGCAAACTCTTGGGCACTATCAGATGCAACGCGGACAGCGGACAGAACAGTGCCGATATGCCTAGGTAAAGTCCCATTCGGGATAGCTAGAATGGCTAAATGACGTCGGGAAATGCGGGGCTGAAGGATCCCTGTAGAGTATTTGATGATCGGGGATGGGTGTGCCGAGCCGAGGCGAGGAACATATATCATCTGGAAGGAGCTCGTGAATTGATGTGTTTATCGCCTAGGTAGGGTGATGAGAATTGTGTGTGTGGGAGTTTTGAAATGTGGATACATGTGCGTGAGGCGGGGAAAGAGGCGTGCGGAAGGGTGGGTTTGTTAACTTTACTTCAGATTACCACCTATAAAGTATATTGAAGCTTCGCGTTAGGTGGGATTATGCTACATACATATGTAGCCTTTTCTAAAGACTACTGTACATGTGCTAGACCGCTCGTCGTTAGTAGTGCGTGTATGGTACCTGCATCTCTATCCGTACCTATTAGCATACTCTGCTACCCAGCTTCCATCTTCCTCTACAAAGGTATTCTCACCCCTCACCCCCTAACAAGCACCCCCGCAACCCCCAACCCCAAATCCAGCACCGCCAAATGCTCATCCCCCCCATCCACCAACCTCTTATCCGTCTCACTAAACAGCGCCGCAATCCCACACTTCTGCACATCCCCCACACGCTCATCAAACATAACCCTCTCGTACAGCTGGCTCACCGTCTGTGCCGAGCTCCACCCATCCGCCACCATATCCTCGACCACCTTGGCGATCTTGCCGTACTGCACGGTTTTCGCCGTCGAGGTAGGGAAGATAGCGGAGGTGAGGAGGTCGAGTGTAGACGTGGGTATCACGCCAGCGATTTCGGCGATGTGGGATTTAGTTACCGTTGCAGAAGGGGGAGGGGTGTCGATGTCCATTTCATCCGCATCCTCGTCTTCGTCATCTTCCACAACGTTCCTCTTCCTAGGATTCTTCTCCTTCTCCTTCGCCGTGCCAGCACCGGCGCCAACAAGCCGAGCCGCACTCTGCAAAAATGTAATCGCCTTCCTCAGATCCCCCTCCGCAACCCTAACAAGCTCCCCACTAACCCCCTCCCCCAACCTCACTCCCTCCAACCGCGCAATATCCTCCACCCTCTTCACCGCATTCCCCTGATCCAAGCTCTTGAACCGGAATTTACTACACCGACTCGCCAGCGGATCGATAATCCGCGTAACGTAGTTACACACGAGGCAGAACCTCGTCATTTTAGAATACGTTTCCATAGTCCTTCGCAGCGCGGACTGTGCGTCCTGCGTCATGCTATCCGCCTCGTCCAGCACTATGATCTTGAACGGCGGACAGGGGTATTTGTCTCGGTATCGGACTTGCTTTGCGCCGCCTGGGGCGTCTTTGTCTTCGGTCATGATGGTGTGGGAGGGTGCGGAGGAGAGTTGTTGGCGCGCGAAATCTTTCACTTTGGCGCGGACGATGGAGATGCCGCGTTCGTCGGAGGCATTGAGTTCGAGGACCCGTGATTTCATGAGTTCGGGCCCGTAGAGCTGCTTGGCGAGGGCGAGGATCGTGGACGTTTTGCCCGTTCCTGGGGGGCCGTAGAAGAGCATGTGCGGGAGGTTGGTGGATTGGAGCGTGCGCGAGAGGATTTGGATCGTGTTGTCTTGCGCTGTGACTTCTGAGAGCGTCTTGGGGCGGCTGTAATCATTAGGTACTATGTTCGTGAAGCATCTTCACGATGCGCTCTTAGGTGTGGCTCACTATTTCTCGACCCATGGTTGTAGCCGATTGGGCTCCTGCTTTGTCGTGGGTGCTTTTGACGTGCTCACTTGTGCAGCAGCCTGCTGCCGTGCCTTGATGTTAAAAAAGTCGGACATGTTGTGGGGCGTGTTGGAGATGTGCAGCTGGAAGTGTGCGGCTCGTCGAAATGGTTTTGGCGGAGACGCGACGCGACGCTAGCTCACGCGTAAAGTGCTGGTGCGTCCATGCCCATCACCTCAGTTCATCACTTACGTCATCAAAGTATTTCAACAGGTGAATGTTCCTGTTGTTCGATGAATTGCTATAGAGTATTACGATAGCATTGCATGCACCGTCTATGAGTGCAGTCATCGCACAAGCTATTGAATCCCGCACATTTGAGTCAGGCCCTTCATCTCCGTCCCATTATCACACTACCCCTCGTGCAAGCGTCTGAGTAAAAGGGATGTTTGCTCTCCACCGAGAAGAGGCAACAGTAGACTACCGTTGTCCACTCAAGCTAACCTTTTTGACCCGCTTAGCTAATTGTACTGAGTCGGAGTCGGACCCTGCTGATGCATCCCCGAGAAGGCGGCGCTCGGCTTGTTGCTGAGTGGTCCCTCTTGAGGAGAATGCAGGGCGTTTCGGGGGGCGCTCACCAGTTTCCTTGAGTATCGTCAAAAGCGTTCTCCAACTGTCCGTCTGTTGGAGTTGCAGGCCCTCGGAGAGATCTCGCTCGGATGCGACCTTGGCGAGAAGTGCTTGCTCGTCCTACAAATTGTTAGCGCATGTATCTCAGTGAAGGAACAAGCACAGACCTTAGGCAGTATACCCAAGCTGTGAATGAAGCACAAGAGGTGGAAATTTGACACAGCATTGAGTCCGCTCGTCGTGTTGAGAGCAACACCATTCGCACGCGCATTCAACGCCTTGGCCAGTGCCGAATATTCCTGCGTCTCGCCAATGATTTCGCGGTTCTCGATGGCAAACTTGGGTCCGGTGAACATGGGGTTCGGCTGGTTTGGGAAACCATGCGTCAAGGTGACGAGCAAGTAGTCGACTGGGAAAGCAGGCTTCGCGTTCTCCTGTACGTTAGCCCCATACTCGTTCTTCTTGCGGTAGAACACCTCTGGAATGTATCGTGTCCGGTTGCGAGCGTCGTTGTCATCTTCTGACTGAACTAGCATGACGGATGGCTCTGCGGATGGCTCGATAATGTCCGCCTTGACCATCTCCATGGCGGTATTTGAAGCTTGGTATGATGAGATTCCGATCGCGCCATCTACGTCTCCGCTCACTACGCAAGTGATGAAGTTGGACCCGAACTTGCCCGTCTCGCTCCACTTGGTCGGCCTGGGATACCTCGCCTGATATCGAGCGGCGAAAACAATCTCTAATGAGGAGAGAAAGTAGGAGTCGATGTGACGCTTGCAAATGACAGTGCCATCGCCAGCTCCAGCGTCTAGCAGATCCGTGAAGATGACACCAACCCGCTGCAGGCCACATTGCCGCGCCACCTCCTCAATTTGTGCCTCGTTCTCCCATTCACCCAGTGATATTCCATCCGACTCGTTCACTTGCGGGGGTTCGTAGATGGCTTCGACGACAGCTTTCGTTCCCAACGGCACTTCGGTATACTCCTCGTATCGGCCGTAAAGGAAACCTAGCCGCTGACTGCCCGTCATCCTCCAGAAGTTGATCAGATCATCCACCACATCGACCGACGCAAACTCGACGTGATCCACCATCCTAAACTCTTGCGGCTGCAGCGAGATCGCACTAGGCTGGCATTTTGTGCAGATGCCTTCCGGAAAAGGTTTGTGCCCCGACGGGCAATCCGGCCTCACACGAAAGTACGGCTCGCTCAACGGTGGCATGTACGACGTCCCGCTCTCTGGTTTGTTCTTTCCCGCATTAATCTTCCTCAGATACGAGTGAAATGATAGATGCTTGATCTTCTTGTCCTCCAGATACTCCAGTGCGTACGGCTCCAGCGGCATGCAGTAGTCGCACATACCCTTCGGCCCATGTCTGCACATCTTCTGGTCCAGCTTGCGCTTGATCTTGCCATCCTGCTTGTCCAGCCTATCATCCAACGGCGACTGCTTGACCGTCTCCCAAGGATTCTTAATCAACCTTGTCGGCGACCCGAGGGGCACGGTCGGAGCTTCGGAAGCGTCGACGGGCTTTCCATTTAGACGTGCGGCACCGGTGGGATGTGTAGCATGGCCGTTGGACTGGGCCGCCTGCTCTTGGAAGTCGAGAAATAGTTGTGCGCCATGCCTAGGGATGTTGTTAGCTGTGCATATGCGGGACGGCGAGCTACTCACGTCAACCCGACTTGCTTGAACATCACGCCTTTGAGAGAGCTGATTTTCCTAGCATCGCCTCCATGCGGCTTGTTGCTGACGGTGATGCTCGAGATGTCGACATTGGAGGGTAATTTTTCTGCTATCTGGGGCACGACTTCGGGAAACGTCGTCGTAGGCTCGACGGTGAGGCGGAACTGGCCCTCTCGGCTGGCAAACCGCAGTATCATGGTGCCGTCTTTGTTGATTCGCGAGTATTCGCGTGTGTAGCTAGGAGCGAGAGTTAGGCAGCGAATACTTATAAAAGAGTTACAGCACGGCGAGGAGAAGGTAAGAGACAGCGGTGGAGGCAGAAGTTGAGGTGAGCTAGGCGTAGAAGGTGCTCGTTGCTTGATGACGCGGGAATGGCACTAGCCACCGCACTAGTCACTAGCCACACCTGCAGGGCTGTTTCCTCGGTGAGGACACTTTGCAACGTCAAAGCCGATAAACTTATTGAGGGACTCCGCGATCCGCAATTCCGCCTTCACTTTTCCTTTTCCCCATGCCACCGACGCTCCTTTGACCACTTACCCGCCTTTCAACTCCCCCAAAACTGCAGCGCCTTGTATAAAATACCACAGCTAGACGCGTAACACTGCGACTTCCCCCTACCATCCACACCCACTCCCGCCAAAATGTGGCCCTTCGACGCTGTCGACTGGCTAATGCTCCTAATCCCCATCGCCTACCTATTCATCCTCATCGGCTCCCTTTACACCTTCAGCAGCATCTACCGCAAGCGAACCGCCGCAAAGGCCGCCTCCCTAGAGCCATGGTTCCCACAGCACATGCAGCGCAACATCTACCTGTCACTAGTGCACATGGAGTCGCCCGAGTGTCCCGACAGCCTTCTCAAAGCCGCGCTGTTGCGCCGCGCGACCGAAGATATCACACGTATCATGGCGATCCGGAATGCGAAGCAGGCGCTGCAGGTCCTGCTGCAGAGGGGCAGCGTAGCGGATGATTTGTGGCAGCGGTTTCAGCGCGCGGAGAAGGAGATTGAGGAGGAGTTGAGAGATGTTGTTAATGAGGTATGTACTTGTTCGCTCTGTCTTTTCTCCCGCAAGTTTTATTAACGTGTCCAGGCCAACGCACTTGCGCCCAACTGGGGCCAAACCATCTTCCAATCCGCCTCGGAAATGCTGCAAAACGGTCAGATCCGCGAGCGCGTGTCTGAAATCCTCTCAACCACCCAGGCCGAGAGGGCGTGGTGGGACAAGCGCAAAACCGAGATCAAGACGGATTTCATGAAGGAGCTGGACGAAGAGAAGGCGGCGCTTAGGAGTCCGATGACGGATGGCAGTGTTGCGGGAAGCGTGGCGGGAAGCGTTAGTGATGACACTGTGCTGGTAGAGGGTGGTGGTCCGGCGGAGAAGTCAAGCAAAAAAAAGAGGAAGGGAAAGCACTGAGATAATGGTTGGTGGTGAGGATGGCGCTGGTTAGGAGTATTTTTCTTCGAGTGATTGTCATTAAAGGAGGTGGATTGCTCAGACATTGCATTGCCGGCGTTCAGGTGTTGGGGCTCTGGTCAAGGGGCGCTAAATACTCAGATCCATTGCATGAATACTTTTTAGTCCTACCTCAGCCTTCCTCTTGCACTTCACAACCCACTTCGACCTTTGACTTTTACGATTTCATTGAAGACAATTGCAATGCTACATAACGCCAGTACCGTATCAACCAGCTCGCCAAAGTGATGTTACACGCCCGCCACATTCTGATATAAGAATCTTGTCGTACATCGGATATACAAGCCTGCCCGTTCCTGTGCCCCTCCCTACATTCACCATTTACTTCCTCGCCGGACCACTAACACCAGCACCAATCACGCTCGGCAACTCCTCGCTACCCATCGAATAAAGTAGCCCAATACCCGACGCAATCAAGAAGACAAGTAGCACAGTCGTCCCTGTAAGCAACCAAAACGGTACCGAAACATCCTTCTTCTGGCAAGCGGGTCCGCCCCAGTAAATGGTCTTGGAGCTCGTCTCCATGCCCTTACCGTCACGATGCTTAACCTCAGGCACGCACTGGCAAGCATAGCAGACGGGGATGCTCTTATCATTTTCTCTGTGAGGCGACTTGCAGGTGCCGTGGCCTGAGCAGCTGTTTGTTTCTGTCAAACAAGCGTCTTTCGACGCATAGCAGCGCTTGAGAATGCCAAGAGGGGCCTTGGTGTTGTTTCCTTCGGCTTGCGTGATGACGGGAAAGTCTTCAAGGTCGGAAACATTGGGACTAGGAGAGGTGGTGGGTTTAGAGGTAAGGGAGAGCGGTGCTTCTTTAGGTTCGCGGCGCGGCTGAAGGGTGGACGGAGAGTCGTATATTCCATAAGGGCGCGGTGAACGCTTGGCGTCTTTAGAGGAGAGCGGCATCAACACGACTGTGATAGAGCTTGTTGGTTGCTTTGCAGGGCATGCGTTGCCCATTCCCTTCGCGTCTTGTCTGGAGATTGTGAGCCACTCATTGGGCACAGTAACCCCACTGTGCGTCTCTGTGAACATCTTGTTCCTGGAAAGAGAGCGTGCTTGCTTCGTCATGTCGTCGAGGAGCTGGGTGTTATCCGACGCTGTGGGGGGATCCCGTATCGTGAAGCTGGTCCAGTCTTTGTAACAATAGGCGTATGCTATATCCGGTGTTAGCTGTGCTCCATCTCATCTTGTTGAACGTCGTACCTTCGAAGTCCTCCACATCGTTGATCCACAGCAGCTCATGGTCCTTCCTCCCCTCTCCGCCAAAGAGCTTCGGCTGCTTTCCACCAAATGCATTCAGCTGTTGAATTGAATCCTTATTTAGATGTTCCAGTGAATGGAATTTCGATAAACCAAGCCGCCGCGCGAGGATCAATCGAGCTGTTACTGGATTCACCGACGATGGTGCCTGCGTCGTGGTTGCGGCTGTCGCATCATATATGTAGACATGAGCTTCCTGTGCGGCCGAAGCTGCGCAGTACAGCGAGGAGAAAGCTAGACCCCAGGACAGCTTCATGGTGGCGGTCGTTGGATGGGGTTGGTGAACGTAGACCAGGTAGCGATGATGTCGGAGGTCAATGAGGAAGAGCGGCGCGGCGTCTACCCTACGCGGAAGTTGCCGAGAAGGCGCCGCGGCATTCGAAAACCGCCATTGCAGACTGGAGGATGCCTTGCGCATTCACTTTCCACTCTCACTCCCCTGTGGCACGCCAATCGCTAATCTTCTCTAATAGATATTTCTTCTTCTTGTATCTCTCACCGCGACACATGTCTGCCCGCAGGATATATTTAGCCCGCCCACGGTAGCCTCATCTTCCTCCGTCCCTCCTCCCCGCCGCACCACATGTCAAAAATAATACGGAGGAGTTTCTCCCTTTTTAGAGGGCCGAGCACGTCGTCGCTGGTACGGAGAGCCGCTCGCGATGGCCACGAAACGATACACATCCAGCGCGTCCACTTGCAGCGACGCTTCTTCACAAAACCGTGAGTTTGCCGCCTGGCCGCGCATGCCCTTGCTAAGCTATATAGACGCGTAGTAGGCACTGCTTTCGCGCTCGGAGGTACATATGCTTTTCTAGCATGGTTCGACGGTGTGCTTGAAAAGTTGGAGTTGGAGGAAGAGGAGGGCGCGGTTGCGGGACCAAAGAAATCGGAATCAGACGAGGGTGCAAGGGAAGGAAGGGAAATCACGGACGCAGAGGAAGACGAGGTTGACGAAGAAGAGGAGGAAGAAGGCTTGATATTCTTCCCCACCGGCTTCTCGCGACCAAAACCGAAGACTTTCTACAAAGGTTCCGATCCCGAGTGGCAGGAATTCGTCAAGATCGCACCCGACCGCAAGCGCCTGGACCGAATACGGGCGGAGCTGGTGTCTACGATTCGCCAGTTGGCTGTCAATAGCCCGCAATACACAATGCGGCTGGGCAAGATCAATCCTCAGAAGGGCAACACTTGGATAGACGTCAGGTTCCCAGACGGTCCTCCTATCGAGTACGAGCGGCCGGGATATGAGCTCACAGACGAGCTCAACTTCCGGAAGACGACGCGAGATGTTCACGAACTGCACCACCAACGGATGAAGAACTTGCTCGTCCCGTCGGCTGTCGCCAATTCGCTGTACCAAGATTCGAAGAGGAAGGCGGCCGTCTGGTGGAAAGACACCAAAAAGTACATGGGCTGGCAAGACAAGCCTGAGACAAACACAGCACAAAAGCTGCTCACACAATTCCCAGCTCCCCCGGCGTCCGCGCCAACGACACCCGCGGCATCCACAACTGCATCGTCCGCCACCACACCTCTACCTGCACCATCAGCAACACCTGATGGCGATAAACAGGCCACACCATCCTCTTCATCGCCACTAGGCAATCCTGCCTACGAACGCTTCGGTCTCACGCTCCCCGACCCAACAAAAGTGCCCACACTCGATCTCTCCCACTTCCGTCACACGTTTCGCCACAACCACCGACATTTCCACCTCTCGCCGCCTCGAGGCACGTTCATCGTATCGGGGTTGATTGAGATCGTGGGAGACCGGGCAAAGATGACGCTGGATGTGACGGCCGCATATGATCCGAAGATGGGGAGATATGTCATGCTGAGAGCGAATTTGAGGCATGTAGTGGACTATCAGCAGAGGCCGAAGGGCGGGTCATGAGACTCGACATATGAGAAGACTTGATCAATGGAGTATCTACGGGGGTTCAATGGGATAGATTTGCATTAGTGGCGTTTGGTGGATGTATACATACCCCCTTTTCGGCTTTCGTCGGGACCAGGGCGTTTGGGGTGTGGCTCTATCAAACCAGCGGGTAGGCGAGGCTCAAAGAAAGTAGACAGTAAAGCAGATACGATTTGGCTTGGCTCTAGCTTTCGAAAACACATCATTTCCTTGCATATGTGACTCGTTTACTTTCCAATCCCTGTTTTTTATCTGTTTTGTCTTTCAGTTTCCATGTCGTTTCATATCAAGATCTGACTAGGTGAGGGTATATAAGGAAAGCCTCTTCTTGACAGCTGTTTCTTCTTTTTCTTCACACTTTCCAAGAACGAGAGCGAGGGTTGGAATAAAATTCACCGCATGGGAGTTTATGTGCTGCGGTGTTGGACTAAAAACATTACTACCATCATGTCATGTTGTCCGTCTTGGAGCATGGAACCGAAAACATACATGAGCGGTGCTTCCAGAAGGTTTTGGAAATTAGGGTTGTGATAGTGAACCAGTTCAGTTCACACCACTCCTGATACCATTTTGGCCCAATCTATGGGATATTTATCAAAGGATAATAGACAGAGGAAAGAGGTAGTTGGATGCAGAGCGATAGTAATAATCGCATCTCCCTTGTAAGAAAGAAGAACAAGGTTACCTAAAGTATTCTTAGAGCACCATGTTAGATGGCGCGACACCAGCCACCATCTGCTGCGGCACAATCGAGACGGTGATACCTACGTTCAACACCTTTCAACCCTTCATACCCCCCTCCTCTCCCCTAATTAAATAATGCCTACTTACCCCACTATATATACCAATTATCTTCCTAAATCCTCAATACAAAACAAGCCAAAGAACGCTAGCACGGCCGACTGTGGAGAGGACACCACAAATTCTCCCAGCCAGGATATAGTAGCAAACAGTGCAGTGTTCGAGTCCCACTTAAATCCATTCTTCTGAAAAAGAAAAGAAGAAATGGTAGTGGCGAGTTGAAAGTCCCCCGCTTCGTTGGGCAAAGTACAGAAAACAATCTTGGAGAACTGAGGGGGTTTCTGGTCGATGGTGTCGTCGATTCTTTTTGGTAATTTTTTTTTGAGGAGGCGGGGGTGAATATTGGCATTGATGTTCGATGATGGTACGCAATAATGATCTTATTTTTCTACTTACGTAACAAAAGCTCTTGAATCAGGTATGAATACTCCCTCTTTGGTGTCGACGTCTTTCTTTCTTCTTCACAGCACTGGCAGTCGTCGTTGGAAATGGACTAAAAAGGATTTCTTCAATCTGGCATGTGGAGGCCGCGGACAGAGAAAACACCCGTCCCATACAAGCAGGTGTGAGCTTCGTGGACCGTGGTTTTTGCGAGGGATGCTAAAAACGAGTTCAAGAAGTGACAATGTCGAGGGTCGATATAGATGTTTGAGGAAGTTATGTGGAGAGGCGGGTGTGAGGAGTGGCGGAGGGGTAAATGTGATCGATGGTGATGGGGATGGTGGGCATCGTTCGTTACCCCAGTTTCGCACGCATGTTTTTCGAAATGCAGGATCCATAATCCCCATGTCCCGCCAGCTAGCTTTCCAAGTCCCTCGTATATAAACCTCCTCAAGTATTCATCGTTTCTTTTCACTCCACGCTCCTACAGCTTCTTGCCTTCAAAACCATCGGGAAAAAAATATAAAATTGACTTCGGCGACGCTATGACTTCAGGAGGCAATCGCGATGGAAACAGCTAGGTCACTGGTCAGATATTTGAAGAAAGAAAGGAAGGAGAGTATCTTGGTTGAACTTCTAGGCGGGATGTGTTTTCAGGGCGCGGTATAGGTTGGAAATGGCTTTGCTAATGATGATGATGATGATGCTGACAAGCGGCATCATTTCATGCAACTTTTCCAAAGAATACCGTGAGCTAGCTTGATCTGCACTCTTACGAGAGAGTGAACGATTTCTCATCTCTACAGCTATATAACGGCCTCCGCTTTTCTCTCTCTGAGCTCTTTCTTCACACACTTATGGATTGGTTCTACTAAAATGACCTACAGCAGGCAGCAATGTTGCTTCCGGTGTTTCTGCGCCTTTGAAATGAAGACACCAACGGCACTGTCATGGGAAGATTGCATTCTTGAAAAATATAGGACTTTTCGTATAGTGATTTGGTCCGTCACTTTTGCTTCACTGCAAGGTGGCATGGCGGCGGATGGCGGAGAGTGTGATGATGGTGGTGAAGATCATCAGCATCAACAACTGTCCTATCTCCTCCCCCTTACCTCACTAGCCTGACGCGGGCCCGCTCAATGTCTATAAATTCTTGCTTGTTCTTCCTCCGGTCCTTTTCTTCTCACACTTCTCCTGCCAAGGAAACTGTTACTAAAACAGCATATGGTATTTCTCATGTTGGCTTTTGGGGCTGAGCGCTTGGTTTAGAAGGACATGACGCCTGCCCAATGATAAAGCTCTTGAGACAGCGACGACTTTTTGCCATCCCGGACAGAGTTTGTGGAAGAGATGGAAGGTATCAAAAAGGGATGTTGATGAGAAACACCATCACCTCAATAATGAATTGTAATGCAGTTAAGGTCATTGTTCCCCATACACTGGCTCCCGAGACTCCTCATGTGGAAGTATGTGGATATAAGCTCTATTCGATTTTCTCTAGCAGCTTCCTTTTATCACGCTGTCTGATTGGACTGTGTTAAAAATATAACTTCTCGATCTCCATGTGTGGTTTGGAGTTCTGCGCCATGGTCAAGTTCTGGGGGCTTCAAGGTATTATGCTGTTGTTGAGATTGAGACGGAGTTGGAACTTCCAAGGTTATCGGTCACTAAGCTGAAAACGATGGAACGGAGGTATCGATGGCAAACCAAGTTGTTGTTTCGGTACACTTGTGCGCTAAAAAAAAGGTCTCCAGAACTTGTGATTACTAGCTCGAGACTGACGAAAAACCCTCTCCGCCCTTAACCTCAGCCCTAAAAAAGCCCGCCCTTTCACATTAGCATACCCATTAAGCTCGCGAATGTTAGTCTATTTTTCATACTGTCCCCGCACTTCGAACTGACAATATTACCACAGCTGAATGAAATTTCCGCGTTCTCCGTGCACCAAAACAGAGTTTAAAAGCCTTCCCTCCTTCTATAGCTGTATTTACCATGTTTCTTTGCGCGCTTTAATCGCATAAATTGTGAAAATACATAGTCGCTGTATCTCTATAATTTCCATAGGATTAGTGTCGAAATGCCCCGAAAACCAAACCTCGAAAGCGTGGACAGCATTCCAAGCTTTTTTGGTACATGAGAAGAGCGAATTTGCCGCGCATAAGAGATGCGTCATGGTTTCGCGCCCCAAATTTCACGTTTGCAAGGCGGCTATATGGCGATTGCTGCTGCTGCTCTGATACCTAGGTACTTGATTTCTTATGCAAGTTCGTAGTTTGCTTAATACCTATCTAAACACAATAAACAGGTTTCACCGTGGAGCATCAAACGCTGCAGGGCCCACTTGGCCCTACGGCACAGTCTACGCTAGAACAGGCTTGAAGGCTGCCATGAGTATAAATATTGCTTCCTGCCTTCGTCAATAGCGTCGTGCTCCAGACACCCTTCCTTACGTTAAGATATACCAACCCAGTTATCACGACGCCCCGTCAACCGCACGACATCATACCACGTCCTAAAATGCCTACTCGCAAACAAATCAGTCACCTCAAAAAGCGTAGCAAAGAGGGCGCAGCCAATGAAAAATTCCACAGCATCTTAGAGGAAAAGCTGCAGAAGATGTAAGATCTCAATTCTCCCGAAATACTTTAAATCACCTCACATTGATGTTAACCCCGTTAAGCACTGCACGTAACCAACAGCTATCCCCGCTCTTGCGCCTTCCCGCCGAACTGCGAAACAAAATCTACTCGCTGGTTCTAGGCGGTTGCAACATCCCCGATGACCTTCCCCTGACACGTCCCCATTTCCTCGCTCTCCTCGCGACATGCCGACAAACAAACACCGAGACGCGCACCCTCCCTTTCACACTGAACACTGTCTTGTTGCATGAAGGCAACGACCTCGGAAAATTAGTACGATACCCAAACCGCATATCCCAGAACATGACCACGCTGGAACTGCGATGGCAATTAGAGTCGTTCAGCCGCAGCGACGGATTCACGAGATCAGAATACCCGCCTTGATATCGGCTGATGGGAAAATGGTGTAGGACCGAGAACGTACCCTGCTTGAAGGTATTCAGGATCGAATTGCGTTTTTGTTTTGTGTCTGTGGGACTGGGATGATGGGGCTGACTGAAGAGGGTTTGAGGAATGCACAACAGAAGGAGATTGAGAAAGTGGTAGGCGATTGGGAGAGGAAGCCGAAGAAGGATAATCCAGGGTTAAAAGTTGAGGTCGTTGTTGAAGAGGCGTTCAATGGCGAGGATTGCGTGCATACGATTTCGAATCCCCATGGATAAGGACTAGATATCAGAGTTGGCGGGTTAATAGTATGGTATAATTTTAATAAGATTGAGTTTGTGACAAATGGCGCCCGGCAGTAAGAAGTATGAATTCCGTCTACTGGATTTCGAAACTCTGCACGGGCAGAAGAGGGTAACCGCGGTGGTTAATGTTATTGAAGGGCGCATGAATGAACTCGTGGAGACAGACGCAAGAGGCGAAGATCAAGCACTGGGTTAAGGAACGTGGTAGGAATGAGAATGTGGAGGTGGAGATTCATTTTCCAACCCACCCAATCGACACTCTCTAAGCTTAATTGAGTTTTATCTACACTTCTTGAACACATCATAATTACTACCGAGGCGCAAATTGCCATCACTGGTCCACTGTCCCTGTATATCAATGCACATCAGCCTGTTCCCGAATCTGAAGAAGCCAACGATCTGAAAATCAAACTCTGCGCCGGCATCTACTAAGTGGACGAAGGTTGCGCAGTTAGGTATGCGAACGTTCGGGTCTTTGTCATCGAGAGAGTTGGAAAATCAGGGTGTTGGACATATAACTTCGTCTTGAACTCGTTTCTCCTTAATAATTTTTTGTTCTAGACTTCTAGTTTAAACCATACTTTAGAAGTGTTCCATAGTAAATTAACGATGCAACTTGAGAGCTAGCATACATGGTTCCGTAAGCGCTAATGGATCACCGCGTCAGTCCCGTATAGCGAGGTCGTTATTAGTAGCCATAGACAGCACAGCACCTTCACCTTCGCAAGGCATTCATTGGAAGTAAAAACGAGTAAACGCCACAGTTCACTAGCACCATCACACACTCGACCCTCGCCAACTTACCCAAGTCTGACAGACAGTCGTCAGGTCCCGCCTCTCCAGCCCAGCTCGCAAACCATCCGCTCTTTTACAACCCACAGCCCGCGAGGTAGTATGCCAGAAAAAAAACCTTAATTTAACCACGATTCACGACTCTGGCCACAATCCCCGGCCCCAACCCCGGCCCAACTCTCTAGCTCGGCCACGGAAGTAGAAATTGAAAGTCAAGCACATATAAGTAACAACATCCAAATCCATACGAACGGAAATGTTTATACCCCAAGGACTACAATCCACGCTAAATAAACTTATACACAAAGCGGACACCTAAACCTCCCACCCGCACTAACACCAGCAGTCGCACCACCACTCCCACTTCCTCCCCCTTCGCCCCCCTCAGCCCCCACCCCCGCCTTCTCCAAACACCTTCTATGCCAAAGATGCCTACAAGCAAACACCACCAACGCCCCCATCCCCTCCCCACCCTCTTCCACCTCCGCCTCCAACTCAACCCCTCTCTTCTTCCCCTTCCCCTTCCCATTCCCCTCCTCCCTCTCCACTTCCCTCCTCCTGACCCTCTCCCCCTCCCTCCCAACCCATGCATCCCAAACGCCCCTCCCCGCGCCCGGCCCCCAACACCGCCCCCTGCACCCCTCGCACACCTGCCCTCTCGGTCTCCACCCACGCTGCCGCAACTCGGTAACCTCTCTCACGTTATCGAAGCCTTCTTTATCCAGGAAGCGATTCGCGAGACTGAGAATTGTTTCCTCGAATGTGTACGCTGAGAAGATTTCCCCAAGGACGGAACGTAGGTCCGAGAGCGATGGGGACGTATGTGTTGCGCGCGTTAGGAAGGTGCGCAGGATGCGGAGGAAAGAGGGGTTTGTTTGGGGTTGGTGTGGTGTTGTGGAGGTCGGCTTTGGCGGGATTGTTGTGGAGGCTAGGAGTGCCGAGAAGGTTTGCTGGACCGAGGAGCGCAGCGTTGTCGTGATTTTCGCTATGTCGATGGGTTGGTTTTGGGTCGGTGGGGCAGATGAGAGTGCGGTTTGGAGATCTGCGCTTGCGATGGAGACGTTTTTGATGAGCTTGACGACTGTGTCGACGAGGTCGAGCCAGAGGAGTTCGTCGAGCGCGAGGTCTTCCTCAAGGACTTCGCCGTAGGCGGACTTTCGGCGGTCGATGAGGGTGTCGGCTGGTCGCTTCATTGAGCGTGTTTGACTTTGACACAGCCATATGCCTACTTTGACGTACTTCTGAATGTCGTCGAGCAGATGGTGAACAGCTTCTTCAGTATTGGAGACATCAGGTGTTTCGGTAGCTGCGCTCACCAGGCCAGTTAGGGCTGTTTCCAGGGTACCAACGTGCTTGACCAGTCGGTCCATGGCATCCTTGACGAGTCCATCACGGGCCATGAGCACCACGGCCGCATCAATGACTCCACTCTTCTCAAGTGCGGGAAGGACTGGGTCGAGCTTCAGATCCCCCGACTGGAGTAGGCCGACAAAGTCGGCTACATGGGTGCTGTTGTACTTGCACATAAGCTCTACGTATCTCTCCATGAAGCCAGAGGGTAGGTCCTCGCTGATATCTTGTGGCTGCCCTGACGTAGAAACGTCGGGCTCGATCAGCGCTTTCAGATACTGATACTGAGTGTCTGACCCATCCTCGAGAGCATCCAGCACAGGCTGAAGAAGATCCGGGGTGTACTGCTTCAAAGTCAAGGCTGCTCGTGTAGGATCTACAGCAACCAAGTCTTCAGCTCGAGCTATGATGACAGCCTTGATTTCTTTGACCTGCTTCTTGTTGAGGCCCTTGCTTGGTCGTAGACAATCGCTGATACAGCCGAAGACTGCAGCTTTATCTTCTGTATCATTGAGATACGTATCGAGCAGTTTTGCATACTGCTGTGCGCCGCGATAGACTGACTTGAGGACGCGATGGAACTCAGCTTTCTCGAACAGTGGGATCAGACTCTGTACATTCGGCGGGTGATAGATCGAGAGCAGATACTCAACGGATAGTTGGCAGTCTTCTTTGATAATATCTGAGGGGTGATTACATAGTCCGACAAGTATCTGATGAAGTGAGGTGCCAGGCAACATAATGTGCTGAGGATACTTTGGTAAGTTCCTTGCGATGAACATGTAGAAGTAGACGATGTCTTCGGAGTCAAAGTTCTCCGTCGTCATGATTCCAAGGAGGATGTTGACAATGTACTGCCGTGTGGGTGTGAGAGAGGAACCTCGCTGTGTGCCGTTGGTTTGGCTGCCATTCAGTCCCTCCGGCTCTCCATTCAGGAAGCTATCTTCAAAGGCCTCGTTGAGCACACTCATAAAACTGGACGCATCAAACTCAAGGATGAGCCTTAGATAAGGGAATGGCGGTTCTTGGCTTTTGTCTGTCCGTGTTGTGACGATGTTGCCTGAACCTGGAGGCCACGCTAGGTTCTTTCCCGAGAACAAGAATCGATACATGTCCTTCTTTGCACTGTAGGCTTGCTCATCATCTAGCAATGCTCCTCCTGGGTATACCCGTCCCGTAAAGGTGTATGCCAGGTATGGAAAGATCTTCATTGCCGAAGCCATGTACACATTCTCTGTTTCGTCGGCGTCGAAGTCGACGATGCTTATCAGCGACAGGATATTTACCAACGGTGTGATGAAGTCGCCTATTGCTCGCGTCCATACATAGATGAGGGCGTCATAGAGATTGTATTGCTGGCAGAGAGTGGTGACTTGGTTGATGTCGATCGTGTCGGTACTTAGCCGACAGATCATTTCCTCGAGCTGGGCTGCGCGATCGGAAGAAGCGTAGAATGTTATGAGCTCTTTGAGCACATTTGGAGGCACAGCGGAGATCTCTTCCTCCAGGATGTACGGTTCGAGCGTCTCAAAGAAGATGTTTTCAACTGAGGCCTCCTCAAAAGCATCATACACGTCTTCAAATAAGAAGTCCAACTCTTTCATGCTAAGCAGACCAGTAAAGCAGACATCAGCAAGGTCCTTTATTTGTTGTTGGTCATCTTCACCGCTTTCGCGAGCGAATGTATATTTCAATGACGCAGCGATCATCTCGAGCAGCTTCTCCTGCACAAGGGCATGTCGCGCTTTGTCATCATCGGGGAGTCCAACGGTCAACTTGTCCGCTTCGCCGACATAGTACGAAGTCGCAAGTCCAATAGCGGAGATGAAGTCACCATTCTCCATGAGTGCCATCAACCGGTCGGCCCAGTTCGACAAGGTGCCAATTGAGACATCGTTGAAGCCTAAAAGGAACAGCCGTCCTTTGTAAGTTCGAAAGCTCTGGTAGAAGGCATCCGCGACCACACCATGTAGTGACGTATCGGCCTCGTTGAGTTGCTCGATCACAGGTCGTAGTTGCTGCGACAAAAGATCGGCATGGTAGATGTGCTTGTGAAGTAAGTCAAAAGCGTCCGTCATGCGGAGTGTGTTGTCTTCTAGTATCAAAAGTCGCTGGCTGATAGTAAGCACGCCGAGTACCGATCTACTAAGCCACTGTACGGCGACGATGGCTTCTTCACAGGTCCATCGGCTTCGTGGTCTGAATTTGAGTTCGGTTGGCTTCTCTCGTTCCGTTGGCAAGGCGACAATACAATCAACGTCAAGTATGGTCAGAATGTTTGACCAGCAATAGACGAGTTTGGTTTTCGAAACAGCCTTTTTTGAATCACCAGAGGGGCTCTTGAGCTTTACCGCTGGGAACCATGCTAGGCAGCCACTCAATGTGCTATGAGGCGCAAGATCTTTGGGCCGCGAGGCCTTGTGCTGGGTTTGGGCAATGGGCGTGGTTGACACAATGACCAGTAAGTACGGGGTAAGAAGCGCCGTCAGGCCCATGTCATCGGTCGGCTGCTCCACGTTACCAAGCGGGAGAGGCGAGAAAGCAAGAACAGAGCTGGGCTTTCGAGGCCGCTCCATGGACTTGTCTGACAGGGGGTACCTTCCCAATATTCGTGTGATTTTCACTGTTCTCGCTATAGCTCCAAGACCACGAGTTGCAAGATGCGAGAATGCCATGCCGCCATCATCTGCAGACACGAGGGCAGTATGCCGGGTCCCAAGAAAGCCAATGTGAAGGATTGCCACGCCTGAAATGTGGCCGTCTGATCTTCGGTCATCTAGTGTAGTTCTGTCTATTGGTGGTATGTGAAGAAAAGGCTTTGCTGGGCGGACAAGTTCCCAGGTGAAAATGTGACCGGTTGCATGGCCTCCGGCTACGGTAGAGTGGTCTGCAGATATGGCCAGCGCCGTCACAGGACCGCACTCTATGGCTTTCGTCCCAGGACCAATGATTGACTTTAGCACTTGCTGGTAGTCGAAGACGAGAATGAAGCCTTTTGATGTGCCTATCACGAGTGACGCGGCGACTGCCAAACAGGTGGGACGACCAAAGTTGCGCTTTCCCACTTCGGAGAAGACCTGGCCAGTAATTTTCTTCAATTTCGTCCAACGCACCACTTCCCATGGAGCTTGAGGCTTGTCTGCCTCATCCGCTTGTTGTTGAAATAAAATATTACTTGATATTGACGACTGTCGGGAGTGTGAGGCGAGGAAAGCTGGTGTAGATATGCCTCGAGGCGAAGCAAGCGGCGAGGAACCTATTCGGGCGGAGAATCGGCGCTCAAAAGGCTGGAGAGAGGTCGGACGATGCGGACGAACAGAGACCTGGGACGCTGGGGCGCTGCTAGTCGGAGAAGAGAGGCCCGAGTCCAGTATTGAAGGAGTATCGTCTGGGGTGGAATTCGATTCTTCTTCCTCTTGCTTGGTCTTCCGGCGCGTTGCGAACGACATACCCTCTACTGACGCAAGCTCATCCATATCTTCCCCACCATGCTCCCACTCTCTAACCCCCTCCATGGCATCGGGAGAGCTTGCGCTCGGCAATCCCCCGTCTATTTCATCTTGGTTACCATCCTGAGCGCTCGCTTGGCTCTCTCCCGAATCGGAGCTCATGAGGCTCGTTCTCTGCAGAGCATCGCTTCACGCGCGCATGTATAGTAGCTCGGCGATGGTGTTCCCAATGAGATGGATTATTCCAGTTTTTCTGCTATGCCAGCTGCGCAACACGTTCGTGTTCCAATTGCGCGTTGGTGGGGTGGGTGGTTCACGATACGGGATGGCGGCCTAGAGAGATTCGGGGCGTTTTGTGGTAGCTGACATGGGATTCGCGGCGATACAAGTGGTTGGCAGCGGGATATCTGTAAAGCGAGCGCAGTGAATTGGCAGAGAAAGCTTTAGGGATGCTCTCGCAATCGTGGCCGACGGCTGCGATGTTTCTAAGCTTATGGCTGTTCGTCGCTCACGGCACTTGCCGAAAACGTCCAAGCTCCTAAGTTTAACCTCACCTCATCATTGATCCTGTCAACCACCATCCTTCTGTCACATACACTCCCAAACTCGCCCACAATGACGATAGGGCCTACCCTACCACCACATCTCACAAAGCGTGCCCGCGAGGATGATGACAACCGCTCCTCCAGCCCCGATACCAGCGACAAGCGGCGCAGAGTGGTTGGCCCAGCTCCCCCGCCTTCGAAGCCTTCACCTCCGCGCGTCGCTGGACCTTCGATGCCTTCTCAGTCGCGATCGCGATCAAGTAGCCCGGAGAGCGATATGGGTCCGGCACCGCCGCCGGCATCGAAACCCGCGCGTGTATTGGGCCCTGCGCCTCCGCCAGCCTCACTCCATGAACGCCCGCCGAATCCTCCCTCAGACGACGATTCAGACAGCAGTGACGATGACTTCGGTCCCGCACCACCACCCGCGGGCGCAAACTACAATGGTTACGAGGAGAACAATCCACCTACCAAGTCAGCATTCGACACCGAACTGCAATATGTCGAGGAATCGAAAAAGGTGCAGCGTGATGAGTGGATGACATTGCCGCCAACATCGGGCGATTTGTCTCGTATAGATCCCACAAGAATGCGCGCACGAAAATTCAACAGCGGGAAGGGCGCGGGCGCCAGCGCCGGAGGTGGAGGAGATGGCATGGGCATATGGACAGAAACACCGGAGCAGAAACTGAAGCGGTTACAGGATGAAGCCATGGGTATCACGGCACCTTCGAATTCCTCCAATCAGAAAAAGGAATCGAGGCGATCGAAGCAAGAGGAAGAGAATGCGCGGAAGATGCGTGAGAAGCTCAAAGCCTCGAGGGATAAGAGTGCGGCAGAACAACTTAAAAAGAAGAGTGCAAAGGAGGCAAAGGAGAAGGAAGATGACCCCAGCAAGCGTGTCTTCGATTATGAGAAAGATATGGGTATGACTTCGATGGTTTCTTCCAAGCAGCGGAGGGAGATGCTCAACAAGGCGAAGGGGTCAGGGGATCGCTTCTCTAGCGGCAGCTTCTTGTGAGATCAGTATCACAATTCTGCGCTTGAATGGAAAAGATCAAGTCCCATCAACCCATTCCATTTTCCATTATCCTTCCTCCATTTCATTCCTCCAGATTCTCATATTCACCCTTGTTATCCCCAATCATTGAACCACCACACATAACTCCCATTCATCAACTACAAATCGCGCAAGATCCTAGAGATCCTATCCAAGAAATAAACCCTTTCCTTACGGTTCCAACCACTTCCAGCACGCGCATCAACCTTCTTTCCCGGGAGCACCTCGCGAACCGCCTGCTCCACATTCAGAACAACATCTTCCGCAGACGCAGCTCGATGAGCATAAATGTCCCTATCGATCTGGCCACCATATGAACCCTCCAGCACCACCTCCTTGACACCCTCCAGCTGCTCCTGCGATATCATCGCAATTAGCCTGGCCGTCTAAGCTGCCCCTGTCTCGGCTGATGCGAAGTAGTCCCTAAAGTCAAAGTGCACGGTGATAGCCTCGATGGTGCCGGCATGCGCTATGTCGAGGAATATCTTGAGGGCGGAGATGCTGCGGAAGGTGAACTTGTTGGTGTTGTTGTTGTTGTAGGGGATTGCGCGGGCTTCGAGGTAGAGTTGCTTGTAGGTTTGGAGGGGCGCGAGAGGGTGCGGTGACGATTGATGTGTCGATGTCGATGATGTAGGGCGTTCCTCACGGATGGTCCAGGTTTTGTTGCTCAGCACCCCTTCGAAGATTTGGTTGCGGAGTTCGGCGGGGAGGGAGAGAAGCGGTGAGGCGGGCTGTCGTCTGGAGGGTTATGTTGGTTGCTTGATATGTAGGTAGTGGATTGAAGGTTCGGCTTCCTTGTACATGATTCCTCCTGGGGTTGAAGTGTTGGTCTTGGGAGTTGTGGGTGTGTTTTCATGATTGCTTCTCTCGTGTGGTGGTGGAAGGAGATTTGGTTGGGGAGAGTGAGTGTTGTATGGTGTGGGTAGGATTTTTATCGGGGGACCGAAAGGTGTGACCGGGCTAGG
The DNA here is from genome assembly GCA_010015675.1 of Byssothecium circinans. Taxonomy (NCBI): domain Eukaryota; kingdom Fungi; phylum Ascomycota; class Dothideomycetes; order Pleosporales; family Massarinaceae; genus Byssothecium; species Byssothecium circinans. The sequence goes on from ML976985.1 coordinate 1,115,123, forward strand.
CGATGTCACGTGATAACATGTGAGGTGCAAACATTGAGGGAAACCGCCATAATATTTGGCCCTTCTTTCGCCGTTGAAGTGAAACAGCACGTGTTCACCTAAAGTCTCTTTCCACGATGAATGGGATAGATACCCTGGTGCCATAAATGACAGGGAGTTTGCCCACGCTAGTACACGCGCTTACCCAAATTGGGGTTTAGCTTTGGATTCCGCCCGCTGGGCTCTAGGCCACAGCCAGCTGCAGCCCTTCCTCGTTTAGGCAAACCCGATTATTCTAGAGATAGCTCAACTAATTTCGGCCTCGATATACTATTCCCACACTTTTATCATCGATCCAAGCCTGAGATTCCACAGGTACCCCAACGGGGCGAATCGTGCACGTCTCCATCAGACAAACCCTCAGAGGACCATCCATCCACAGGAATGGTGATCCTATGCCTAATAAGCACCCAATTCGAGCGGCAGCTACTGTGCCTGCAGAGGCATAGCTTAATATAATGTCCTGGATCTCGATAGGCAGCAATTGAAGGGGCGTTGAGATTGAAGGAATGCAGGATGCTGTAGCCCACAAAAGATAATCCAAGGCCAAGACCGATGGAGGTCCGACGCTGTGGTTTCCGTTGAAGAGCGGCTCTGGAGCAGTGTACTCAAGCTTATCTGGACCTGTGGCACGACATAACATAATGTGCTTAACCGACAAGACCATATAACGTTCCCGCTGGCGGAGAGAGCCTTCCGTATGAGATTTTGAGTGTTCCTGGACCATGGATATTCCTTCCTGGATTGAGGGGCAAACAACCACGTAGACATCTCCAACGGGTATAATATCGTCCTGAAATGGTTCCCACCAGGGCAATCGGGTTATCCATACATAGTTACTACCCGTCCCATGTCGCGACCCTGTCTCCTCATGAACGTCAAACCGAAGTGTTGAGAGCCGGATAATAGCTCGTGCTAGTACCCGCAGGGTAATGGTGTTGTAGTTGCTTCGAAGAATGTGTCTCCATTGGTGATTGAAATCACAGAGAATACGATGAGCAAATGCACGGATTCTCGGCTCGACTTGAACTTGCGGTTTCCAGTAGGGTTCTGTCAAACCCGCCGTCGGGTCTACTGGTGAAGGAACGGGCGGCCCAAGGTACGTCATATCAGCCAGGGTTACCGGACGGTCCCGAAGTAAGGCAAGTGATATCTGTGTGCGACGATAGCGATTGGTATGGAGTAGCGTATCATTATCGATATCGAAGGTCCAAAGGCTTTCAAAGTCGCCTTGTCGGGGATCTCCAAAGGGATTGACTGTATCATACACCTCTTCTTTGTTCCATGTAAACGGAAGGTCTTTGCGCAAGGCATCGAAGGTTGCGTCTAGATGTGTTAACAGGAAGGCTGTGGTAGGAGGCTGGCGGATCACTTACCTTTTGTCAGATTGAATAGGATGCGAGAAAAGCGCTGCAGGTGCGCCTCATCGTCGTCATTATAGGTCCTTCGGCCACCGAACAAAATCCGCCTGGTCTCGTGATGGGACCAGATTCTAGTGAAGAGGCTGGAGTTGCTAGAAGATAGGCGAGAACCTTCATTGGCCCCATGGCAAGGGCTTATCGGATCTAGGACCTTGTAAGTGGGTGATGGCCAGATACAAGAATTTTAAACGCTGTCGCGGGGCAGGAGTGGAAGATTTGTCGCAGCCGCTGCCAATATTCGGAAGCACCGACGGCGCCTCCGATTGGCTACCAGCAGTTTCGGCCTGGCGAGGAGTGTTCGCGGCCGAGCTGGCCGTCTCTGCTAATGGCCATGTATAGTATATATAGCATGCCCGGTTGTTTATTCAAGCGTTGATTCTGAACAGATCATTAACGAAGGGGTTATCGGTGTCCTTTCCATGCCCTGTCTGTCACTGGTTATAAGAGGATTTCTCTACATATGTAAGATTTTCAGGTCGTGGTATTTCGAATTTATGAAGCAGGCCTATGTGATAGGATCCGCTTTAATATACCCGTGGTCGCATCCAAAGGGAAAAACACAAAAAAACCTAGTTGCTGCTGGTGGAGGGGTCCATGATGATGAACTCCAATCATTCACCTTCCCTTTCAATGTCTTGTTCGAGCCCTTCACCACGCCTGAAAGAGAAGTATTCCTCAGCATACCTTTCTTCTCCTACTAATACCTGCGAATGAGAACCTTCACGTTCCCGCCCCGAACAGACCTCTTGATCCAAATTGCAAGTTTGATGACGCACTTGTCTTGAACCTCCTCCGACTCGTACTGTGGCATACCTTTGCGAAGGCTCAAAACCACCAGAGTCACCGTCTTCAACCCATCCAGCGTCTCCAGAACCGGGAGCCCGAGATCGCTCTTCATGATGATTCGATTCACCACCACTTGCCCAGACTCTTGACCAGTGAAATTCTTAGCCCAAGCTACTGCGCCATACGTCACTAGCTCAATGCTGGTGATGGCGGCTTTCTGCTTGCGGGGCCAGTGTCGGAGAAGCTGGACATCGTTGAGACTGTTGAAAGCGAGAGTACCTTGTGATATGGGGAGAAGGATGGCTTCGGCGTGAATTTGACGGCTGGTGCAGAGGAGGGCTAGAGCTTTCGGTGGTTGGGTTGGCTTCCGTTGGCATCGGATGTTGGACATGTGGTAATAGCCGGAGTGCAGGACGTAGACGTAGATCTCGTTGCGGAGCTCAGCGGGCAAGCGGAGTAGTGGTGATTCGCGCTGGTTGCGTGCAGCTCTACGTGCGGTTAGTACCATGATATGGATGTGCTCAGATCCATTGGTGCTCTACCTACATTTGAAGGCAATTGGTAGTCATAGTCGTAGCGTTAGGTTCAGTTGGAGGTGGAACAGCTGATGGCTCATGCGTTGTGAGCTTTAGAAGACCTAGGTGTTGTGACAAGTGTTTGAGTGAGGTGTATTTATCAATTGGCAGCGGTGGAAGGAGCAGAGTCCTAGTGAGAGACAAAAGATGCGCTCCACTACGTGATGACGTAGTGAGTATCACTTAAGGCAGGCGCATAACAGCCGGGGTACAAACGAAGCTTCCAGTTACAATTCGAGAGTTGGAGGTGAGACACAAAGTCAGGATTTAGGAATCACTAGGACAAGATACCGAAACACACTGTTGAATGGGCACAGAAAAGGCAGAACTCCTTGGCGAATCAAGACGTCACCCGTGGAAATGGTATTATGCAATATCAAAATAGTTTCACAGAGTACGGTCCATTTCAGGAAGCAAACTCAGTCAATTTGCAACGAATACTGGGAATATTAGCCGCTTTTTCACCGCCATAGGCTGTCTCGTGGCCTCATAGGGGGTCATGACACTGTGCAGTAATGGTGATGACCTGTGTTGAAGTTCCTATCCTATGAACTGCTGAACGTGTGTTGCCAAAGCATGAACCAACTGCCATATCCCCAAGGTAGCCCATGTGAAGCTCGTTTAGCTCTCCAGTCAGGCTTCTACCTGAGATCGAAGTTCGGCGAAGGTCCTATAACGAGAGAATCTTCTAACTAGGCCTTTGAAATTTCAACCACCATATTAATTGATTAAACCTCAGCTTTCAGCAACGACGCGTGTCGTGGGAAGACCTTTCGAATCAACGCCATATATTACACGCTGAAACACAATCATGTGCTCGATCGAAGTGCCCTTCGCCTCTTTCTTCAGCTTTTTTTCCACTCGCGGAAGCGTGCGTCATTTCCATGCAGCTGCACAACAATCCTCTGCAAGTTGGGAAAGTCTATCTTACGGTTGTATAATCCATATAAGGAGCCACTGATTGTGATGTTAAGAATCCACCTCATCTTTGCTTTGGGTAGCCTGAAGAACCAGTTCCAATCGTGATAGTCTTCGACGCGAAAGAAATTGAGCTTGAATGGAAGAACAGCAGTCTCAGTGTAGATTTGTCGACAGACGCAGAGAAGGGTCAAGGCGTTTCGTTCCTTATTCGTAACCTCACTCTTGAAGTTTGTTTGAATGCTGCCCTGAGACTTGATATTAAACGTCCTGCCCCCAAGCACGAGCTCCCAGATGTAGTTCCCGAGCTCTGGAAGCAGTTGAAGAAGGCGGGTCTCGGAGTTGTGCTTGATGCTATCACGAATTAATGTTTGACGCCTGTGAGTTTAAGAAACTAACTTACAGTTGTGGATATCTTCCGCCTGTGCGCTCGACGTCGAGGAAGCCGTCTGAATGGCGTCGGACTTTGCGGCGCCATGGTAGCCATGCGCAGGCTTCGCTTTCTTTTTCACTTTTGCTTTTGTCTTTGGGTCTTTGGTGACAGGCTTGCCGACATTCTTATTAACTCCGGCCATAGCGTGGGTTGTGAAAGCGCACTCAAGTATTGGAGGAGAAAGAGTTGTGAATGTGGTGTGCGGGGAGGAAGAGGGACTGGTGGGAAGAAGATAAAGGTGCGGGCGAGAGATTTACTGCGCAAATTTGTTTGTCCCACTCGCGGAGCGTAATGGACGCTGGAAACCACTACCATATGGTAGATTCGGGGTCACGTGCGAATCTCAATCCCTCCTTACAGGGGATGTACGCCCTCGTGACTGCCAATTATCTCAATAATTGCACGTGCATCGTACTTACCTCCTGTCAATAAGGAATTAACAGCCTCGTTAATTAAACATCGCAGCCTTGATTTAGAATTAACGTAGGCTCCTTGGGAAGATGTCAAGATAATTGTGAATCCGCAAGTTGCATATCTTCTGTAAGGCTGCGAACCATCTAGGCAATAAGGCGCTAATGATCATCTAAAAAGTGGGTCTACCAGAGCGGATGGCAAACAACGCGACTCCTACTTCACCGGCGTACATGAGATACGAAGCCCAGAACTAACACGGTCAAATGCATGCTTGGAAGCTGCGGAAATCAGAGTAGTCTTCCTTGTTGGTGTATATTCGACTGAAATTGGGTCGATCTACAGATCCCCATATGGAAATCAACCAGTGAAGGGTTTATAACAGAGGAGAATACCGCTAGTAGTCAGTGAAGTTTCTGGACAAATAATATCCCATTTTACGAGGCTAATGATGGTACTTGAGATATTATGATGTATAGAAGTAAGTAGGTAGTCCGGCACGTAAGTAGCAAGCATCAACTGTTATTGGAAAGCATCACTTCCATTATGTATCATACGTACCGTGGTGCTTCAACGTCAGTCGAGCTGGAAGGCCATCTTCGGACAGTCATCGGTCCAACGGCTAATTACCACACCATGAAAGGACTCATATTGAACGCGGCTTGGATCTTCTATCATTCAAGACGAGTTTCCAAAGCACCTAGACAGTGCCTATCCTACTCTGCTGATACCAAGTTCTTAAACGATTCCACGGTGGGATTTGTTAGGTTTAACAATCTCAACGATTAATATTACACTTAAGCGTCTCCGAGGCGCATATTCATAATCATGGCAATGTTTTAGGGGAATTATCTCCGCTGAAAAATGTGGGAAGTGTATCTACGATCTAGGAACTCGCCACATCCTTGTGTCACCCAATTACTACGCCTTGGACTATTTCACTAGGGTGCACACCTGTTCATGGAGCAGATGACCGATATATTGTCAGTCCTGCTCGCATAGGAGGCTTCAAATCTACTGCCACGTTACCAGTGTCAGGTTCTCAGCAGAGTCCCAGATTTTCTGCAGTTTTGATCAGCCCTTGCCTTGATTAAGTTCTTTGGAACTTACTATAGACCTTCGACTAGTCTAACCGAAGTTGGAGGAAGACTACTTCAAGGCTTTTGTTCTATCTCTTGATTTGCCTCTCTAACTTCCTCATTTCGCACCGCATTTGCGCTTTTTCATAGTCGGAACAACGCTGCGGGTCCTGAGGAATTTCCTTGGCCTTCCGAGGACTAGGAAACAGCGAATTCGGTACCATGTGTTTCCTGCGGTGCAATCTATAAGAAATGTAGATGTCGTCCTTCAGGTAATAGAGGCAGAGTCTGACTGTGGAAATAGACTGACGCGGAAAGCTAGGGAATTGCGTCAACGTAGACTGATGCTGACCTCAGTGCGGTTAAACCAGACAGTGTTCAACGCATATGGTAGAGCAGCGGTTTCATCGTAGATCTGTCTTGAGGTACTTAGGAGGCTGAAGCGAGCAGGGCTGCTGGCCTGAGGAGAGTCAGGTTTGATCACCTCCCTAGTCAACGCATACTGCCAAATCTTGCTTCGAAGTTTTTCGGGCAAGCTAGTAGAGAGGGTCAGCCGCGTTGAGTGAAGAAATAAATAGTGTGCTGTAAGTCTCGATACGGGGGTATGTATGACGTACCGGAGCAGCGGCGATTGCGCGGCGTTCATAGCGATCCTAAAGATATTAGTGCAATTCGTAGGAGAGAAATCGCGTCGACTGCTCACAATTTCTTGTAGAGATCACGAGGGGTTATATTTAGTGTGCCGTTTAGGAACTCCTTGCAGCCTCGACCCTTTTCTGCTGCAGCATTATCGGGCTGATTGTCGGGCGCCTTGCGCTTCCCGCAGCTCAGAGTGGGAGCCATACACGGGCTAAACCGATGGAACTGTTGCGCAGAGCCAAGACGAACAGGTTTTGCTGTGTTGAGGATGGGAAAGGGAGGTGGAGAGTTTATTGCTGAAGGGTAGGAAAGTAGGGATGGTGTACGAGCGCTTTTTCTTTCGAAAGCGCGGTGCTGGTACTGAGATAAGATTCTTTGGTGAACGGATGCATTCATAAACCACAGTAGCTCTAGCACTAGCCTAAGAACATGAAACACAAATATGGAGAGACATTCATTCTATTTCCACGCTAAGTTTCGGCAAGTACCTCCAAGTTCTTGAACAAATGTTCATGCATATGGTGCGCAGCGGCCTTGCCATGAGCATGTTATTCCACCTAGTTCAGTCCGAACACTACTTCCGTTTATCCCAGTAGTTTTCATCCATATAAGTTACTACGAGGATTCCTGCAATATGATTGGTATATCCAGCGCAATGGGGGATGGCATGAGACTGTTACTCTAACGTCCGTCCCTGGGTCGCGCAAAACCCACCGTGCCGCAAAATAGGAGGGGTACTTTAACTTTAAGCGGCTATACCTCTACGCACACGTCAAGTTTCACTAAAATTATATATAAATAATGTACTGTAGCTATTTTTAAAGATCTAAGGCACCTCTTACTTATAAATTACGTTTATATTAACGTATTCCACCATCGAACCGCCCACACCATCGAACCGCTCACGATTCCTTGGCAACACCAACTCCATCTTCAACGCGAAAATGCCTCAACAACAAAGGTCTGAACGGCTGCAACACGAAGGCAGACTACAGCTTGCCCTTGACGCATATAATAGAGGCTAATTTGAAAGCTATTGAAGCGCTGCTGCAGCCTTTAACATCAAGCCTCGTGTCCTTACTAAACGCGCTAGAGGAATACCTTTTCAACCAGAAACAGTACTGAACCGTTCAAAACTGTCCTTGACTAAGCAGGAGACACTCGTCTAATACATCCTTGACCTCGATTCGCGAGGATTCGCGCCTACGTTGGGCGAAGTATCAGATATAGCAAATAAACTGTTGCGCGAGCGGGGTAGTAAGAACGTGGGCATTAACTAAGTAGCACGGTTCATAAACTATTTAGAATAGTTACGAATAATTTAGAACTATTTAAAGGACCGTTAGAGGGCAAAATAGGAAGATCCTAAAGTGGTTAGCGCATAGTTTAAGCTTGTATAGGACACTAAAGCAAAGTACGGCGTACACGATAATGATATACATAACTTTAATAAAACTAGCTTTTAGATAGGTGTTATTAGCTCTATAAAAGTGGTTACTAGCTTAGAGAAGTGAGCAAGGCCTACAATAGTTTAGCCAGGCGATAAAGAGTAGGTGATAGATATCTAGAGTATATGTTTAAATAGTATATTTACCTTATTATTTATTATATACAAAGGACGCGTCTATATCTCTTTATAGTACTAGGAAGCTAATATACTACGCAATTAGAAGCTCTTAGTCTTAGAGAATAGATAGACGACTAATAAGCTTAGTCTCGCGTGGTTAAAGCACTTTAACGCGTATATAAAGGCAAGAACTGTTAGCGTCTATTAGTTGCTAATTTTAGATAGCCATGAAAGCTACCTAAATTAAGATTTCAAGGATTATTATTAAGATAATAAGATTCTTACGCTCTATATGCTACCGCACTCATTACATATCCTCTAGCTGCTTGATGTGGTGTTATTCTCGCCGCTTAAGCGTAAGTACTTTAAAATTATTTAGGGCTTAGCGTAATAGCGCGTTTTTTACATTAATAAGGAAGCGTTCCTACTAGCCTTTAAAGACGCGTTTTTAAGCGTATTTATAGTTTAGAACTATTGAAAGGCCTTTAAAGCAATAGGGCTAGTCCCTCTAAACGCGTAGGTAGTACTTAATCACCTTAATATACGTATACGCACCCTACTAGGACCCCTACTACTAGAGATGCTATAGCTATTAAGGACTCTAAGTAATACACGTAAATTTAGCTCTTAGTTAAAGTTTATATGTAATTCTATTACTTAATTACTACGGACGACGTAGGGTAGGCTTTTATAGCTTATTAAAGGTGCTAAGTTAGTGCTGTATAGTACTATAATTATAAAGTCACGCATTAAAGACCTTAAAAAGCAATTTAAGATAATAACTAAGCGTAAAACACGCAAGCGTAAGTATATTTAGAAAGGTGGTACTATAGAGTATAGTCCTATAGTAGACTAGAATAGTTCTAAACTATTAGGAATAGTTTAGAACTATAAAAGGGCAAGGGTAGAGGGTAAGAGTAAGGTATGATAACTATAACAACTAGGTATTTAGCATTGTGGTAACTGCGGTAAGACTAGGCATAACATAAGAACTTATCAAGCTAATAAAGAGGGTTCTTCTAAGTTAGAGGCTAGTACTTAGTATATATTTTTAGATAGTGATGCGGACGATAATAATGATGCAGTTAAGTAAGTTAGTGTTGCTAAGGAATCATGAGCGGTTTAATGGTATAGATAGTTTGATAGTAGAATACGTTATTATATTTACGCCTAATTTGTAGAGAGCCTCCTTCTATAGCGTAATAGAGTTCCTTCTTTATAGCACTACTATTAAGCTCTTACTACTCTATAATATTTATAAATAGTTTTATTAAGCCTTAGAACCTTACTATAATACTAAGAAGTTCTTATTAGCCTTCTACCTACTATCGCGCATAAATTTATGCAAGGCTACTACCCTAGTTAGTACTTCTAATTAAACTAACTACTAATTTTAGCTAGTATAAAACGACCCTACACCTACATAATTATTATAGTGTAATTTACAACTACTAGGCCTGTAGCTATGCAGAGTCTTAGTGGGTGGGCTAACCTTAGCCCTATAGCCTTATAATCCTTACTTAACCTTAGCTATGCCTCTAGTTAACTAACTTAACTCTCTGAAAACACCCTACATGTTACTGAGGGGTATACTAGCCTTGCCTGATCTAGGTGAGGGGAGGAAGGTTAGTGTATAGTGTATACGTTAGGTAGTGTTCTTTAGTAATTTAAGAGGTAAACGTATGAAGTAAACTAATTCTATAATGAACTATAGAATAACTAAGTATTAATCTAGGTAAGAGATGAACTATTAAGAGTTGACTACAAAGAATTAGAATTAGAAAGATAAAGGAAATCCGTCTAGTCTTTATGCCATTCATTCTGTTCCTTCAATCCTATGATCTCTAGAGATCCTAAGATCGTTCCTAATCTCTTGATCTCTTAAGATCCAGAGATCAGTTCGTGATCTTTGTTCTTGGCGAGATCAATGTCACGTGATTGCTGACCTAATACTGCCCCGCGCGTCACTGTGTCACCGTCCTCTAGCCTTAACACCCTCTGCGCTGTACTGTCTAGTCTTAGATACCCTATATCTATTATATTTATAACATCATCCCCTTCTTTAGGATTATCGTCCTAATATCCATAAAGATCTAGCCGCTATGCCGCATTAGGCCTTAGCTAGTATATAAAGCGTGCGAGTTCCCTACCATGGGTGGTGTTGTATCCTCCCCAGATATTCCTCAACCTTCTACCTAACCATGCCCAGGGAATCCCGTCCTTGAGTCCTAAAGGTTCCTCGTACGGATCCTCTGTCTATTCCTGCCGACACATCCACTACTCGTCGAAAGCTGCTTGCTCGCCGCGTTCTGGTAAACGGTCGCGAAATGCCTTCTCCATGCTCTGCTTATTACAAGGAGAGTTGGAAGTGCATCATGAGCTTAGATTCTAGGCGTTGTTTCAAGTGTATAGATCATAACTGCAAGTGTGATCTAGTTGTATCTCCTTATGAATAGGCCGAGCTGGATGCGAAGCGCAGTCGCCTTCATATCCTAATTCTTGAGTCTCAGCTGGAGTTGGAGAAACTCGATCGTTAAGAGAAGGAGATGTACTATCAAGAGTTGGCCTCGATAGAAGAGATAGAGCGTCTTGAACGTGAGGCTAGGTCATTGACTGCTGCTCCTAAGAGTATGGATGCCACCGTTGCGCCTTTATAACTGCTACCCGTATCATTGACTGACCTGGGCTGGTTGCAGGCTAACTCTTCTCTCTTATTTAATTCTTCCTTATCTTTTAATTTTTCTGCCTTCCTAGCGAACTCAGGACCACTGCCTTTGGATACCGTTAGTGATAACCTTTCACTAAATCCTAACAGCCCGTAAGATTTTGTAATGGTTCCTAGGTATTCTAGCTATTTAGCTAGTCCTTCCACTTAACCAAATACTTCCACTGACGCTTAAATTTCCGCAGGTCCTTAATCTCTTCAACCTCGTAATCTTCGTCCTCAAGCTTGATTCGTGTCTCTAGCTCAGCGTCTAGTAGTGCTAGTTCAAGGAGCGATTTATGAAAGATAGGGTGTATGCGCATGCCTTTAGGAAGCTCTAGTCTGAACGTGATGGGTCCCTTAACCTCTAGGATCTAGAAAGGTCCTATTTAGAGGTTATCTAGTTTGTCGCATAGCCATTTAGTTTTTAGATTTTTTTATGATAGGAAAACTTTATCCCCCTCTTTAAGGGTTAGTCCCTTAAGCCTTTTCTTATTCGCTAATTTAGCTGTCGTGAGGTTCCTTTAAGCGATTCATCAGCTTAAATCATCGTGCAGTTCGCGAAGTAGTCGTGCCTTGTCATCAGCTCTGGCTAAAAGACTCTCAACGTCCTTAGGATCTTGATAAGCAATTAGCTCATATCTATAGTTCACGTAGTGCGGAGAGTATCCTATCATAGAGGATCTTATACTATTATAGGCTAATTATGCTATTAGTAGGAGTTTAACCTAGTTGTCCTATAGCTTATTAGCGTACATCTTTAGGTACTGTTCTAGTATCTAGTTCATTCATTCTATCTAACCATCTATCTATGGATGGAAGCTAGTTGAAAGCTTCTTATTAACTCCTAGCTTTATAAGGAACGTGCTCTAATACTTAGAGGTGAATAGTGTTCCATGATTAGTGATAAGCTGTTCTAGCACACCATGTTAACTAATGAGTGCCTTAGTTACTTTATAAGCTATTTCTTTAGCTATAACCGTTTCTTCTATTAGTACAAATATTAATGCTTTAGTTAATTAATCTATGATTACTAATATTAAGTCGCATAGCCATGCTAATCTAGGTTCTAATGATTTTGGGAGCTTCACTATAAAGTCCATCATAACGCTAATCTATAGGCGTGTGGGTGGTTCTAGTAGTTAGAGTAATCTATAGGGCTTATGTCTCTTAGGCTTGTTCTTAGAACATGCTAAATAGTTACCTATTACGTTCTAAACTGTTTTTCATACATTAGGGATTAAGTACTTATTCAAGATTCATTAAACCATTTCGTTAATCCTAGGGTGTCTATATTCCTTAGACTCATGTAGCTTTCGTATCAGGGTTGGTGCGAGTTCTTCGCGTAGTAAGATCTGTTGTTTCTTATCTTAGGGTGGCCTAGCCTCAAGATACCTGATTAAGTCATATTCTGCCCTCTAGTCTAGGGTCAAACGATTATAGTCTGTGAAGTCATGCACCTCTAGTCCCTAGTAATTAATCCTGGCTACCTTGGTAAGCTTATTAAGCTTCTTATTCTATCGTCGTGTGACTTTAGTCACCTTGGCTAACCGTTCAACTAGAGTTCCTTTGAATAGCCATAGTTAGTTATAGCCTAGACTGCTATCTTTGTCCTTCCGTAGGACCGCGTCGTGCGTAATAGGTCTGTCTGTTTCCTGGAGGTCTAATTATTAGCTAAGAGCATCTACTGCTCTGTTTAGTGATCCTAGGTGATAGTGTACTTTAAAGTTATAATCTACTATTATTTTAGCCTATCTAACCTGTCATTGGTTAAGTTTCTTAGTTATTATAAAACTCATTAGGTTCTAGTAATCTGAATACACCTCTACCTAGTATTTAGCGCCTACTAGCTAGGCTCGCTATTATTTAAAGGAGTCTACTATCGCTAGTAGTTCCTTATTATAAACGTCGTAGTTAAGTTCTACTCCTAAGAACTTCTAAGAATAGTAGAACACTAGTCTCTATTTCCTATCATTACCTTGCTGTAAGAGAATCGCTCCTAGGGCGTAGTCTAATGCATCTATTTCTACTCGCAGTGGCCATTCTAGGTCATGCATCTGTAGTATAGGGGCTGATAAGAATAATTTCTTAAGCTCCTTAAAAGCTTGCTATTATTCTTGTCCCTAGTGGAATCCCTTTTCTTTCTTAGTAATCTCTATAAGAGGCGCCGTAGTCTTTAAGTATCCCTAGATAAACTTTTGATAGAAGTTCATAAATCCTAGAAAGGATTATACGTCCTTAACTATCTTAGGCGTTTTCATGTCCTGTACAGCCTTATCTTTCTTTAGGTTCATGGCAATGCCTTTTCGTGAGATGATGAATCCTAAGTAATCTATCTCTATGACGTGGAATTCACATTTTTCTAGCTATAGAGGTAATTGATACTCCCTAAGCTTCCTAAGCACCTTCTTAATGTGTTTAATGTGATCCTTAAGCGTTCCTAAGGTATACACTAGTATATTATCTAGGTACGCGGTCATAAAAACGTCTAAGTATTCATAGAGTACTCTATTAATAAGTGCCTAAAACGTCGCAGGCGCGTTTATTAGTCTAAAGGGCATAACCGTATACTTATATAGTCTGTACTAAGTTTTAAAGGCAGTCAGCCATTTAAAGCCCTTAGCTATTCATATTTAATAGAATCTATCTTATATATTAAATTTCGTGATCTACTTGACTCCTTAGAGGCAGTCCATGAGTTCCTAGATTAGAGGAAGAGGGTAACAGTTCTTCTTTATAACGTAGTTTAGCTGTCTGTAATCCACATAGAGTTACAGCTTTCCATTTTTCTTTAGGATAAAGAGAATCAGTAAAGCCATTAGGCTAGCACTCTCTTGTATGTATCCTTACTTTAAGTTCTTCTTAATGTACTCTCGCAGTTCTAACTGCTAATCTTAAGTAAGTGGATATATTAGTCCTAGGCGCAGCTTCGCGCCTTCTTCTAGGTGAATCTCGTGATCCCACTCCTAGTGATCCGGTAATGCGGTTTCTTCTATTTCCTTAAATAGGTCTTGAAACTCCTCGTATTCTAGTGGTATTATTGGTCAGGGTTCATCCTTCATAGGCGCAACTCTCTGTATCTAAATAACTCCTATTTATAAAGGGTCCTTCTTATAGATCCTCTTAATCTTATAAGGTGATATCTTGCTAATCCGTCCAGTCTAACTAGGTGAGCTCTAGATTGCCGGGCTCAATCTTTCATAACGTGTTCTAGCAACCTTGCGCGCTAGTTCTTAGCTAAACATCATGCCTTTCTACTAATCTATGGTAGGATTATGCTTCCTAAGCTAATTATAACTAATTAACATGTCTTCTTTACTAAGATCCATGATGTTGAGGGATGTTGTGTCCTTAATTCTAAGTATATGGAATAACACTTCTTAGGTTTCTAACCTTAAGAATCCATTGCTATAGGACATTAGTCCATTATTAGCTAATACTACTCGTATCAGACGTTCCTTATCTTGATAGGGTATATCATATTTCTTAACCACTCATAGGGAGATAATCATCTATGCAGCTCCACTATCTACTAGTGCTGTAAGTCTGCGTCTGTGTACGCACACCTCTACCTTTAATTAATGAACTAGCGGATCTAGGTGTCATACATTGTATAGGGTCATTATAGGAATGCTCTCACTAGCGTGACCTTATCCCTAGTGGCTTCCTAGTTTTTTAATCCCTAGGATTCTTTTATAGACCTTCTTACCGCCTATTCTTCTAGTAGGTGGATCTGACAGTCATCTATTCTACACGCTGTCTAAGGTAGGCGAGCATGCTCTACCTTAATGTCATTTCATCGTGGGAAACCTTTCCTAAGTTTCTCTAAGAGGTGTACTTGACACATGTCATTAAAGCACTATTCATAGGATAGGTTGTTATGACTTTCCCTTTTAATGGCTCTAGGTGGGCGTCTCATAGTCTAAGTATATAAGATATTATCTCTAGCAGCCCTATCTTCTAGATGGCCTCGTAGCTAGTGTTACGTTTCTAGCAACGTTCGCCATATCTATCACGTGAGTGCTATCTTTCGTCTAAAAGCATCTTCCTTAGTCTTGTTAGGAAGTGGCGGGAATTCGTGTCATTTGCATACGTCCACTAAGTACTTAGAAGGAGGTAGTAGCTTATAGTAGGCTCTATGCTAGGTTCATGCTACTTCTTCCTTTAAGAGGAGATGAAACATGCATCCTAGAAAGGATAGGCATTTGTTCTAGTTAATCTCCTTATGTCCCTTGTCTAAAGGGTGTCCCATAGGGTAATAGTAGAGACATACGCTATTCTTACATACTATTATTTCCCTATCTATCCTACTAGCTAGCCAGTATCCTGCAACATGCTTACTAAGCTAGTATAGTTAGTAGTATGTATCATAGCACCTGCTCTAACCTAAGCGTTCATGCTATTTCTACTAATATTTGAAGTAGTGCACGTGGCAGTTATCTTCTATACAGTCTATTAATAGGAGAAGGGCGTAAGAGGCTTATCTAGGCGTGTGTCGCACGCTTCATCTTTCTTATAGGTAAGCAACATAGTACTCCCTCGTACAGTTATACTATTTAACTTTATTATGTTCATCATTAATCTTAATTTATTATACTTTCATCTATAGGCCTTGTTCCTTCATCACCACTACTACTGCTTCGTAGGCATGGCCACCGCGTACTAGCGTGTCATAGGTACATGTTTCGCCTTTATGTATGTTATCTCTATACATCTAGCATAGATCTTCTTTAAGCCGTTGAAGGACCTCGTGGTCATCTATCTAGTTCAAGGGTTACGTTACTTAGGTTGCAATAGATTCTATATCACTGATTTCGCCGTTAGATGGTTCCATGACCTGATCTGTTTCTAGAGGTAGGCAAGGAGTAGGCTACCAACGTAGCACCTCTAAGTCATCCTCCTTAGGTCCCGTTACCTTAAACTTGATCATTCTAATCTTGACCGCTCCAAGCTTGCTTGCTTGTCCTTGGTTCTTTGGGTAGTCTCTGCGGAAGTGTCCTACTTCACCGCATTAGAGACATGCTTTCTTTTCAAAGCATTCCTAGCGTTATTCGTGGGTTAGGCTGTCTAGCTGTCTTCCCTTGCCCTTATTAAACTACTTCTTTTATTAGACTTTGTCTATCATTACCACATTACCGTCGCGGTTATAACGTGGTGCCTTTAGCTTTCTATGACGTCTAGAGTTAGGAATGATCATCATGTCCTATTACTTCTTCTACAGCGCTTATTCATAGAGCCTGTTATTGATTTGGGTGGCTAGGTTAATCATGTCTTATAAGTCTTCTAGCTTATCATAATGGATCATTCCATCCTTGATGACTTCCTTTAACCCATTATAGAAGGCTGTGCGCAACGGCGCATCGTCCTAATTAATCTTTGACTACAGTTGCTTAAACTCTGTCACATATCTAGTGACTAACCTATCTTACTAGATCTAAGAGATCTTCTGTTCTACCTAAGTCTCTTCATTAAGTTCTCTAAATACTTTTTAAATCTCTTCTTTAAACTTCGTCCAGCTCTTAAAGATAGCCTTCATGTCATCTTTTCAATTCCTTATATTATTTGAGAGGTAGTCGTCCATGAAGGGCTGCATCTAGGTAGCTGCCTTATCCTTTAAGTGCATGCCGGCCGCGAGGATTTTGTCTTCGTCATTCGTTATGAGGTTAAACCGACAGTACAAATCCATGTTAGTAAGGAATGGCTTTAAGCCATCTCATCCTCCATCATACTTTTCTAGCGCCGCGATCTTTCCCCAAGGTGCAGTATTTCCGGCCTAAAGCTGAGCCATCGCTTGCATCAGCTCATTGATTTGCGTGGCCTATTGCTGCAACTAGTTAGCCTAGGTGGCCATCACTGATGCTAGGCTTAAAGCAGGTGTATTGACACTACTGCTAGTGGCATGTGGGGTAGCGGGAGCTACTATTACGTACGTTCAGGTTCTTGAACCTATGGGTAGTCAAAGTGTTACTAAGGGGTATACTAGCCTTGCCTGATCTAGGTAAGGGGAGGAAGGTTAGTGTATAGTGTATACGTTAGGTAGTATTCTTTAGTAATTTAAGAAGCAAACGTATGAAGCAAACTAATTCTATAATAAACTATAGAATAACTAAGTATCAATCTGGGTAAGAGATGAACTATTAAGAGTTGACTATAAAGAATTAGAATTAGAAAGATAAAGGAAATCCGTCTAGTCTTTATGCCGTTCATTCTGTTCCTTTAATCCTATGATCTCTAGAGATCCTAAGATTGTTCCTAATCTCTTAATCTCTTAAGATCCAGAGATCAGTTCGTGATCTCTGTTCTTGGCGAGATCAATGTCACGTGATCGCTGACCTAATACTGCCCCGCGCGTTACTATGTTGCCGTCCTCTGGCCTTAATACCCTCTGCGCTGTACTATCTAGTCTTAGATACCCTGTATCTATTATGTTCATAACACTACAGAATTCGCCACCTCATAAGGTTATAGCAGGAGCGGGTCAGCCGCCCTCCCTGCTAGTATGATTAAGGTGTTCATGTATTCTAGCAATCTTGCTATTCCCCCCCTCTAGCTCGACGGCGCCTACCCCTCTATAAATAGGGATAACGTGTTCCACTAAGCAACGCACGGTCCTAAGCAACGCCTACTTTTGGCGATGCATACCACGTAAGTATTGAAGCTTTACAGCGCGTTATAGGTGCTAGAGATGCCGGATTTTTTGTAGGAGCGAATAAGAGAGCTAGATAATTTAATTAGGAGCGATAAACTACATGCGATAGCGTTGTGGGAGCTAAACTTTGTGGGTGCGCGTTTCCCTAGGCATAGAGGACCCTACATCTTTAGTAGGCATCTCAATAACCTCAGCAGCCTTAGGGGCCGTAGGAGGTGCTGTAGGTAGTAAAGGAGTCTTCGCGCTTTATCTATTACCCTTTTTAGAGGCTTGTAAGTCTTGCCAAAGTTACTTTTTAACTTGCTTTGCGATACGCGTCTCCTCACGCTCGCGAGCCTTAGCTTGCTACTATTAAAGGCGTATTTCTTTAGCTACCAACCGCAATCGCGCCCTCTCTTTAAGCATAGCTTATTTCTCCTGCTTTTGAAGCTCCTTTGCCTTTTGCTCCTCTAACTTTTGAAGCTGTAGAGCCTCATTATTGGCATCCTTTTAAGCTTGGCGCTCACGAGCTTATTGAACCTTTATAGGAGACTAAAAAACCACGCTACCATTGTATTCTTGTAGCGCTTTAAGTAGAAGAGGTTTTCTACGTTAGCGACGCTTCTTCTCATTCATAAGAGCTTCACGAAGCTTCTCATTTTCATGCTATAGTAGCTGCTTTTGTATAGCAATAGTGTAAATTAACTAAGAGAGCTATTAAGATTAACTATTATATACGTCCTCCACTACCTGCCTTAGCAAACGCTTAATCTTGCGCTAGTCGGACGCGGAGAGTACTAGCGTAGTGCTTTCACTTAATAAGGGCCTCTCTACCTCTTTTAATTTAAATCTCTTTAAGACTACCTTTACGTTAAGAGGTAAGATCTCTATAGCTTTAAAGCCCGCTTCAATATTCAATTTTGTGAAGGCTGTATGCTAGGCGCGGTGGAAAAGTCAGTAGAAGTCTCATTTAGTAATAGAGGAGATACCCTAGCAGTTATATATGAAGTTGCTAAGCTCTATAGTGTACGCCGTTGAGAGAGGCTTAAAAAGCGCGACGTCAAGCGGCTGAAGCGTATGGGTGCTATGTGGGGGTAGTATAGCAAGTAGGATTTAATTCTCGTCGCAAAATTTAATAAAATCTATTATAAGGTGTGATCCATGGCCATTAAGGATTAGTAGGCGATATGAGCGCCTTACCTTTGCCTTTATCTCTTAATTAAACACCTACTTAAGCTACGTAAGGCCTAAATTATTATTAGTCCACCCACTTAGTGATAAGGTGAAAAAGGTTTTATAGATAGCTAGGTTAAAGTCCTATAACTAGGTATCCTATATCTTGCCCAACGTAGCTTAGTAAATCAACGCCGGCCGTAAAGCTGTGCCGTTAGCGCAGATATACGCGACTATCGTTATCCACTCGCGATTGCCGTCCTGAATGGCCTGCTAACGTAGCCCTGCCTTATATCGCCGCCGTGTGAAGACTCTCTTTATTTTAGTGAGCACCCTAATAAGGAAGCCCTTCTTATCTATATTGTAGGTATTGCAAGGCTTAACGTCGTATTAGGTAATCTTATCACTTAGCAGCTTAAAGTAGAGCTTGTATTTAAAGGCTAAATTGGCGCGGTAGCGCTGGGCGTCAATAGGGGCGGTCCATTGATTCATAAGCTCGATGCTGTTACGCTTAAGAAAGCAGTCTACCTAATTTGTTCCTAGCTCTTTTCCAGCTATCTAAGCGGCGAAATTTCGTATCATTTACTTTATAGGAGGTAGGCCGCGTCCGCAGAGCTTATCTATGTATTTTATAAGCTCTGATTCTTGTTAGTGGTTGAGAAGTTGCATTTTAAAGTTGGCTTTCTGTCGTGTGCCCTAAACACCCCTCCATCTCTTCGACAGCGTTATTCAATTAATGCCGTGTTTTTTTGCAAGCTGCGTGTAATTAGGTTTATCTCTAAGCTTTAGCGACTCCAAATCTGTAATCGCAGCATCCATATTGTGTGTGGTTGTAGAGATATTGAGGTTTGAAATTTGTGGTGGCATTCGGTAAAGTGGGCGTTGCTTGGGACCGTGCGTTGCTTGGTGGAACACGTTATATAGTAAATAGTAAAATAATTATTTGCAGGCAAAATGTGGGTAACAATATTCACGCTTTGTGGACGTATTGATTAATTTTTAATTAGTCTCCTCCTCATCGCTGTCAGTGATTAATGGAGAGCTTCGGGAAGAAATAGCGCGTGGTGTGAGCATGATCCTAATAATACCTAGAATTCCTTTGCCCTCAGCGAATCCATCCCATCGCCAGTCACATCCTACCGCGTAAAAGGATTGAATCCATACGAAGGCCCCTGCGTGAGTCTACTCTTTTCCCCCTTCACCACGTTACGCTCCCAACGACCACCCAACGTATTTACGGTTCCGTAGTAACCAAGAGAGAAAAATTCGCCCTGGTACAGATCGCCACCGTCCTCGGCGATATTCCCAACCCACTCATTAACAGCCCTCACCTTGACCATATCTGCGAACTTCTGATCAACAACCAAAGCAATCTCCTGGAGAAGGTTGATATCCTTAACATTCGCCTCGGGCTGCTTCCCGATTTCGTTTGCGTCCTCGGCCCGCATTTGGTTGAGGCGGTGCTCCATCTCAGGCGTTGGGATGATCCGTTCGAGGTTGGACACCTGGACTGAGGCGTTCTCCACGAGTGCCTCGAATTCTTTCTTCCCGCGTATCGCCCAGCGGACTTTATTGCGAATGGAGGATGTACTGGTATGATGTTTGCGCGAGAGGCACTGCAAAGACTTAACTAGCCAATGCTTCTTACTTTCTTCTTCAGCATCGCTGGTGTCCACCTCGTATGGTTTGGAAAGCTCCTCCTCTTTCTCGAACAGGCTTTGGATATCGCTCAAATGCCGTTTAACCAGGCTCCCATTTGCCTCCTTCACAGCCCGGTCACCTACTTGGATGAGGTTGTTCACGGCGTCGTGCCAGCGGTGCAGTCGCAGTTTGAGCACTTCGAGCTGGAGAACGTAGCGCTGGTGCGTCTTATCAAATTCTCTACCGACCTGGACGCGATCAAAGTTGTTTAATACACTATCGAAAAGTGCGCTGAGGCTTATAGCGCCGATGACGAGGCCTGCCACTTCGGCCATTTCGGGTGATGTTACTTTAGAATGGACGCAATAATGTTCTCGAAGAGGCGACCTTCATCACCATATTTAACAGTGCGGGGTAAATCGGTGCCGCGTACGTCTTTCCGGTCAACGATATTTGAGAGGGTCGCCCGGCTTAGTGTCTACCGGTCAAGAGCTGGACATTGCAGGGACTGGAATCCCTAGCGCCTGCTCCCACCCAGTTAAGAGGTTGAGCAACTCACCGCACATTCATTCCGGTTAATATGAACCTAGCGAATTGGCTCGAATAGGCCACCCTACATTAGGCTAAAGCCCTAGGCGGGGGCTTTGACGATAACGGTGTCTGGAGCAAGTGTAGGGTTGATTTGTGGAGCGCAGCTAATGGGCGCGCGCCTCGTGTCCCGACAGCTGCAAGGATGAACTAGAGAGGCAAAATTAGGCGACACCAGCCGAACGAAGAATGGGTTAAAATATTTTGCTCGCAATGCAGCTGAATAACCTGGTAAGTAGTCGAAGAGATTACCTATTGTTGAGTGACCGGTTAAATACACTGCTAGGGTATTCTCCAGAGATCTCCAGAGATCCGTCTCACCTAAATCGATAGCATCAATGATGGTCAAACCTCAGCAACTGCAATGGATGACCATACTCCATCTGCAGGGAGGGATCAGTGGGTCGGGAACGTCATAATCGACTCTAAAGTCCACCAAGGCCCCATCAATTACACCATCTACGAAGATGGCGGTCCTAGGAACGCGGCGAAACAAGACCTGGAATGCTTCCAACATCTACGAGTCACCGATCCTCGCCATGATAAGAAGCGCATTGAAGACACCAAGGGTGGCTTGCTGAAGGACTCGTACCGCTGGATCCTCGAAAACCCCGACTTCCAACGATGGCGTGACGACCAGCAAAGCCGGCTGCTGTGGATCAAAGGCGATCCCGGCAAGGGCAAGACGATGCTACTATGTGGAATTGCAAACGAACTGATGAGCTCAATGGCCAAGACAGCTCTTCTTTCCTACTTCTTCTGTCAGGCCACGGACTCGCGAATCAACACCGCCACGGCTGTGCTTCGAGGCCTCCTCTACTTGCTTGTCAACCAACAGCCATCTCTCATTTTGCATGTACGGAAGAAGTACGATAGCGCAGGCAAAGCGTTCTTTGAGGATACGAATGCTTGGGTTGCCCTAACGGAGATCTTCACGGACGTGCTGCAGGACCCGAGCCTGAACACCACATACCTAATCATCGACGCACTGGATGAATGCATTACCGACTTGCCAAAGCTGCTCGACTTTGTGGTAAAGCAGTCATCTGCGTCCTCTCACGTCAAGTGGATCGTCTCTAGCCGCAACTGGCCGAACATTGAGGAACGGCTGGAGCGGGCAGGCCACAAGGTGAGACTGAGCCTGGAGCTGAACGCAGAATCCGTCTCAAAGGCTGTCAGCATCTTCATCAAGCAAAAGGTGTCTCAACTGGCGCGGCAGAAGAAGTACAACGAGCGGACCCGAGACGCCGTGCGAGCGCATTTAGCGTCGAATGCGAACGACACCTTTCTCTGGGTAGCGCTGGTGTGTCAAGACCTCGAAGTGACGTCGAAATGGAGCGTGCTAAAGAAGCTAAATTTGTTCCCACCCGGACTGGACTCATTGTACGGGTGGATGATGCAGCGGATTAACAAGTCGGACGATGCTGAACTCTGCAAGCAACTGCTGGCTTCAATCGCGCTCGTATACCGACCAATCACGCTAGAGGAGCTAGCGGCCCTCGTTGAACAGCTTGAAGACATAGCTGACGACCCGGAGTCAATACGGGAGATTATCGCCCTTTGTGGCTCATTCCTGACCCTGCGAGAAGAGACTATTTACTTTGTGCATCAGTCGGCTAAGGACTTTCTCCTCGCCAAGGCAGCTAAAGAAGTGTTCCTATCTGGAAGGGAGGATGTCCATTACACCATCTTTGCTAGATCACTCGAAACTATGTTTAGGACCCTACAGCGGGATATGTACGGCTTAGAAGCGTTAGGATATCCTGTCGAGGACGTCAAACAGCCAGATCCTGATCCGTTAGCAGCATCGCACTACTCGTGTATGTACTGGGTCGACCATCTACGCGACTCGAATCTCAAGTCTTCAGCGGGCTACGTCGATGGTCTGCGGGAGGGCGGTGTTGTCGATGTGTTCCTAAGGAAAAAATATCTCTACTGGTTAGAAGCTCTTAGTTTGTACAAGAGTGTGCCGAAAGCCGTGGTCTCGATGGCGGAACTATGGTTACTGGTCCAGGTACGTTCTAAAGCAACCTAGTTAGATAATTTTTATGACACAAACTAGGATAGAGGAGATACAGACCCGTTCACTGAGCTTGTTCATGATGTGTATCGGTTCGTTATGTATCACAAGGGAGCAATCGAGAGTAGCCCTCTTCAGGCATATACATCTGCGCTGCTATTTAGTCCAACAAAGAGTTTAATTAGAAGGCAGTTCCAGCACGAAGAGCCGAAATGGATCACTATCAAGCCGGCTCCGGGGGCCAGCTGGAGTGCTTGCCTGCAGACGCTCGAGGGCCACAGCCGCTCCGTCA